>JASDFA010000020.1:2400000-3000000 GCA_035772735.1 Datura wrightii | reverse complement strand
ATTAGATGACAACTACATCACTAAATTATTAATTAATTAAGAGAGACATTGAATAGTTCCATGGTTTTAAATTTTTTATTTCCCCCTTTGGCCTACATAGACACGACTCCATAACCTATTTCCAGATCATCCTAATCATAAAATAATAATAATCCCATAGCTAATTATGATTTAATTTAAATATTTGATAATGATATTAAATTAAGTCTTTCAAACCATGTTACTAGTTTAATTTCTTCATATCATGAAAATCAACCCCACTCTGAAAAATGTGAAGGAAGATAGTGTAGTTTTTTTTTTTTCTTTTTTTTTTTCATTTTCTCATATTGTATCGAATTACGGATCGATAATGTGTTCGCTTGTAAGTTTGATAGAAACCTAGTGTATCAGTGTTGAAAAAAATATAAATAGAGTTCGTTGGGATTACTGATTGCACACATTATTTAGATTATATCCTGGATTTGTCACTATGCCTATGCATCGAAATTGTACCCTTTATTTTAAACCAGCTTAGTATCAATCGACTTTATTTGTAGTTTGGAGCCTTTGGATCAAGAAATTAGAATAATCACAATGTGTTCGCTTGTAAGTTTGAAAGAAATTTGGCGCTTCAAAATTAGATATATATTTCAGAACATGATACTAGCTCAACTCTGAACCCCTCGCACAATGTCTAGATGATGGAATTACCGATACATCGATATATCGAAATTATATATACCTTGAGAAACTAAAGAAGAAACAACATATAAAATATATATATATATATATGTATTTCTTGAAAGGAGGGGAAACTCTTGTATAACATTAAAATTAGTTCATATTGAAGCCCCAAAAATTTACAAGAAAGAGGAAAAAACAAAGAGATACTTTCCTCTTTTTGAGTTACAATTTCTCAAAATCACTCTCCAATCTCCCTCTCATAAATTTCATTGGGCTATTACATCCCTTACAATCCAAATCTGCTATTATTACATGCAGATGGAAAATAAATAAACATTGAAAAAAATATATCCACAAATATTTTTTTAAAAAAAAGAAGAAGAAGAAAATGAAAATCACCCCTTCATAAGGGTAAACAAAAAAAAGAAAGACTTTTGTCGTACCAAACAAGCTTAGTCTTCAGAAATGCTCTCGAGATGAGGCTTCCATACGACAACCTTACCGCTCTTACTCCTCCGGTGAGAGGATGACTTCTTCAATTTCGGAATTGTACTATCGTTGATCAAATCCCGATCACCGTCCTCGGGGATGCTGACGTGGCATTTCTTATTGGATTTTGTACTTATTATAACTTTAGGGGATTTCTTGATAGTGGTGGTGGTGGTACCGGATTTTTTCTTCTCCGGCACGGAGGATGCCGGAATCAAGAAGTATATGCTACCCCTCTTGAGCTCGGATTCCGGCGACAAGATCAGAATCCGGCGAGCCATTGTACCTTGTGAACATGGTTTACTTAAAACATGATTAGGGTAATTCTTGAGAACTTCATAGGCTGTGATTGGACTTGTAATTTCTTCAACATGACCATTCAAATGTACAATACGAATTAAATCTAATGCACCACAAGGAAGAACACAAGCCAAACAACACCTTAGACTATTTCCCATTATCTAATTTGATGATGAAATTAATCAATCAAAGAAGAAAGGAAAGAAGAAAAAAAAAGAGAGTCAAAAATAAAATTGTGTGAAGGTTTTTGAATGTGATAACATTGGTTGATTGGATTGGAAAAGGGGTCATGTTATATAGCAACAACCGTACTTATGTATGGACAAATAATAATGTGCAAATTGAAATGACCAAACTGCCCTTAGGAATAATTTAACTTACATTCACTAATAGTTTTAAGGAATTTTAGCATGCATTTTCGCGGAGGCGAAACTAGAGTTTCAACTTTATGAGTTCTGAATTTTATAAAATGACGACTTCAGATGTTTAATAATTAGATTTTAAATTTAGTCCGTGTACATATTTAGTGAAATTTTAACACTGATATATTATTTGAGTAAAAGATACTGTCGTTCGACCAAACTGCTTTATGGGCTTCTACCTCCACCCCTGCACTTTTATCGTATTTTAACTTGTGTAGCATGTAACTTGTCATTATCATTAATATTAGCAAGATTCAAATGACATTTTAATACATTTATACATATTTTTAGTTTAAGATAATGTTAAAAGGATTACAACACCTTAAAAAATGAAGGATTTTGTAAGGAAAATGAAAAAGTTCTTTTTACCGAGGATTTTTTTCCTCATTAGTGACGGAAGCAAGACTAATATATTTATATATAGAAATATGTCTTCTAATTGGTACAGAGTTGGAGAAGAGAGTCTCCCCTAGCACTATCAACTTCGCTTGATTCGATTTTGAATTTGATCAAATGATCTAATTTATTGATATATTTTTTGGACCAAATTTACGTCGTTAATATTAATCTTTTATTAACATTTCCTTTCCGATTTATTTTTCCGGACATAGCCGCTACAGGTCTAGTTTCGGGGTCTTGCAAAACGTGCGCCACCAGGAAGAGTTGTGCCTCTTCGTTTGAATCCAGTATTTTGGCTATAAATATCTGTTTGTCCTTCAGTTTTTTCACTATGAAAATTTTGAAATACTCTCCTCTCTGCAATATTTCCTGGCTCCTGCACTTGCAGAATAAGTTCTAAGTGTATTTGATTGTTCTTGGGGTTTGAAGTATCTCTATATCAGCGTGGTCTATCCGTTCTATCTCGATAAAATAGCCTTTGTATCTCGGATACTTAGGAGGGAATTAAGTTTCTTAAGGATACGGTATTGTGAATTCAGTGGGCTCCGATTATTTCTATTTCTTCTCCATTTCTGATTTTGTTTTATTTAAAATTTTCAGTATTTTATTTCAGAGTACAGTAAAGTTAACATAATTTACGGGTTCACAAGAACCCAGTATCTTTTGCTCATACTCTGAATATATTTGATTATAAAACCAATTAATATTATAAGTTAATTTGATGTTTATTATAATAACTCATAAATTTTAAATCTTGAATCCGTCCGTGTATCCAGGGGTATTTATGGAATAGATTAGTTTAAGTTTAATTAATCAAGTGTTAATGACGTTCAATGGATCCCCACAGCATGAATGAATCCATACTGCAAGTCCCCGTGAATATAGGTATTACAACTCAAAAAAATAATATTATTTTTTTCAATTTCTGCAATGATTCTCTGACCTCCACTCGTTTTATTTTTAAATTTTAAAAAATAAAACTATCTGTAATTTAAATAATATTTTAAAATTGTAATGTAACTTGGTCAAAAATGTAATATTTCAAAGGTCGAATATATAGTAAATTTTATTTAGAAATTTAAATTTATTATTTATTCCCAATTGATCATCTTAAGATATGATAAAATAAAATAATCCTATTTGACACTTTCAAATAGTGTCAAATAATTTTGAAATAATTTTTGCGCGTGTTCTCAAGCGTTCATTACGTAGTTATATAAAATATGCATCCTTTGATTATACAAATCAATAACAATTGCAATAAGCTTGAGATTTTACGGATTATTGAGACCAATATATGCGCATAATTAAACGAGGCAACATATTTTAAGCGGCTAATTTGTCTACGTAATGGGTGCTCGAATGTACTCGTAGAAATTCTTTTTCAAAATTTTAATCGAAAGTACCTTAAAAAGACTTTATCATTTCAGTTGCTCAATCATAATAGATCATAATTTGAATATCTAAATAAAATTTATTGACAAATTTTAAAAATCGAGTATCGATGTATTTGGCCTATTTATCTTGTTTAGCAGCTAAATAATGTTACACAAAAGATTGGCATGTTGATAACAAAAAGCCAAAATTGTAGCGGTGGGAGTAACTTTTTATTCTAATAGTGTTTAAGTCAGTTTACGCATATTTGAACTAATTTATTAGATATTTGTAACATAGGCCTCAAATATATTTGTCCATCAAATCTCAGACGGATAGACCAGAAAAAATCACTTTTTTTAAAATCTAATAATTGTATATTAACTTGAAAAAAACTATAAAATTTCATAAATTTCAAATTCTAAATTTCTTTTCCGATCTTTTTGAATCACTTAATTTTTTTATATCTCTAATAAAGTCTGAACTCTGATCTCTCACGATCTTCCTTTTCTGTCGGCCGTTAAGTCATACATTTAGATACATTAAAACAAAATTGAGAAATGCTCTCCTCTTAAGTAGTCCTTTAAGTGGCACGAATTTGAATTAATTAAACAATTAAATTTCAAATATTAAATAATAATAATAAGAAAAAAGTGTAATATTAATGTTTTACTTCAACAATAGTAACATGTAATTAAATATTTTTACTTCAATTACAAGTGAAAGTGTCCACTAATTTTTGTTTTTCCTTTACATTGTTCTCAAACTATGGGGAAAAACACCAAATGTTGCTCCTCCTTTTTCCAGCATTACATCCTTTTTCCTGGCTGAATTCTATGTTACTGTTGTTGGAAAATCTTACAAATCCCATGTTTTCACCTAGCTAGTTACCACTATATTTCATTGAATTTAAATATTATATATGTGTTATTCTTTTCGTCTCAAATTATTTGTTGTTTTTTATTTTACACGTCTCTTAAGAAATATTAATTAGAAGAAAATTTTGATTGTTTTAACCTTATTTATATCTAAGTTAAAATTTCTGTACATTAAATATTTACTGAATTTATGTGTCATCTCCATTTAATGAATATGCAATTGTTAAAATCATCTTTGCGAATATAACGAAAATGAGTAGAAAATCTAAATAAACATCTGTGAATAAACTAAACTAACAACTTTAAGAAGTAATAACACCCCATAATTAATAGGATTTTTTAGTCTTCAAGAAAAACTATAGTAGTACTAAGAGTAAAATGAAAAAAATTATTAATTAATTTCATCTTGAACTTCTAAAATGACAAATAATTTGAGACAATTAATTTTAGAAAATATGGCAGGTAATATGAGACAAAGAGAATAGTATTTTGAATCAGCTTGCAATCTTGAATTAAAGATATGTAGAATGTACCAAAATGTCATTTAATCTTATAATCTTAAATATGTCATGTGAAAAATTTAAACTAAAGAGTCGCCAAAAAAATAAAAAGTCATTCTTTATTAAATAAACTAAAAAAAGAAAAAAAAGAAGCAAGACAAATAAATTAACACGAGTATTATTTATTATAAAGATTTACCTAAAGATGTCTCTTATAATTAATGTCAACAATTTAAACTTTATTTCATTTCTTCAATTAACTTAATTAATGTTAGTATAAATTAACTAGGGTTGGAGTTGTGATATAATGATAAATATTTCTTTGTGATAAAATTTTTGAGTTTAAGACGCCTGTCTAGTATGAAATTGCCTTTATTAGAAAATATTTTTACTTTTAATGTAAAAATTTTCGGTCCAAATTATAATTTAAACAAATTCAATACGTGCAATAAACACCAACAAAGTTTGATTTTGAAAAAATGTTATTATTATAAAAAAATATATATGATAAAAAAATTATGTTAATTTATTAAAATATAATATATTATAAGTGAATATTTATGACAAGAAATGAATTTAAAAAAAAATGTTAGTAAGTATGCCATCGCTGACACTTTATTTTAATTATTTTAATTACTTTTTAAATTCTCAAATGTGGTGGTGACTTCTGTTTTAAACTAAAGTACATCAAGTACTCTACTTGGAAGTTGCAAAAATTGTGACAATTTGAACCATTAAAAGCATAAAAATTAGTCCTTCAATTACTCTAAGAGTCATCTAATTACTTTTTTCGATAAAGTTAATCATTGGAATTGTTTCCAAACGGAAAATCTTAATAGATCAGTTGGTTAACTATTTAAATTTTTATCTTGTTGATGAGGATTTAATTTCTGATCTTTATATCCTCTTTTCCCTTAAAAAGCAATTGTTGTCAAACCGATAAATTTGAAAAAATAACCGTTCCTCCTTCTAAAATTATCCATCACTTTTTCTAAAAATAGTTATCTCAAATTGTTTATCGTTTTAATAAGTTTAAAGCAAATAAGGAAGAAATCTCTTGCTTGAAGACTACAAAGTCCTTAATTATTACTTCTTGAAGTTGTTATTTTAGTTAATTTTTAGGTGTCTATTTAGATTTTTTACTCATTTCTATTGATGTGCAAGGTGACTTTGATAATTATATATTCATTAACGAAAATGACATATAAATTGAATAATTATTTAATAAAGAGAAATTATAACTTAAATATAAATAAAATTAAAGTAACAAAAACAATTAATTAATTTTTCTTAATAAATATGTAAACAAAAAAAAAAAAAAAACAGATCATTTGAGACTAGAAATGTAGGTTGTAAGGAGTTTACATTAACATAGTGTTACGAGCCCATCTCCAATTAAATTTTAAAAAGTTTTAAATTTGTATATACAAAGATTGTATAAAACAAAATTATTACATAATTAGATTGCTTATAGAGAAATTACAAATATATTTTTATAATAAGCATTAATTGATTGGCAACCTAATAAAAAATTGTGTAATCTGATATATATCACATATTAAACTACATTTACAGTTTAAAAATGTTTATATTATTGTGTATATAACTAAAATCAATTAAAAATTTATTCTAGAAAAACAAGTTCATGATAATCCTCTCCGCCCTCTAACACACCCCATCTTCACCCCACCTCATTCTCACCCTCCCACCCCCCCAAAATCCCTCACTCCCATCACTCATAATATTTTTCAAGATTATATAAAAATGCTTTTAGGATAATATTTTTAGTTTACGTACTGAACACAAAAATAAATAAATAAAAAATTTAATTATTTTTTAAAAAAATATTTTCCTCTATATTGAACACACCCTAAATCTAGCTAGTTTATCACCACCTTGATTTAGATTTTAGTTCGTGTGTGTAATTAATTTATGCCTCTTAATTAGTTTCAACCAATACTAGCAAAGTAACATTATTAATTAGTAGCACGTAGCTTCGTAGCACTTACGTTTGGGGCACCAAACACAGCTAAAATGAGCTGATTATAATTAATGTTTTTAAGTATTTCCATTTGTTTTTAAGGATTGTTAGTAACTAACAATAATGTGCATACTAATATGGATTGTGGTGAGATAGTTAGAATTCTTCCGCCTTTAATCAGAGATTTCGAGTTCGAGATTTGAATATGAAAAAAATCTCGCTAGAAGTACTGCCCCCAAAAATGAGTCTTGCAATGTGCAAATTAGTTGAGCTCCGATATAGATATTGGACACCGTTCCTACATGGATTAATGTGGTGGGATGCAGGGGCATAGCTACATATGCCACAAGGTGGGCCAGCCGAACACCATTCGTCAAAAAATTATACTATATGTATAGAAAATTATGTAAAGTATATAGATCAAAAATTATTTCTCATACTATAAAATCTTGAACAACCTTAACAAAATTTCTGACTTCTTCACCACTAGTAGGATGGTTGAGATTTCTCTACCCTTAATCAGAGGATCTCTGGTTCAAGCCCTATGTATGAAAAAAATCTTGCTGAGAGCGTCACCCTAAAAAATAAACTTTGCAATATGCGTATTTAAATTAATCAGATTTCAATTCGAATATCGGACACTAAAGAAAAAAAAACAATAATGTGCATGAAGGTTGCCATGTAAAAGATTCTAAAATAGTTATTGACTCATAATGATGTTTATAGAGTTCATAGAGAATTAATTGATGTGCTTAATTAGATTAAATTAAGTAAACTATAACATGTGATGAGTCTGTCTTGACACCAAAAACCAAGTGGGAAACTCCATTAATATAAGCATTTTAAGTTCATAGATTTGTACTTTTATCGGCGTAATAATTGCTACTTTGAGTATAAATTTTGAACTTCAAATTCAAGTCGGTTTTTTTAGAGACAATATCCGATAAAACTGAAACTATATAAAGAAGATTAACATGATCCTTACGTACAAAAGAATAAAAAGTACAAATTGAGAAGTGGTCCAAATAAGTACAAGTTGAGATGTGGTCCAAACTTTAAAATTTTACCATATAAACTTGTATTACGATCCTCCTAATTAACTAAACTCAAAAAGGAAAAAGTTTATGATAAAATGCTTTTGGTATGTTATAAATGGTACAGTTATCTTTGGTTGCAACTCGCCCTCAATATTTATATCAAATTAATACATACAAAATACCAAAAAATGTGATTAAGCAATATATATTCTTTCTTTAATTTTTCATCACATTTGATCCACACTTCAAAAAACACATATAAATGATTTTATGTGAATTTGGAATAATTTAACAATTCTTTGTAGTCACATTTGGAACTTATATTGTCCAACAAGATCATTGATCCGTATTCATATCATACCCTATGGATCAATTCTCAAAAAATCCAATGTATGATAATATCATGATATAACACATACATATTAATTCACACGCGATTATCAGTTTTTCCTAAATAAGGGTCTAGATCAATCCGGTGTTCAGTCGTGTAGGAAGACCCTGCCATTGTAGATTTGTCAATCTCTAGGCTTTGGTCATTCATTATGATATGAATACACCACATCAATTCGTTACGTAGGAATGATGAAATTTCATTGATACAACGTCAAATTTCAATAGACTTATTGGAGGGTCGCATTGGCGGCATCCAGCAAGATTGAACTTACGAATTTATCAATTATGAGTTGTGCCCTTTAACTATTCATCGATGGATGCAAAAAAACTAAAAGACTGAAATAGATTTTGGTATTCCTTCTCGGGCTTCTATTTCTTCCGTGAAAGTAGATTCAAGAAAAGATTGAATAGGGAAGGCGTGTTTTCATAACAAACAAGATACAGATTCATGAGAAGGGGGATCGAGTTAGCAAAGTTAGATAATATTGGAATGGGCAAAAATAATGAATGTATAAACGAACAAGAATAAGTATACATGACACAGCACAATATTTACATATATAGGGTCATATATATATGCATTTCTATCATCTTCCATAGCCAAAATCATCTTATTTCATGTCCGATCATGAGTGCATTTTAGTATCTAACCACTATGGTGGTGATCACTGAATTGCGCATAACTAAATACCATTCATATAACGCTAGCATTTTATCGACTTATTAAATAACTGTATGTAAAGTCAAACAATACAAAGAAACAATATTAATGGCATGAATGTAGCCATGCAATGCACTCCACCACGTATAGAAACAACAAGCATCATAACATCACCTAATTAGTTTTTCTAGTATGTCATGATCAATTTACTATGAAAGTTATACCCGACAGTTTATCTTATGATTAGAGGTTTTTCATATGTGTAGATATTCAGCGATGTTGACTTGTAGTCCTGTTTATATTGTATGAGATTCTAGAAAATCGCTCATATTATGTTTTATGATTTACTTCTGCTTAGTTTATGCTCTTAAACATGCTACATATATATCATGGATTAGCTTGAAGCCATTCGTGGTTCTAGGTTGCGTGTCGCGGTCCAGAATTCATGCTTGGATCGTGATTAGAATGTAAATACTGAAAATCAAGAATCAATTGTTACATAATTCTACAAAGAATTATCTCCCAAATTACCTACAAGGAAAATAGATTTCTCAAACCTAATAGAAAATCTGGCATAATTAGAAATCACAACATATTAAGACATTAATAAACAACAATTTTTTTAATACAAATTAATTATTAGAGGATTAATCGAATAGAGTGAAAGCTATAAAGTATGAAATAATACTACTTTTTAGTAAATATCTGCTGGATCATTACAAAATTGTTAATGTAAAAGGCAACTTGATCAGTGATAATTAACTTGAGATAATCAAACCATTTATTGCAGACTAATTAATTTTATTTTCATAATAAGATTATTATATATATAGTTTGTACTTATTAATTCAGTACGTACGGTATAGGTTAATTATAGTTTGTACTTATTAATTCTTATATGTCCAGTAATTAATTAGAGTTTGGACCACTACATTCATATGTAGTATTTTCTTGCTTATGATAATACAAGTACGTACGGTAGAATTAAAGTTTGTTACGCGTTATAAAATATATATATATACATATATATATATATATATATATATATATATATATGTGTGTGTGTATATATATATATTCGTTCTCCTGTGAGAGGAACGTATGGAGGGGGACATGCTCCACGGTCACTGATATTCTGTTTAATATAGTACAAGAAGCCCTTATTTTCTATTAGAAAATATGAAATTATCTACGGAATTTTGTTGGTAATCTCCAGCTAACCCGTCGCTTAAAAGCTTATAACTAATTGAATTTTTTATAATTCATCGTTAATCTATAGCTAAATGATAATAGCATGAGATTTTTGTTATGTAGTTATAGAATTTTGTCCGTCAGTAATAAAGTTATTTAGATGTATAATAAAGTTACAATATACATGCATAAATTAAAAATTCTGACTCCGTCTCCATCTTAGGCTTACAATGTGTATATTAGTTAGAGCTTCTACCTTGGCTTTGATGTCAAGACAAAATCAGCACATGTTACACTTAATAAGTCTAATTATTAATGAGTTAGTGATTAAAAAAAAATGCATTTAAAGTACAACGATTTTTTAAGTTTCATATTTAAATTATTAAATATTCATTTTTTCTATCTGAACTATCATCAATTATTTATCAAATACCTCAACTATCAGTTGTTCTTTTTTTCTACCTAAAATATATATCACCGTCGTTCATATATAAAGGAAAAGGGAATAACTGATAGTTGAGGTGTGTTTTTGATAAACTCTGGCACTTGATAGTTCATGTATGAAACTCATACGCTTAACTCAAAAAATTGAAATACTTTAAATGTATTTTTAACCCTTCACAGATTAATTAATTCTCTATTTAACTCTATCATTAATTAAGACTCAATCTAAACAATTTTAGAATCTTTTACACAGAAAACCTCATGTGTTCCTCAAGCTACCATTATTGTTAGTTACTTAAAAACAAATTAGGTAAGTACTTAAAATATAATTCAACTCATTTTTGTTGTGGTCGGTGCCAGAAACCTAAGTGCTGCGAAGCTTCGTAATATAATTTTGTATTCCGTGTCTACCCACTTCGGGATAATTTTAGGTATTTTGTGTCACGCGTCATATAACTGAAGTTTAGATACATATGGCGAGCCTCACGAACTAAAAGCCATGTAAGTGATGATTTTTTTTTTTGCTTAATAGGATATTTATGTGAAAATAAAGGGCAAAGTGCATCGATATCTGATGTTGACACTGATATTTAACTTGTGTTTTCTTTATAATTTTTTTTTGCGTGTGTATTCATTTGGGGATAATTTATGGCATATGGTGTCTGAAGTTGGCTTTAACCAAGTCTAGAGTTTTATATAGCTGATGTTTAGGTGCATATAGTTGAAGTCAGTCATTTTGCTCTCAGTGACTTTAATCATTTATGTTTAAACTTTAGCCATATGTGCATGAATTTCGGAAAGAAATGACAGAAGTCCGGCAAAAGTAACTGAAGTCCCACCATGTTATGGCGAGGAAAAGTTTGATTCAGAGAAAGAACAAGAGACAAAAATTGAAACAGATATATCATTCGATTCGTTAATGACTGAACTTTAGTCATATAAAACTTCAGACATTATACCCATATTTAGATTCTATCAAACCTAATTTCAGACACTATACATCTAAATTAAAATGATATATATGCAAAAAAAATAATTAAAAAAATAAATATAAATTAAATGACGATATCAAAACAGAAGATGAAATTAAAAAGTCATAAGCCAATAATTGTAAATATGCATTATGCCATAAGATTCTACACTAAAGTTAAATTATAAGGCCCATTTATAGTTTGGTGCTCTAAAAATTATCAAAAAATTCCAAATGTCAGTGTGACCCACATATATATATATGATACTAACCAAGCAATGGTTCAAATTATTTTTGGACCCCCAGGAAGATTATTGGCTTTTTGCTAATTAGAGATGTTGAACAAGATATTTTTCAAAACTTGGTTTTAGTTAATTTGCATCATATTTAGATAAAGTTGATTTTTTTTTTAATGCGATGATCAAAATAGGCAGAAGGTGTAGATTCGAGTTTTACAGCTATCATTACAAAAAAATTACGTGTTTGACCCATAAGAAAGAATCATGCCTATATGTGAGCGGACGTATCAAAGATAAAATCAAGTTAATTTGTGATATTTAGGTAAAGTTAAATTTTTTTAATGAGATGATTATATACTTTAAGATGCTATTAAAATAGGCAGAAGTTGTAGATTCGAGTTTTAAATTAAAGCCATCATTACAAAAAAATCAAGTGTTTGACCCATCAGAAAGAATCATGCCTATGTGAGCGGATGTATCGAAGACAACATCAAGTAAATGAAAGGGTGGGTTCTCTAAGACATTAAGCTTGTATATTCACTTGGCGTTATTATAGAGATTCATAAACTCTAAATTTTAGATTCATTTTTGAATGGGATGATCATCTGCTTCAATAGCTACTAATAAAATTTTTACGCCTTTCCTTTTTACTTTACGTGTTTTAGAGCGACTAAACACAAAATTTAAAAAAATCAAAGTATGTGCAACATTTTAAAAAGTGACCCCTTTTTAGTATGTTAAAAACATCAAATGTTGCTCCTCCTTCCACTAGCACAACCAACTTTTTTCCTGGCTGAAAACCATGTTAATGTTTGTTGGAAGACCATACAAAATCCTATGTGTACTCCTAGGTATCACAATTTTATTTATTTTTTAATTTTTTACATGAATTTGTGCAAAAAGTGAAGTTAATTTTTTTTTGGGGGGGAAAATGGTGTTTATTTCACATTTTAAATTTATTTTCTTTGCAAAGGTTTTATTTTTATTTTTTTGAATATTAAAAAAAAAGTAAATTATATATTCAGATCTTTTTTATAATAACATTTCACTGTAATTATCTAAAGAGGCTATACTATATATTTGGTATGAAATAGGCCAATATTTCTATTGACAAATAAGGGGTTACCAAGTATATGACCAAGTACTTGTTATTTCTTGGATCTCATCCCGTAGCGAGTGCATTGTGTAAACCCCATTAGAGATGGGTTGAGCAAAAAAGCTCGTTCATTATTCAATTTTGAGATCTTTATATTCGATATATATGAAAATAGGCCAACATTTCTATTGATAAATAAGGGGTTTCCAAGTATATGACTAAGTACTTGTTATTTCTTGGATCTCATCCTCTAGCGAGTGAAATGTGTAAGCCCCTTTAGAGATGGGGTGAACAAAAAAACTCGTTATTCAATTTTAAAATCTTTAGATTCAAAAGATCTTAATAGAGTCCTCTTATTTTTTATTATATGGAAAAGTGTCAAACAATGCCCTTAAACTATATGAAATTGAACAAAAATATCATCCGTTAATAGTTTGGTCAAAAAATACACCTGTTGTTAATAGTTTGATCTAAAAATTCCTTTATCATTAATAATTTAATCCAAAAAAATTTTTATCGTTAGTTTTGGGTCAAAAATATTCTTTTTTTAATAAACATATTATTATGTTTAAACATATTTTTTTAATAAAAATGTTGTAACCATAATTAGTTTTCTTATATATAAGATCATAGTAATCCATCGTTAATTTTTATTTAGATAACGATAAAAAAAATTCTAATAAAATAGAAAATATTTTTATTTCTTAATCTTCTTCAAATTTTTTTTTTGGTAATAAAATGTGAATATATTACAAGAACTAACAAATGAAGAAAACTACATCACAAGTGCCAAGTTCTCGACATACAACTTACAAAATCAATTCCTATCATCTATTCATTAACTTTTGTACCCATCCTATGATCCTTCTATTCTTCTTTGCCATCTTCAGCTCTTCTAGTCTTGTTTTAAGCTCCTTCTTGATCTGTGAAATGACAAAATCAGGTTGCACTTCAGCTTGCCTGAAAATTTTCCAATTTCTTGCTGTCCATGTGTGGTAAATTACTGCTCCCCAGGCTGCAGCAACAGCTTCCTTCTTTCTTTGACACCACTGCCTCCTTCTCAACCATTCCAGCCATCGATAAACTTGTAATTTAGGTAAATAAATACCCAACCAGTTAGCTATACCATCCAGCACTTCAATAAACCAGTGACAAGTAGTGAACAAATATTGGTGAGTTTCCAACTGCTCAGCTAAGCATAGGCAGCAGCTTCCATTCTCCACCACATATTGCATTTTTAACATTCAATCTTTAGTTAATAGTCTATTCTGATACACCAGCCACAAGATAAACCTATGTTTAGGTATGGCAACACTACTCCATACCAGATCAGCCCCTTTAAATCTCTGTATATTGCCCAGGAGAGCAATATAGCCACTGGATATCGAATACCTCCCAGAAGCAGTTAGAATATATCTATTACCATCATACCATTCTACCATTTTCTCTTTAATCAAATGTAATTTCCTCCAGTACCAGCTAGAATCCAGAGAAGGAAAACACAACCAAATATTACTTTCCGTATAAAATCAAGGAATATTAAAAAATGTTTATCCTACTTCAATCCCGAAAAAATTATGAAATAAAAATATTTTTTATTTTATTAAATTTTTTTTATCATTATCTAAATGAAAATTAATGATGAGGTTATTATGATCTTATATATATGATCTCTATTATCAGTTTAAAAAGTACATGTAGTTATTCTATTTTAATTGATAAAAAAAAGATTAAGAAGAAGAAAAGATTATTTTCCACTTCTTTTATTAGTTAAAGAAATTTTAAGAGAAAAGAAATAAGAAAAGGGTTCTTTAAAAATAATATTTTATTAAAAAAAATGTGTTTAAAAAGAAAAGAAATAATATATTTATAGGAAAAGAGTTTTTTGAGCCAAAAATAATAATAGACGCATTTTTAGATCAAACTATTAGTGATAGAACTATTTTAGACTAAATTATTAACAAAAAATATTTTTATTTAATTTCACATAATTTAAAATATTTTTGACTCATTTCCGTATAAACTATGAAATGTATGCAGGTAGCAGTAACATGTCATTTATCACTTTTTAGAGGTTATCGAGAATCCATACTCACTATAAAAAATAACTGCATTTCGTTATTAGGTGATCGGATAATGTAAAAATCTTTTAAAATGTTAATGCATGAAAATTGGAACTCTAAATTAATATTTTTTTAAAAAAAATTGAACTCCAGTATACTGTGTTAGAACTTCCACTTGTCAATCTTCGAATAGTTAATTGTGTACTAATTAGATATATTTTTGTTCAGATATTATTTTCGTCTTAAAAAGTTGATTGTTTCTTAATTACATTTCAAATGTTGGCTAAATAATAACAAACAGTCCAAAACTAGTCATCCGAGCTAATTTTTATGAGTATATATATATAAATATCAGAATCCATTAACTTTGATTCAAATCTTGTTTACGTATTTTATAAGATCCACCAAAACAAGAATAAATAATAGTATCAGTAGAAATGGAGCATTTTGGCCATCCCCAAAGGGAAAATTGTGGTACAAATGGAGCATTAAAACAAGTCATATTGTCATAGTCTATACCAATAAATGTTTGCTCGAACTCTAAAAAATGTTGTAGCAGTCGTGTCAAATTTTTAAAAAATGCACAACTTCTAAAGGGACTGACACGCGCCGTCGATATTTTTAAAGAGTTCGAGCAAACATAGGTCTATACAACTATAAGTTGATCCTTCTCAAATGTGTAGACTCTTTAGGATCCGGCACGCACCTGTTTATATTTTTAAAAGTCTGAGGCAACATAGGTCTATACAACTATAAGCTGATCCTTTTCAAATGTGTACACTCTTTCAAAATCCGACACGTACTTATTGACATTTTTGAAGATTCCGAGCAACATAGGTCTATATAACTATAAGCTGATCCTTCTCAAATGTGTAGACTCTTTCAAAATCCGACATGCACCTATTGACATTTTTGAAGAATCCGAACAACATAAGTCTATACAACTACAAGTTGATCCTTCTCAAATGTGTAGACTCTTTCAAAATCCGACATGCACCTATTGATATTTTTGAAGAATCCGAGCAACATAAGTCTATACAACTATAAGTTGATCCTTCTCAAATGTATAGACTCTTCAGGATCATGAAGTCCCCATAGTCTAGTTTGTTGCTGCACCACCAAAACAGAAGTCTCAGTTTCAAAATCTGAGGCTGCAAGAACCCCCCCTACAACCCCTAATTCACCATCCTCATTAAACCTCTTAGTCAGCTGTAACAGAATTGGCGACTCTGCGTGGCGTCTACCAACCATAACAAGATCATAAAAACGTCCCAACGATTTAATAACTTCTAACACGTCCGCGCCACTTCTCACCTCTGCTTCTTGATAAGAAACTTGTACCGAATGAAGGAATTGGAGATTGAATTCATTCAAGATTTGAGAATCAAGAACCTTACTTCTCTCCGAGCCACCAGCTATATTTTCGGATGCATTACCTGATCTCGTGAAATGTATGAGTGTCATATTTACACTAGGATGTCCGGACATTCGTTCTGCATATGACAAAGCTTCGCGATCATCAGCCCCGCCAAAGAAAAGCACCACAACTCGATACAACGAAGGTACTGTGATTGCATATCGAGATTTCTTTGTCCTCCCTCGATCAACAAGTATCCCGACTGAACAAGGAGCTTTCTCAAGTACATTCTTGTTTAGATGTCTATATGCATAGGATGTTTCGATTCTTTTCTCGAAAATCCAATGCTTGTGAAAAGGGATAATGATAAGAGTTGTTCTCTTTTCTAAACCAAGAGAGCAAACATCATTGTGCATTGTTGCATAAGGTGAGACTCCTTTGTAACATTGTACCATGATGAGGTCACTGTTTTGTTGCTCAAATTTTTCGAATGCATTGAAGATTCTTTCGGATTGTGTTGGATTACCTGATGGCTTGTCACGTTTCTGATGTGCCACGAGTACAGACGAGGCACGTCCTGTCAGCTTAGTAAGATGAAGGACTACTAAATTAACACGACTTTCTTTCGTGGGGTTAGAGACTTGTAGTAAGCTGATGACTGCGCGGACATTTTCTTGGCTGTGTATGCACGCGAGTACACGAAATTCATCGTCTTCTCTGCTATGCATTATTGTCCTCCTCTTGTAGGCAATGTACCTACTTGAAGGATCATATAGAACTTTCACAAGAGGTGATACAACTCCTGTTATAACCACCACTGAGATTAACATGATTGTATAGTTTTCTTCAGACATGTCCTGCATCACAAGAAGGCGAATTTTCATATGTATAAAAGATAACTCTACAATCTATTGGCTCGGACCTGTGACCTATAGGTTACACAGAGACAACTTTTACTGTTGCTCCGAGACTCAACTTCAACATTACTTCTATCTCAAAAAAGAGAGTATAGGGAGCTTGCTTACTTTGTTCTTTTTGTAGTCATTCAAGAAAGCGAGTTCCATAATGCCTTTGGAGTTCATGATCAAAGCAAGAGAGAAGGCGTCGCGTAGTGGAACTCTCCAGAAAAGAAGGGGCAATAACGTTCCCATGATCTTTCCGATAAAAGCAACTAACACAACCAACTGCAGTACTCCTAAGTTTTTCAGCCTCAGTATCGAAAAAACGTTCATTTGCAATCCACAAAGGGTGAAAAAAGGGGGCATAAGCAACACAGACACGAAGCAATCGAGTCTTTCACCTATTGCAGCACCTAATGGCGGTCCATCTGGTATCACCAATCCGAAAAGAAAACAGGCCACAATAGAACTAAGTCCGATCGCTTCACCAGTGAAACCACACCATAACAGCAGAACAAGGACAATAAAAACATATACATCTTTCACAGGCTTCCCTTCTGGAGTTTGTCTGATTGCCCATAAAACTGCTGGACGGATTCCAAACGCGATAACAACGATATAAAGACCACCAGACACCAATGAACCCAGAGTTACTCTCACTGATTTTGCCTTAGCTAACTCTAGAGCATACTTTAGAGTTAAAATAACCCAGTGACAGATATCACATATAATCGAAGATGAAGAAGCTAATCGTCCAATCTCCGAGTTAAGAATCTTCAGCTCATCAAGAAAACAAGCAATGCCAGGGTAAGCTGTCATAGATTGAAGAATCACTACCCTTGAAAGCAGAGTGATGAGTTCTTGATCCAAAGACAGAAACTTTTCGAGAAGAAACGCCGTGAAACTGGCTAATCCAAAAGGAACAAAGAAGCCCAAAATTCCTACAGCTAAAGCTTTTCTACTAGATTTTAGAACTATACTGAGATCTATCTTAACTCCAATCTGAAAAATGAATAGCATGAAACCGAAAACGGAGATTGTATCTAGTACTGATCTGCCTTTACTAGGGAAAACTTTAGATGAAAGCTCTCCATTTTTACCAATAACCGATGGACCGAGTATCACACCACCCTGTCCACAAGTTAGTAAACAATATTAACCATTTTTTTTGATCTGATTACTATCACATTATTTGCTTCGACTAAACACATAGACAATATCATTAATCTTTACAACAATATGCCTAGTGTAATCCCACTAGTGAAATAACATACATAGTCTAATCCCATAAGTGGAGTCTGGAAGGGTGGAGTGTTGCAAGCTAACCCCCCGAACAGTTCCCAATACACTATTAGCTCAAGTAACACATCAAAAATCAATTACCATTAATCTTTAGAACAACATGCCTAGTGTAATCCCACTAGTGAAATAACATACACAGTCTAATGGAGTGTGGGGAGGATGAAGTGTTGTAAGTTAACCCCTGGACAATTTCCGATACACTATTAGCTCAAGTAACACATATCAAAAATCAATTATCATTAATCTTTACAACAACATTACCCGGTGTAATCCGACAAGTGGAACAACATAGCCCGTTTAATTCCATAAGTGGAGTCCGGAGAGGGTGGTGTGTTGCAACCTAACCTCCACAAAGTTTTCAATGTTAGGATATACTATTAACCATGCGGTTTAGTATAGTGTTATGTTTCAGTTTTATGTAAGACTTTCTTTTTATTTGTTGGATTAATAAAGTCTTGTTTTAAATACATTGATTTTGCATGTGTGTCCTTTACTTATATAATAGATGGTTTAGTGTATAGAGTTTAATTTATACATAGAAGATTAAATCATCGGTTCTTATAAGTATAAAGTTTGTATATGTTCACAATCTAAGATGAGAGTTGGACAAATTCATCGGTATGATTGTAGCACGGGATTAAATATAATTTATCTTGATTATGGGAATGGTATTGTTCCAACTTCTTGTGCTAGTACATTTTCTATATATTGAACGGACCAAGTAGAGAAAAGTTTTTGTCAGACTTAGTAAAATAAATTCTCTAGATCATTAAATGTACTTATACTTTTAATCTTGATATAACTATTATGATCAATGTCATTTGCTTGTTGTTTTGATCTATCAAAGGGTGAAACTATTTCGCGAGTTAAAATGTTCCCGATAGGTTAGATGATAACAAATAATATTTGTGAAATGATAGTTAGTTGATGGAATCCATGTCTCGACCTTGAGATTGATGATACCTCTTTATAATTGCTTATAAGTTTTCATGTGAAAACCCTGCAAGTGGATTACGTATTTGTCACATGAAATAAGTTAAGCGTTTGAATAAAGGATTAAATTGATCAATGAATTAAATAGTCAGAAATTTAATTCGATTGGTTGGTATCTGTAATCTTAACATGGGGAGTTAAATAAGAATTTAATGATTGATTTTGAAATTATACCGAGGAGTGCAATTACGAATTTTTAGTGGAATAATCTGTGATTTATTATGGTAGGTTAATTCATTCACTATTTTGAATTAATACTATAATTGGAAGCCTCACTAATTAAATATGTGGTCTCTGTTATGCCTCATTAATTAAAGAACTTGGAAAGGTAATTAAACATGTTTTCTTAGAAGTAGTAAAATCCTACAAGATTTTAGACAAACTTCATAAAAGGTAAGTAGTACACTTTTTGGATTTTACACCCCTAAAATATGTGTAGATGTGCGAGGAAAGAAGGAATCCTATACGTTTTTTGGGATTAGAGTTTTAAGCCCTAAAAACGTGATTATAAATAGAGCTTTTTTCTTCTTGAAAAAACACGACCTTTTCTGAGAAGCAGTACTTGCCTACACAAGTATTCCCCACTCGGAGATTATTGAGGATATAGTAGAAGAATGCAGACCTGAAGAGCGAGTTGGACGCATTGTGCGAAGGCTTCAAGAGGTTAGTATTTCGTAATCTAACTCTTCATTGTTATTTAGTGATTCATGTAAGATTGTTGATCCTGTTCATGCTTGCTTCGGCTGTGCATGTTCTAACATCTTATACAGTATTAGCTCAAGTAACACATATCTAAAATCAATTATCATTAATCTTTAATACTCAAAGCTTCCATCAAAATACTATTCATCAATCACACATCAAACACCAGAAAACACTACTTAAAAAAACAAGAATTTAGAGACAAACAAATTTTGTAGCTAAACAGTAAATAAGTGGCTACAAATTATTAAAACAAAATCCGTTAGCTATGAGCAATTTAACAACAAATTAGCGACTATTAAAGTGGGACACTTACGAGAATCTGAGAAACGATGAGGGGTTGTCCAAGAGGCTTGAGAAGTGATTGGCTAATGCGAGTGAAAACAGAGATGAGAGAGAGCTGCAATAACAGAGAAGGAACAGAGTAATCAAGCGGATCGTCTCCCACCCATAAACCTCTTGAATTGATCTGACTGAATGAAGTGCAGACTAAATTGGCTCTCAATGCAGGCACATTGCTCATGATTCAAAGCCCAAACTAAAGGGGCTTCTTTTTAAATAAAGAAAATGTTTTTTCTTAATGTTGTATGATATTGATGATCACCATTGTTGTAATGAAGAAATTTGTTGTTTCATTTTGTTGAAGATACAGAGAAATGAAGAGAGAATTAGGGTCCCTGTCTCAGAGGATGGAAAAGATGAATGGACTAGCATGAGAAGTGGAGCTTTGTATGAAAAAAAAAAAGCATTTCTTCCCACCTTATAGAAAAAAGAGTTTAACTTATATAAATGACAAATTTATTTCACTAAATCTTATTAGATACTCGAATTATGATTTGTTTGAATTGTGCATTAGAACATATGATACGTAATAGGTGCTTGAGAACACGGGCCAAACATTTTCAAAATTTGAGTCAGAAGTATTTAATAAAAATACTTTATCAAATGGCCAGGTGTTCAACGTAAACAAATCATAATTCGAGTGTCAAATGTAATTATCAATAAATTTAAGAAATTGTTGATGTATTCAGTCAACTCGATAGGACAAGAAAGGATTGCTCAGGTATTAAACACCTCCACCTCGAATCCTAACATTGTGAGATTTTAGTGAATAAGGAAATTCAAAATTTTTTAAAAAAAAACAACAAACAACAACAACAACTGAGAGCTCTTAGAAAGGAGTTAAACGAAAACAATAGTGAACCTAATTTTCAATGTTGCATGCGATGGTAAGCTCATTGGTATGTTCATGCCAAAAGTACTTGCATAGTTGCGCGCAACAACCAAAGATGGCAGGTGGCGGGTTATTGATGTGAGGTAGATTCAGGAAAGGAATAGTTCTAGATACAATCCACTATGTTATTTAGTTTGTGACTAAGGCTTATGATCCTTCCCTTAACAATAGAACAAAAATAACAAAGAAGCTCTCTCTCGAGCCGTACATATGACCTTTCATCTTCCTAAGAGACTAACGCTTATGATCCTTCTGTACATACGACTTTCATCTTCCTACAAGACGGAACATGATTTTACTTCTTTCACAACTAACATAGGAATCAATACTGGAAAAAAAAATGTATACAAAGAATCAAAGAATACTTGTCTTTAGGGGTTATAGTTGCAGCAATTCACCAAAATCACCACCATTGATGTACTAGAATTCCAATATCCCTAAGAGAAGAAAACAGCTCCAAGCACTGTGTATATGTCTTGTCATATTTTGTACTACTTTTTTTCCCATGACCAAACCGTTGCCATCTATTATAATGACATTCAAGAAACAACTCATCAATCAAACAAATTGCACCAGTGTCAATCAACTTTTGTACCAAATGAAACTCAGCCCCTTCCACATCCACTTTCACAACCAAATAATCCCTTTCTTCAGCCAAATTCACCAACCATCCAGCAAAATCAAATCCCAAAATCTTATCCGAATCCCCCATCATAAAATTCAACGACGATTGTGCTGTTTGTACCCTCCCTCCCATCCCTCGACCCTTATCCACGCTCTTCCTAGTTTGTTCTCGTGTTATCTCGAAGAACAATGTCTCGTTCCTCAACCAAGCTGCGTATGGCAAAAGATTGACACCCTTTCTCCTATACTCGTCGTGAAATTCCCTGTTAGCCTCAATCGCGTATACCTCAAACGTCTTATTCTGTTTCGGGTACTGTCTGTTAAACCAATTTCCAATGCTTGAGCTATAACTCCTTGATCCAACATCAACATATATGTACCTGTTCTTGAAGCTTATATCAACCATTGAAGACAAATACTTCACATTTCTTAAATTCCTCTTCAATTTTATCCATGGCTCTTCAATTAAAGACTCTGCTTTTCGAATTAATTCCCTTTTATACTCGGGGAAACCACAGAAATGTCTCGATTTCTCGAAATCAACACATCTATTTTTCGTACAAGGGGACATAGGTTCGAATCGTGTCACTTTATTTTTCTTGAAAATAACTTCGCGAATAGGAGGCTGCCAAGTTGGGAAACTGTCGATTTCACGTGACCTAATCAATTTGCAGGAATTGAACAATTGAATCAACGAATTGAGACTGTATTTATCTTTGGCTGTTGTGTGAACGACGAAGAAACCTCCAGGTTTCAACGTTCTAGAAACTTCTTTGGCGAATTCAACTGGCTTCGACGATCTGTCGAGTACTCCATTTCCGGCGAATTCGAAATGAAAAGTGTTATCATCAAACGGCTGGTGATGAGCGTTACCGTAGAGAATCAGCGGCGGGGATGATTTGTGGGAAATTCCGATGGAATCAATGATTCCGATGTCGATCAACGCCTCCACGTCTTGGCCAGTTATGGTTTCAATACACAGAGATTGGGAGTTGGGAGAGAGGAAGCCGTCGACGATGAGATCTTGGAAGACGGAGTAGTAATAGTTCCGTAGAAATACTCCGGAATCCGGTAATTCGACGTCTCCGGAGATGGAATTAAGATTTGAACCGGCGATGCTGAGGGATAGAGTTTCCGGCAAGAAGCAGAAGTCGCCGGACTTACAGGATTTGCCATTGACGGTGAAGATGTAAGTAAAACGAGCAAGGAACACGAGAACGACTAAAGAGACGAGTCTCACCAGAATATTTCCCTTTAAGTTTGGCGTAAGTGTGAAAGTCGCCATTGAAGGCATCGAATGAGCTCGACGTTTGGCGCCAAATGAAAATTATTGAAAATGAAAATATATTTGGGCTTTTTTAGCGGTTAAGGAAACCCATTATAAGCATTAGATTTGGGCCTCAAAATCAAACCCGTCCGTCTTTTTTTACATGGGTCATTTGCAAAAGTGTCTTTATTATGGGGTGATCTTATTTGAAAAAATTACATAATTAAGCGAATCTTACTATCTATTTACAATATATAACAATATTTTTTAAAAATTATAAAAATTAATAAAATAATTACAAAAATAGCAAGTTGTCATATGTATTAATTTTTCTATATTCTCTCTCCAATCCACTACTAGAACTTCTCTTTAATTTAATGTCCGTTTCTCCCTGCCGATTTTCTCTCTCTCTCAGCCATGACGATTTGGATGCAGAGAAAGAAAAAAAATGATTCGAACTTTTTGGCGAATAAGATGTAGAGAATTGTAGATCTGAATTATTGTCCTTCTTATTTTGCAAAGCTGCTTATTTTTTTTATTCCTTTTAACCTGATCTTTAATTGAAGTTGTGAAAATTGTGTGCTTCAATATATTTCAAATGCAGATATTTATTAATACACTCGCCGAAAAGACCATCACTCTTGAGATCGAGAGCTTAGACACCATTGACAATGTCAAAGCTAAGATTCAAGGAGAAATCGAAGCAAAAGATTTTATTACCAATAATATTATCGAATTTCTCAAGCTTTTGTTTGTGTTTCAATGACAAAATTGATACACTGCAATTTTTTCAATTTCTTTTTGTCTGTGTATCAACGACGGAATTACATATATCAATATCAGATTTTTGATATATATAACTTCAGCTTTGTTATGTACCAATGTATTGCTTTGTGTGTTTAAATACATTGTACCAATTTGTTATTAGTGTGCATCAATATTTTCAGTGATACATGAATGTAAAATACCCATATTACTTTGTGTATCAATTTAGAAAATGCTTGCCAATTTTTTACTTTGTTGCCCATGTATCAGTATTATCTTAAATAAATTACAAATTGAAAATTACTCATTCATATTCATCAATGTATGACAACTGCATCATTTTTTATAAAACATCTAATGTTATATAAATTTGCAGATTATAGATTCTTTAATTGTGTATCTGTTTTTTTTTGCATATATATCAAAAAATATTTATACTTCTTAGTATGTATTAATTTTTCTAATGAAACACATAACTTTCATTTAGATAGATAGCTTTTGATACATTTATCATCACAAATTTGAAAAAAAATTCCAAATCTGCAACGATGATACATCCAAAGAAAAAAAAATCTCCAAAATTTGCAATTTCAGATTTAATAATTAAGCAAATGTGAAATTTTGGTTTAAAATTTTAAATAAGGAAAAAAAATGTCCAAGATCATAAAAAAGAGTTATTTACTCCCATTAAATACGCAACTTCCCTTAAAAAAATAAACAACACCAATTAAGGAGTGATTGCAGGGTTTGAAATTTAGATACAGTCATAATGGTTGCAGTAAATTATATCAGAAAATATAAAAATATGCTATTTTCTGTATTTTTAATAAATCAAGCTATTTTATGTAATTATTTTACTATACAGTGCTATTTATGAAAAATTTCTCTTCTTATTTTGGGTCATTTGTACAAATGCCTTTATTTTGACCTAAGGGCCGAAGTTCATGCAATTGAACTTGTGTGTAGGGGCAGAAGTTCAATAATGAACTTCTGTCTATTGAACTTGTGCCTTGGAACAGAAATTCAGTAGCACGAACTTCTGTTTTCTAAGGCTAACCTATGTTTTACGAATTTTTTTGCCTAGTGAATTTTGTTTATCTTGCTATTTTTAAAAAATATTAAGGATATTTTTTCCCTTTTTATTACTTAAAATATTGAAGGGCAAAAATTCATGACCACCGATTTGAGGGACAAAAATTAAAGACCACCCCAAAATAGGGGAATCAGCACAAAAATTTATTTATTTTTACCCCTTAAATTAATAATTTTTAATTTTTGTCATTCTGCATTTTAAGTTTAAAAAAAATAATTGAACGCTCCTAAAGCAAAAAAAGATTTGCAAGACATAAGTTTTGACACAAGTTATGCTTCAAGGCATAAGTTCACATAAGTTATACCTTAATGCATAAGTTTAATAACATGAACTTGAGTCTATGAACAGAAGTTCAGTAGCATGATATAAGTTCGGTGGCATGAACTTGTGTCTTGGCATAAGTAGAGGTGGCAAAATCAACCCATGAGATCATAAGTTGCCCAATTTGCTCAAGTTTGGGCCGATAATTGACCCGCTCATTTATTAGTTCAACCAAATTTCAATCCAACGCATTTCAATTCATTAAAGTTTTTGATTCATGAGAAATCTTGCCAAAATATTTCAAAAAAATATTTTATTTTATTTAATATGTTATATTTAGTCATAATAAAGAAAAATATTAATTTTATAAGTTATCACAAGATTATAAAAGAATAAATAAAGTAATTAAAACTTAATTAGAGTTGAGCGGGTTAGGTTATGACCCACAATTTAGCCTATTTCGGCCCAAGTAATTTTGAGCCCGCCCGTTTATTAATTCAACTCATTTTGACCCCCCAAATTCAGCCCAACCTACCTATTTGTCATCTATAGGCATAAGTTCAATAGCAATAGCATGACATAAGTTCAGCGACATGAACTTGTGCCTTGGGTCATAAGTTCAGTTTTAGAACATTTATACCTTAAGAAGTTATACACTAAACTTATGTCTTAACATAACTTGTATTTTAAGACATAAGTCCAGTAACATAAATTTATGTCTTATAAACTAACTTGCGCGTAATAATTTTTTAATATTAAGGTAAATGTTTGACTTGCGAATTAGATAACAGTTACTTATGTCTTAAGGCAAATATTTTCTACAAAGATTTGCTTAGCAAAATTAAGTTATAATTATGAATAATAGGGATAAAATATAAGAATCATAACTTGAAAGACAAAAATTAAAAATTATCTAAAAATAGAGAAATGCATGGTAACACGCGTTATGCACACTGACATGTGTCATATCTTTAGACATGACATGTGTCATATCTCTAGATACGTATTTAATTCAGTCATATTATATAGTTGGGCATAAACACTATCTAATTACAAAATAGTCATTTAATTTTAACTTATACACTTGAGTTAGTCCTTTTACTTCTTCCGATTCATATTATATAATATTTTTAATTTGAACACATATTTTAAAAATTTTATTAATTCATAAAAAGTGAAAAATAATTTCACTAAATTATTCTCTTGGTATGATTTCTTGATTATATAAAATTACTCATCTAAATAACAATATATTCGAAAAATAATTTATATCTTTTAATTTCCTCAAAGTGCTATGCCAACTTGCTGAGTTTTCCCATTAGAGATTATAAATAATTTTAATTATTCAATTAAATTATTTTATTCATACATATAACCAGAGCGGTCAACTCATTTTATTTGTACACGTTTACGTGTTGGAATGATTTTTTTTAATTATTATTTTGATTTAATTAATTAATTAATTAATTATTTAATTATTATTATTATTGTTATTATTATTATTTTGCATTCTCTTTAATTTGCCTATTTATTTGACTATCAACCTTGAGATTGAAGAACTATTTAAGTATACAATTTAAATAATAATAATAATAATATATTTATTATATTTTTATATATATAAAATCTAGAAAGGATAGTGTACACAAATTTTATTTCTATTTTATAAAGATAAAAATATTATTTTCAAAATATTTTAAGCTTAAATAATACATAAATAAAGCGGGTGAAAGAGAGAATACAACAGTAAATAGGATAAGATAACAATTAGGACATAACAAATAATATTAAAAATAACATTCTGAGTAAGATAATTACTACTATAAATAGAGATTTTTCCACCATAAATTAATAAAAAATTTGTGTTATAAAATATGATTTTTCCACTAATTTTTCATCAAACCAGTTCACCGAAAAAACGCATGATGGAAAATAGTGTCTCATTAAAATAGTGGAAAGTTTCATTATTTTTGCATATGAAAACACTATTATTTTTTCTTTTTTCACTAATTATCAAAGGGAATAGCTATTTAACATTTTTCAGTGAAAAATTTTAAATATAAAAAAAATGATTTTTAGTAGTGAATGTGATAAACGAAGCACGTGAAACGTCAAGTAATAACCGAAATCAAAGAGAAAAAACTATATATAAGAATAACGCTAATATATACTATCGATATGCACGAAAAAATAATAGATATTGAATCCTAAACTAAGATAAAACTCAACTCTTTTAACTTTCCACTCTAATCAGCAACCATAAATTTAAATATACAATTTGACACAAGAAAATGAATACAAAGGGATAAAAGAGAAGAAAGAAAATATTTCCATCTAAGCTGTTTTTCTCCTGTTTTCTCTTTGTTGATTCTCTATTGATATAGTATTTTTTTTTTTAAATTGAAATAAACCATATTTTAAATCTATTTTTCAATAGAATAATATAGGGACATTACTTTAATAATTCCACTAAAACTAATTAATGAGCCATGTGATTATGACTTGGTAATATGAACAACTTCTGCCTACATTTAATTAGGTCGATCCAAAATTATTTTTAATTGATAAATTATTGATGGAAAATTTATTATTATTTGACTAACATGAAAACACACGTATTATTTGCAATAAATTTTAAATTAAATAATAAATTACAATCACAAATAACTTATGATCATAAAAGAAAAAAAAATATTGATGAATATCTTAGAAAATTATTTTTTCAATCTCTTTATAAATATTCAAGAGTTTATGATATTTCGAGACACCTCTTTAAAAAAATATATATTTCTTTTTCTATAGATATAAGCTAGAATTTAAAATAAAGTAACCTGAATTTGACGATAAATTAAACTTATCTTATAAAGCTCTATTTAAAATCTGATAAAATTTTAATTACTACACATATATTTGTATATATCAAAAAAGAATTATTTATATTTAATATACATAAATAATATATCAAAAACTTATATAAATTATATAAAAAATAATATAAATTATAATTTTTCTCATATTAATACAATCTTAAATCACAAAATGAGTACATAGACTTTATTAATTAGCTTCTTAATTATTTAATGGCACAGACTTGCATGTAATTAACTGCGGTCAAAGGCAAAGGGCCAGCTACCCACACGTGCACTCACCTATTTTTCTTGAATTATGGGTGCTTTTCTATGTGAAATCACAAATCACTAAACGCAAAACAAGGATATTTAATTTATATCCCACGTTCAGAACTGGATATTTATATTATAAATAATATAAAATAAAAAATTTAATATTGAAAAATAAATGAATTGAGATGAGCTTGATTATGATATTATATTAAAAGAAATAAATTTTGAAGCTAATATTTGAAAAAAGAATTGTTCAAAATCATATAAAAAGATCAAGTAACTCTTAATCCACCGATGCGGGACTCAAACAATACCTACGGACAATGCAATAAAATGTTTACATAATATAAGTGGAAAATATTTTTAAAGAAGGTATAAAATTCAAAGTGAACGAATAAAATTGAATGAAGAGAGTATATAGTAGTACTTTTATGAGCTATTATTTCACTTACTATGTGTATTACTTATAATTGTTTCTTTTAGCTAATCTGATAGTATAAAATATTTATATTATTAATTTATAAAGGTTAAACTCGAAAAATAATATCAAAATCAGGGTTTCACTCCTTTCTCATTCCGTTCTATTTCCTCGTCTAAGTTAAATAAATATATTCAATCTAAATTCATACTTTCTAATATAGGTTAAAGATTGAATTCGTCAAATTTTAATTCTGAATCCATCTTTATCAATATGATTGATAGGGTTGACTCTTCTATGAAAAAAATTGCAAGATATTCCTAAAAGAAGCAATATGTTCCCAAAAGAAATCATTCATAAAGTGGTTGAACTTGTACATCATTAAGAATATATATATATGTGTGTGACCTAAATTTAAAGTAAGCAATTCATTTTCTTTCACTTCAAGCAATAAAAACTACAACAACAATATAATTCAGAGGTAAATCTAAAAGGATTTTATGTATTCAATTGAACTCACAAATTTCAATTCAAACTAACGTATACATATAATAAAATCACATTAATTTTGAATTCAGAGACTCTGAATCTTGAATTCGATCGAATATCAATCATTAAACATACTAGTCAAAATAAGGTATATTATTGTTGGGGATAGCACTAAAATTGGCTCCACTAGAAGGAGTTGAGTACAATGGTGGAGTTGAAGAAGGAGAAGAAGAACAAGTAGGGACAACAACAACCACCCCAAAAGACTCTTGCATTGGCGGAGGCGTTGGCGGCGGATGGGTGGGAGTGGAAGGAGCTTGTGGCAGCTCAGCCACACCCGTGGCGACCCCGGCGATACCGCCGGTGGTGGATGAAATAATTAGACTATTATCTGTTGCTTCTCTATATTTATATCTCAAAATTTCAGCCCTTGTTGCATTAAGCTCAATTTGTAAAGATTGAATTTGTTGATTTAAAGTTGAAATTGCACCCATGCATCCATAGACTGGATCCCTTAGCCTCACATTTGCTTCATATACTAAACTATTTGCTGCATCTGCCCTTTGACTCTCTGGCACTTCCTACACACAAACAAATTTCCACAAAAAATAATTTCTTCCACAATTAATAATAACAACTACGTCTCAGCTCTAAACAATTTATAATAGTGTGTCTTAACAATCAGAAATATCCAGATGAAACTCCGAGGAATATAAAGGTCTTTATAATAGGGTGTCTTAACGGTCAAAAGTGTCCAGATGAAACTTTGTAGAGTATGGAGGTTCGGGGTGTCAAAACAGGACAAGTAAAAGGGTCTCTCAAGTTATTCCCCCTATTAATTCTCTATATTTTCTACTGATATTCAAATATAAACAAGTTAATTAAATGAAACAAAAAAAAAAAAGTTTGAAAGAGTAGATCGTGTTATTATATATTCTGTTGTACTCTAGTATTTGAGTCGTATATACTTTAGTGACAGATCTAATAATTATGAGTTTGTGAGTTTGACAGAATTCAATATTTCTGGATAAAAACTCTCTATAAATGCAAAAATTTAGTATTGATAGAATTATATATGCATTTCAGATTCAAATCTTTGACTTAGAACTTAACAACTTCTAAATTCTTAATCCAATATTATGTATATATGAAAAAAAAAATCTATGTAGCTACTAGACACAAAAGTAAAAGAGAAAAGTCAATAAACTAGATGGTAATAATATCTTGTCAACTCTTTATGTTGTATTGTTGTAACTTCTATGGTAGATCCAATAATGGATTAATCAACGGGTTTAACAGAATCTAGTATTTCAATGTCGAATCTATAAATATGTGTAGGAAAAAATTGAAGAGATCGAACCAAACATATATTATTTTAGACCTCTTCATTTTCAATTCAGAACTCATAACGTCTAAATACGGAAGCCATTGGATTGTGTGTAACTTACCATGAGCAACTTAGAAACATTGCTAGCACCATAGACTTTATGAACAGCAGCAAATTTGTGGGGTTCATGAGGTGAGAAATAAGGAGAAAATGGACATTCCTCAGCACATTTTCTTCTCAAAAGCTTACAAGCAGCACAAGGGATAATAGTATTCAACTTTGTGCATGAATTAGGCTCCAATATTATATGTCTCCTTCCCATAATTTGTTGTATATGTAACAACTTTGAAGATGCATCAATATTATTATTCTCTATCTTTAACTTCTTCCCAATGATCTCATCCAATCTCTCCCTATCCACAAAAAAAAAAAAAGTATTATATGTCTATTAGGCCTTATAACAACTCAAAAAACAAGAATCAGCGACGAACAAATTTATATAGCTAGCTAAACAGAAATAAATCGTCGTTGATTCTAGCTAGTTATGAAAGAATATCAAATAACTCTGTCAGCTACGAGCAATTTAGCAATAGATCAGCAACGAAGTTCCTAGCTGATTTCAGATTTTGAGATAAAAGAAAATATAAATGAGAAAATAAATTTTGATGATCATATGTATATACCTTTCTCTGGACATGTAATAACAATCTAGTGCTGCCTTTTGATAGAAAGATGGATTTGGTTGAAGAAAAAAATAGAGAGAGAAGAAAGCACAGAGAGATAGAGAGAGAGAAAGGAGTGCTTAAAAGGTAAGGCAAAGACTATATATGAAAGAGGCCAAAAGTAGGTCAAAGTTCTCTCACAAGATACTAACAAAATATAGCTCACTCACTAGGTTTTAATTTATGTGTCATAATTCGATTTTTATGAGTTAAACTTTTAAGTTTTATCGTAAATATATTCAAATATATAACTTTTAAATTTTTTAAATTAAAATTTACGTAAATAAATATTAAAAGTTATACTAATTAATAATTTAAAATATTTTTTCTAAAAAAACATATAAAAATTCACAGTTAAAGAAATATTTATTTGACTCTCAATATTTAAATATTAGCACATAAATTAAAACAGAAAAAATAACAAATTGTATATAATTTACAATATAAAAGCTATGAAGTGTCCTATCAATTTGATAGGTTATACTTATAATTGTATCTCCATTTTATAGATTATCGTATCAGACTTGCTAAAAAAATATTCACACTATGAACCTTTTATACATGAATAGCATAATTGACATGTGATGGCAAATTAAATTAACTACCATTTTAATTTATGAGGTGTATAAATATTTTTTACACTATTAATTAATATATTTTGAACTCAACAAAGTTACCTACTTTTAGAACTCAACTCGATAGTTCAAAAATTTACACTATCTTTGCACTTAAGAAATCTATACACTATCACAAGTAGACATAAACAGAAATAATGTTTTAAGATACGGGTTCGGTCAAATTTAATAATTTTTATTTAAATTATATGTTTATTTTATAAAATGTATCCAATATATATGTAAATTATTCATTTAGAATTTAATAACTTAAAATTTTTAAATTTGATAAATTTTAAATTTTAACTCGCATATAGAATTACTTATTTCAATGAAGCGGCAATTAGTTATTCCTTCGTTCTAAAATGATTATCATGTTTCATTTTGCACGAGTTAATTTAAATAATTTTTAAAATTAAATTTTTTAAAACTAAAATTTAAATATTTAAAAAATATATGAAAAATATTATATATTGTAGTTTTTTCATATCAATATAATAAAAATATTAAGAAAATTAAGAGTAGAATGGAGAAAGAGAAGATGACCTTTGCATGTTGAAACTTAAAATAAAATGTAGTATTAAAAAAATAGAAAGAAAATGGGGAAGTGTGTCATATTGACTTTTGGAGGCCACCCAAGTGGGATTTGCTCTACACGTAGGTTTGAAAATTTTTGTTTACTTACTTTGTGTGATACTTTGGCAAAATTTGATAATTTATACTACAAATAACTTCAGTCCAATTGTTGGGCTTTAAAGTAGACTGCGGATTCAGAATTTAAAGATTTCGGGAGATAAATGAGTTAATTTTTTCAATTTCAGGTTATGATTGGGTTGTTTATCTTTTTTGATTTTTATAGGTAAATCAATCGAATATGCATGTTTAGTATTCTCTTTTAGATATTTTGAGATAGATACTTAAGGGGTTCAAATTCTTTTAGTAGAAATTAAAGGTCTTATTCTCTAAAACTTCGAGAAAGGAAAAAATTTTCCACATTAAAAATTCAAATTTGTATAAATCATCTAATATCATTACCTTAATATATTCACACTTCATTACCTTTATGTGTTATTGCAGATATATAGTTGAGAAAGAATCAAGAATTGTAGCTCCCAACCTAGTCATCTTCACTTCATTCGAACCTCGATGAAAGATTAAAATAATTTTTAAATTTTAAATACTCTAACATAATAATATCCATTATTTTTTTAAAACTTAAATTATTTTCTTAAAATTTAATATATATATATATATATATATATATATATATATATATATATATATATATATATATAAAGGTAATGCTCATTGATATGGGATATATATGTGCACAATGCTTGTACTAAGAGATTACTCTCTCTATTCATTTTTACTTGTCATGTTTCGCTTCATGAAAGTCAATTTGAAAAACTATAAAAAAAAATATTATAAATTATAATTCTTTTTTAAGTTAATATGATAAAAAAAAATGCATCTTAAAATATAGATAAAAATTCATATAGTTTTAATGAAAGAAGAATTTAAAAAAATCAAGAATTAATTAAAGCAAAACGAGTCAATTTGGATTAATAAAGAGTAGAAGTAAGAAGTATTAACAAAAAGATAAAAAATGAAAAAGAAATAGCTGAAGAAGAGTAGAAGACGAAGACCTTTGCAGCAAGCGAGCAAATCAAAAAATAAATATAATATTGCACGAAAGGTTCGAACCCTCATCACTTAGGTGCATGTTTTGCTTTTGCTCTTTTATATCTTAAGGTGCCAAGATTAATATATATATATATATATATATATATATATACATATACATATATTAGTTTTTATGTATGTATATATATATTCAATCGAGGTTTTCGGGTGCCGTAGCACTCCCACCATTATATGTAAATCTTCTCATGCTTTAAAGAGTTAGGAACGTTTTTAGGTGTAAAGATGAGGTGCTGTATGAACTGCAAAATTATGAATAAGATATATTTTATAAACGATTTTGTTTTATTAGTGAAGAAAAGCAAAAATGGGTGTACTGGTATATAGAATCACATTTTTTAACTAATAAAAAAGTTGAGAAGAGAGTCTCTTCTGACATTGCTGTAGCAACTTCGAAAATTGAAGAAAAGGGCAAGTTAGCTTTGAGGATGAGACTAGCCAAGATTATGATTCTAAACAATGTCCTTCATGTTTCTGAAATGTGAAAGAATTTGTTCTCGCAGTCGACATCAGTTCTAGCCAAGGATAGATTCAAATGTACTTTGTTTTCGGCCAGGTTGTAGTTATAAAGAATGAAATGTATGTAGGAAAATGTTACTTTACCGATGGACTTTTCAAACTCAATATAATTGTTTTGATATGATTAAAATTTAAACTTCTTCTTAATTACTTGAGTCAAATAATTTATGACATGCACGTTTGGGACATGTTAATTAAAATTCTTGCGAAAAATGATTAACTTGAAAGTATTGTCTAAATTTGAATGCAATAATTTATAATGTCGAGTATGTGTGGAATCCAAGTGTGTTAAGCATCTCTATAAGTCAGTTGAAATGTTTTTAGATCCTTTAGTGTGAACTCATATAAATATTTCTAAAATAAAGTCAATACCATCACGCGGTGTAAAAAAATATTTCATAATTTTTATTGACAATATCACTTGATATTGATAATAATTAATACATTGAAGCAATACAAAAATAAAACTGAAACTCAACTTAACTATAAAATCAAAATGATTAGAAGTGATAGGGGTGATGAATATGAATCTTCCGTTTGAAGAAATATATTTAGAATATGTGTTATTAATCAAACAATTGTGTCATACATGCAATAATTCAATTAAATTGCGGAAGGAAATAATAGAACATCAAAAGGAGATGATGAATGTCTTGTTGATAAGTTCTGCTCTACCACAAAAGTTGTGGGAAAAAGCTATCCTTACATCTAACCCATAAAAATATAATTCATTCAAGTTTAGATTGGTTAATGACTCGCTGATTTATTAATTTAGTTCATCAAAAATCGAATTAATATGTAGTTCAATATTGACTCCCGAGAAATCTTGTTAAAAGATTTTTTAAAAGATTTTTTTATGATATACTATATTTTAACCACAATAATAATAAAATTATTAGGTGGTAAAAAATTTATAAAAATAAATAAATAAATGAATTAAACGAGTTGGATTATGAACCGCATTTTAGCCCATTTTAATCACTTTTAAGCGAATCAATAACCTGTCTAACATTTATTAACTAAACTCATTTTAATCCATCCAAATTCAACTCAATGCATCATTTAAATCACTAACCCCAATTATGTATTACTAGGGAGGTTTAAGTAATATTTCATACTATTGCAATTTACAAAGTAATTTTTTAAAAATGTGAGATATAATTCTACAAATAAAATAAATTATATACATAAATAAAAGCAACTTGACACTTAATGGTCTAAATTATTTTCTTGCTAACAATCTATATAACTTAAATTACTTTTTGAAATAAAACCTCTACTACTCTAAATTTCTAGTATACTTGATCTATGAATAAAAAATTAAAATGTGCTTTTGACCTATATTAATACTTGATCTTCTACTTTACTTACATTTTTATATAAATTATTGTAATTTATGGAGTTTGTTTAAAATGATTAAATTCTAAAATGTTGGGTATTATTACTCTAATAAGATCATGTGTTGATATTACTAGTATATTTTATTTTTTGGTAGGTGATGTAGATCAAGAATCAAGATGACCCTCAAGGATTTTTTTAATTTTTAGCCTATATTTTGTGATGATTTTAAAATTTTATTTTTTTTAACAGCAGATGTATAATCTAAACAATGAAATCAATTCGATGCACTTCGATCTTTTTTATAATTTATACTATAGGTTATATGTGAAAATCATGAATAGTAGTAGAAATATAATTCAATATCATATTTAAAGGACTCATATGTTTTAAAAACTTAAAATCTTTAATCTATAGAAATTAAATTTGAAATTCGTCTTTATAAATATTTCACTTAAATAATTTAAGATTCAAATCTAAAAATAGATAAAGTAATTCTTGAGCATGTAGATATTGAAATTTTGTGAGACTCTCCCAGACGAATCCAATTTCTGTCTACTCAACCCCAAAACCTAGCTCTCGTTTATATAAAGGGTAACATATTCTCTTGAAGTGACATCTTGAAATCCCACAAAAATCATGAGATATTCATTAAGAGATAGGCATCAAATACTGCGAACGTTCCTAGTGATCAAATGCATCGCAAGGAGGTCCGAATCATCATATATTCGAGAAATATGCTATTAGTAACCCTCGAACTATGAAGAAATTCATAGAGGAAGAATCAAAGGAGGAACAGAATTGTAGTCACAAATATTCATCAATAAAATCTTGATTTCATCATATTTTATTGGTAACTATAGTTTATTTTTCATCACTTTAAAATTTGTTGTAGACAAAATGTAATACAAAATGCAAATAAAGTAGTTCCCGAGTGTAATATGATGCTCCAAATCTATTCAACAATAATATATTTGATGTAATCCCATAAATAAAATCTAAAAATAATATAATATACACCGACCTTATCCCTACCCGATGACTACCTAAAATTTTTGAGCACTTTATTTTTTTGATTAATTCTAAGTCAAAGTATATGCAACAGATAAATAATAGAGTGCACATTGGGGCATGTTGTTTCATGTGATGGGAATTGTCAATTGGGATCTAAGACTAGAATTTATTAAACAAACCAAGTCAGGCAGTGAGTGATCTTATTCACATGCTTCATTTAAGGCAACATCAGATACATTAAGTTTTCGCTATACGTAAAATTTAAAGAATGATCAGAATATAAAAATTTACTTTACGCAAAATAATAAAATCGAACTCACATTTATTGTATAAGAAACTTTCACCGTTATTTCTAGGAGATGAATTAATAGAAAGTAAATTCAACTATTAATTGGAATTTTTCTTTCGACTACGTTTTGATTTACGCAATTAAATTCTTTTTATAAGATTAGTTATAGCTTTCTCGATTCTGCGCGATCAACTTTCAATTAATAATTTTGAAATTTTCATAAAAACTATGACCTAAATCATACATAGATGCTGAATTATAGGAAAGAACCACATGAGGAATTTGGTTAATTTTGTTGTATTTCACGTGCCTTACATACTTGCTAAATCGTATGTAGAATGTGAAAACTATTTTGTTTAGTAAAATCAAATTAGAAATGCATTGGTGCCTCGATTATATAATCAGACACTTTCATCGTGTAATACGTACAGTCAAATCTCTTTATAGCAATAATATTATTGGTTTTGAGAGTTTTTAACTATTATAGCGGCTGATTGTTGTGCACTTATAACATCATTTGGAATTTAAATAATATTTAGTTGTTATAGAGAGATTTAATGTCAAATCCTGAGCTTAATTACATTTTGTATAAAGAAGGAAATTCTTTTTCATGATGAAAATATATATTCATATAATATTCTTTGTCATAAATAATGTAGTATATTAAAGTATCAAAATATTTGGTCAAAATCTCTAGATCTATTATTAATTGGTACGTAATCTTAGAGACTCTATTTCTATAAAGATGATTAATTATTATACTACCGAAAAAGAAGATAGTTGTTATAGGGGGTAGTTTTATAAAAATGTACAGTTAAAAATATAATTATTATTGTTATAAGTAAAAAAATGTTATAGAGAGATAAAATAATTGATTCCATAAAAAACTTAATTGTTATACAGTGAAATGTTATTATAAAAAGGTCTGGTTATACATATTTTCACTTATTAAATTTATATTTCTTTACATTAATAGTATGGTTTTTTATACGATCAAGTTAAGTCGATCTACAATAACATGCCTATATTAATCTTGATATGATAATATCAAAAATAGAATACTAAGTAATTACTTGTAATAACTAATTAGCTTACATTGACAGTATAACATTTTTTTGCTAATCAACATTAGGAAAACAATGACATATCAGTCATTTTCGAGTAAAAATTTATCTACACTCGATATTATACTTACCTAATAAATATATAACATATGTCTAATCTTACACTTTTAACATCGTATGAGGGTAAACTTTTTGTCTATTTCTTTTCCTTACAATGACACAAGTCCACTACCAAATACAATCACATACCAAATTGCATAATCAACTTCTTAATATCCTTTCATAATCATAAAATTTTGTGAAAGTTTACACATTACAATGCCAAAAAGGATATAGAAACACATAGTTCATGCAACTAATCTTGGTCATAATTGCTTGATGACATATATGATCGTACAACCTTGAATCAAAATGACAATCTTGGACCTTGGAATCCAACTTGTGTACTTGAAACTTAGGTTGCATGGAGACAAAAGCGGATCTAGTCACGAGTTCTGTGGGTTTAATTGAATCCATTAATTCGAATTCGAAATATGCATACATATAACTTAAAATGTATACATAAGATAAAATGCACATATTCTGAATTGACTCAGTGACTCTAGAAATTAGATTTGACTCTGCACGGAGATGCAGGAACAGAATATGACCAACACCTAGGGGGTGATGAAAATGATGACGACGACAACGATGAGGACGATGAAGAACTAGTAGGAGATGGTTGTAGCTGACTTTTTCTCAAGTTTAATTTGGGAAGGAAAAAAAGCCTTTGTAACAACTTTCCCTTTGTTTGGTGTTTTGTGGCATTTTTCTTCTTCTTTTCAAGAAATGATGGTGGAGGAGTTAGAGGAGGAAGTGGGGTTTCAAGAATCTTGACTTTGGGGGTTCCTGGTTGAATTTCCCACTTAAATGGAACACCCAATGGTGCATCCCCATAATAGACCTCAAAATTGGACTTTTTCACCGGAGAGAGCGATTTTCGAGATAAAAGTCGATCATTTTGTAGATTCGAGATAGAATTCTGGTCTTGCAACTCCTTAATTGGAACACCCAAAGGTGCATTCCCATAGTAGACTTCAAAATTGGACTTTTTCATTGAAGAGAGCGATTTTCGAGATAAAAACTGATCATTTTGTAGATTCGAGATAAAACTTCGATCCTTCAGTTTCTTTCCTTCGTATAAGTAATTTTCATCTGATTTCTCTTTGATTGGCTTGATTTTGGGAAGATCTATTGTAGTTTTGAGATTTTGCATTTCTGCTAAGTCTCAAAACTTTTGTAAGGAAAAAAGAAATATGTGGCACTAAAGAAGATTTGGAGATCAAAGAGGAGAGAAGGTTATTAGGGTTTTACATGACCTAAGGAGCTAGATTTTGGAGAAAAATAAAAGTTGCTTTTGGAAAAAAAATGAAGTTTGTGTATATATAGTTAGATTATGACAAGATAGAGAAAAATATTCAATTACCACCACACCACTACCTGTCCACTTATTATGTTTATTAAGTTTAATAAAAGAGAGGAGAGGAAGAAGCAAATAGTTTTTTGATCATTTTATTTGTGAGATTTTCAATGAAAGTTGAAGATGGGGCAAGTATAACAAGTCAACTATTACCATATTTTTTAGTTATTTCTTAAAAGAGTGACCCCAGTACACTCTTAAAAATGAGATTCTCACTCTACTAATGGAAAGAAAGACAGTATTAGAAATGGAGATTTTCTATGCAAATTAATGAGAAATGCATGGTGGGAAATAGTTTTTCACTGAAATAGTGGAAAATTTTATGATTTTTTCATGTAAAAAACACTATTATTTTTTTCTTTTCCCATTGATAATCGATAGGAATAGTCACATAATATTTTTTAATGAGAAATCAGTGTAAAAATAGTAATTTTTTAATAGTAAAAATTCTCGCGTTTGAAACAAATAAATTCGATACAAATAATAAAGGAAGAAAAAAAATGGAAAGCATGTGGCCTTTCCTAGTCTCAAGCAAAGATGAGTTTAGCTGTATAAATTGTCGTTGTTCATATCGCTATATTTTGATTTATTCATTTTAATAAATATAATTAAAAGAAAAGATAATTTTTTATCAATAGAACACAAAAAAATAGAATTCAAGAATTAATTTGTTGTAGAATTTGTGATTTCACCATTGAAAATTCAAGAAAAATATCATACAGTTCATGATTACAATTGTGAACTCAAAAATTCTATCTTTAAATTTGAAATTCCATTGCATTGTACTTAAGTTTCACATGTAAAAGTTCGAAACTCCATCATGTTATACTCTGAATTTAAAATGAATGAAGGATATAAGAAACTTTAGCATATTAAGCTAGAGTTTTTAAAAATGCGTTTAACTTTAAACATTAGTTCAAAATGTAGATAGCTAGCTCATTCAATTTCTACCGAACTAATTTTTTCATATGAAATTATACTGAGTATGTTATTGTTGTTGTCGTCGGTGAAGAATAAATTCATGTTATAACTCAAATTGGTCAACCAATGATTCATCCACCAATAAATAATGGACATCTAAAACATAGAATCCGACTTTGAGGGTAAATCACGTGTGGTCTCATGGGTCACATGGTGACTCAAATCTCAAATTTTCCCAAACAATTGTAGTAGTTGAATTCTTATTTATTCTTTTTAAGAAAGATTTATAAATTTTTTTATTAAATATTTAAACTCAAATTGACTTATTAGACATGTCTCAGAGTGATAGCATTTGGATATTTGCAGCCAAAAATAAAGAAGAAGATCACTTAATAGTATGAGTTTATCGTTAAAAGAGATTTTAGGATCGAGTCTCGCTGTCAACCTGAAAAAGAGTCGGATTCGGGTATATAGGGTGGATGAAGCACATTGGCAACGGCCAACGAGTTCATTTGAATAGAGGATTTTCAACACAACCACATAAATTTATATGTAAAAATTTAATTACTAGAATTTCGGCAAATATTATATTTGAATTCATGATTTTAAAAATAAAATAAATTCAGTACTAAGAATTTCATCAAATTTAAGTTTTGAATTCGCCTTTTAACACGCAAGTTAAGGATATTCCATACCTAATATAAATGAACCCGGAAAAAAAAAAAGGCAAAGGGTTTTCATAGGGTCCCCCCGCTCCCCCCCCCCCCCCCCCTTTTTTTTTCCTTTGTTGGGGAAGAATCAACTATAGAAGCAAGTTGAGACCTCAATAGGTTAGTTGATTGGTTATCTGAACTCACCTTGTGAGTGGATATCCGATTCCCCACCGCTCCCTCATTTCCCCTTCCACCACCCTCTATGTAATACAAAAATAAAAAAGAATAAAAAATTAAAACAAAACTATAGTAGTAAGTAATAAAGAAACCTGTGGTAGTCATAAGGTGTGTTTTTCTTTTAATAGATTTTATAGAGTGAGAATTCAAATTAATCGATCAAGTCAGTAAGTATCTAAACTAGATGGTCATATAACAAACCCTAAAAAAAAATTTAGTTACCATGAAAAGGCTCATCATAAAAGTTCAAAGATTCATAACTGATAATCTTATTACCATGCATACTATTTTCTGGACACTAACATTATACGTGTATCTCATATTAATTCATAAAAATATTTTAAAATAAATACTAATTAAACAAAGAGGACAGAGGAATTAGGTAAAAGGAATGACAACAAAACTATATTATTTAGAAAGAAAAAAAAAAGAATTTGGATCCTTGCAGTTGGTGTACCATAACCATCATGTTCTCTAGGGCCAGCCAATTTTCCTATGAAATATTATTTAAGAAGGGGGTGTTGTTATTGTTATATATGATATTAGAATAAGCAGAGATTACGTACAAAAATTATGATAGAATAGTAAATGTTTTTTTATTTTTAAAATAAAAATTTTCGTTTAAATTTTAATAATAAAATTATTTTTAATAAAAAAAATTTACTTATTAAAGTGAAATTTTCTAACACAAATTCAAATTAATTTAACTCAAAAAATTATGCTAAATTTATAAATGGAAAGATATTTATGTAATAACCATAGGACTTATGTACAATCGAATTAATTTCATTAGACATAGAGGACTTCAAAGGAATTTAATCATGTGGCACACATGATCATGTTAGTACATCTTTTCATGCAAGTGTTTAGCTTGCTCCTTAATTATGAATGGAAAATTATTTCGCAATTAGGTTTCTTGACGTCGTGGCCGAGTCAGAAATTTAAATAAATTTTTTAATTTATATTAAATGTTTTAAATAATTTTTATATATGTAAAACAAAAAAATAATAATTTTATTTATATAATAATATAACTTTTTAATGAATGAGATTCAATGAACCTTCTTGCACTTCTCTACCCTCATTTCTAACTTGGTGTTTGAATTTAATTTGATATGGAGTTTGATAAATTAAAGAAGATTTTTAAAATTTTTTGATTTTAAATTAAAGATATGTAAAATGTATCAAAATACTTTTTAATGTTGAAATTTTAAACATGTTGCATGAAAAGGTAGAATTAAAGAGTTACCTCGAAAAAAAAAAGTTTTCTAAATTGATTTTTTTTTTAAAAAAAAAAGAGAAATAAACTAAAACGGATGAAATATTTATCTTGTACCCAAGGACGGAGCTAGGGAGTTCAACGAAGTTCATCGAACCTCACTTTTTATGTGTGTTTTTATATAATAGATATTGAATTTTTTTAATTTTTTATATTTTATCTTTTTCCTTTTTTTTTTTTGGGTCACGGATGAAATGTGAAAAAAGAGTAAACGTGTAAATAGTACATGGTAAGTCGAAAAAAATAATAATAACAGTAATAAATATCATGCTATTTTTTATTTTTCAAAAAAAAAAAGGAAAAATATCATATGACACGTGGCGAGTAACTAGTGTTTTCCCGTAACTTCTGATTCACAAAAGTATCTATTTTGATTGTGACGTTAACATGGACCCTCTCACACTGAAACATATCTCTCTTTCTCCTCCTGGCTCCTGCCGTATTAACAGCGTCCTAAAACACATACAATGTTGCCACTTGGGTATCTTCCTCTGTCTTGTGTAAATCTCTGGTGAAATTAGCAAAGCAAAAATTTGAAAAAATAATTTTAAAAAAAAAAAAAGGGAAAGATCCTAATTTTCTACAGCTACAAGGGCTTCTCTCTCCCTTTTTCTTAAAATCTGTTTTAAGGTAAAGATTTCAGCTTTTTTTTTGTTTTGTTGATATATTTTGCATAAACATAATCATTTTTGTACTGTTTTCTTGATTCTAGATTTTGGGTGTCTGGGTAATTCTTTGTTTTGCTGATGTTGTTTTCTTTGGTTTGTTTGTTTGATTTCTTGAGATGATATGTTTCAAGATTGTCCCTTTATCACAAAAATGATGTTTGATTTGATGTGATCTTGCAGAACCCTTATGTTGAATTGATTTCGATGAGATGATCTTTTTTTAAAATTTCCTGTTGATATCTATTTTAGTTTAAATCAACACCCAATTGTAGGATTTCTGTTTTCTTTTCTCATGGTGGGGTTTTGCTGAAGAAACTTCACAGTTCTTTTCACAGGGCTATCAGAAACAGTCTCTCTATCTGTACTGTGTGCGTACACTCTACCCTTTCTACTCTTTCTAGACCTTTCTAGACCTCGTTTTGTGGAATTATACTGGATATGTTATTGTCCTTGTTGTTGTAAACTTTACAGCTATTTTTGAGAGAAAAAAAGAGACCTTTACAGCTATTGTCGATGGAGCCTTAACAGATAATTTATTTGAGTGCCTTAACTGATTTGTATATTGATTTCAATCAGATTTGAATTAGCTAGCTGTGGCTCTTAGTTGAGTAGCTTAAATGTCTAGTAGAAACAAACACTAACTATATCTTTGATGGTCTACAAACAGCATGTTAGTCAAATTTGAGGTAGGAACTATCACTTGTTGTTTCCATGGAATTACGAAGTCCCGAGCAAGCGTTGTTATAATTCTCGAGTCTTCTTTGAAATTTGTGCATTTACTATGAAGGGTAGCTTGGTGTGCATAGCATCTTGCTATCGCGGATTCTGGGGAAGGGCCGGATTGTATTGTGCTTATGGTATGCAAAATCTTACTTTACATTTTGCAAGAGGTTGCTTCCATAGTTTGAATTTGTAACCTCCTAGTCACATGGCGGCAACTGTTACCATTGTGCCAAATTTTCCATTCAAAACCAAGTGCATGTATATTTCATGTAAAGTTAGTCTTTTCTATTGCACCTTGCTTTACAGGTCCCTTGTGGTAGGTGTTCTCAGTTAATAATTGTATAAATTCATTCATTTGAATACAGACACATATACTATATTCGGTGTAAACAAACTGGTAACATATGATCAATCTATAACTACCACCGATTTTACTTGTTTCTTTACCTTTCAAATCTTATTTCTATTGTTGGAAGCATAATACAATCTAGCTACTGAAATCTTTTCCTCTGATTACACCTTTTCCAGGGGGGGCAGTGGAAGTTCATCTAGTTGTTCGACTACACACTTTTTCAGCATTTTCTAGTGGTCATTGAGAAGAGAGAATCCTAGGAATGCTGAAAGATGTGTTTGACTGTCTTGAATTCTAGAAGTGATCGTCTTGAGGCTTTGGGCTTAATAGAGTTGCCATTTTTCGTTCTTGAGAAGATTGAGCCCGGGTGCTGCGACCATAGCATCATTGTTTGCGCCAAGATGCAAAGTGCATGGAGTAGCTGTACATTGCCTGTTGCATTAATAATTGATAATTTGTGCGCGGAAGGTTGAGTGGCATTAATTTATAAGGTTTTGCATCTAGGTTCTACTAGAAGGAGAGATATAGCTTGCTTACCTAGTTGTACAAGGTTTGATAGATTTTTTTATGGCCAATAAAGGAAGCATACTGATGGAGCGCTATGAGTTGGGCAGATTATTAGGTCAAGGCACATTTGCTAAGGTTTACTATGCTAGGAATATCATGACTATGCAGAGTGTTGCCATCAAAGTCATAGACAAGGACAAAGTTCTCAGGGTCGGGCTCATGGATCAGATCAAACGGGAAATATCTGTTATGAAACTAGTCAGACATCCAAATATCGTGCATCTTTACGAGGTCATGGCAACAAAAACCAAGATTTATTTTGTCATGGAATATTGTAAAGGAGGTGAGCTCTTTAACAAAGTGGCTAAGGGAAAGCTAAAAGAGGATGTCGCACGGAAATATTTTCAACAGTTGATAAATGCTGTTGATTTTTGCCATAGCAGGGGTGTCTATCACCGGGATTTGAAACCTGAAAACTTGCTGTTAGACGACGATGAAAACTTAAAAATTTCGGATTTTGGTTTAAGTGCTCTAGTTGAGTCAAAGCGCCAAGATGGACTCCTCCACACAACGTGTGGGACTCCAGCTTACGTTGCTCCAGAGGTGATCAACAGAAAAGGCTATGATGGGGTTAAGGCTGATATTTGGTCGTGTGGGGTTGTCCTATTCGTTTTGTTGGCTGGTTATCTTCCATTTCAAGACTCAAATTTGATGGAGATGTATAGGAAGATCGGCAAAGCTGAATTCAAATGTCCAAGTTGGTTTCCACCAGAAGCCCGACGTCTACTTTCGAAAATGTTGGATCCTAATCCAAGTACAAGAATTTCTCTTGCAAAAATTAGAGGAAGTTCCTGGTTCAGGAGGGGAATTTCAATTTCCTCTAAATCTACAGTAGTAGACGAAGTAAGCACGGATCAAGCTTCAGCAAATACAGATGACAAGCAAGAGGTTGCTTGTATTCCAAAGTTGAATGCATTTGATATCATTTCCCTTTATGCTAAGTTTGATTTATCCAGATTATTCGAGGAACCTTGTTTAAAGAAAGAAGCTAAATTCACATCTCGGAAACCTGCATTGATGATCATATCCAAGCTGGAAAATATCGCGAAACGTCTTAAGCTGAAAGTTAGCAAAAGGGATGCAGGATTACTGAAGTTTGAAGGAACAAAAGAAGGAAAAAAGGGAACTTTATCCATTGACGTGGAGATCTTTGAGGTCGTCGAAGCTCTTCATTTAGTGGAAGTGAAAAAATCAAGCGGGGATACATTGGAATATCAGCAGATAATGAATGAAGGCCTAAGACCGGGTCTTCAAGATATCATTTGGACTTGGCAAGATGATCAGCAGCCTCAGCAGTCAGAAGACCAGCTTGACGAGCAGCAGCCAAATAATCAAATTCAGCTGGAACAGCATTTAGATAACGAGCAACAACCTCCGGAGCAGCAGCAGCAGCAGCAACCGCTACTCCAAAAAGATCTGATTCGGCAAGATCAGTTACCTTGATTACCATACACTTCCTTGTTCACATTTTGTCCTAGATGCAGGGGCTGAGCTAGGTGGATGCGAGGGGTTTCAATGAATCCCCTTCGTCAGAAAATCATACTGTGCAAGTATGGTATATATAAACCGTCGAATCTTCTTGACATAAGGGGCAAAGTTGCTTGCTTTAACTCACATGTTCAGTTCTCAGATGTAGCATTCTTGCATTTTTTATTGTTTATTTTGAATTCTCTTGTTAGGATTAATGGTTTGTCTACTGCCTAGCATAGATCTCAAGACTCTACTTGTCAGATTACGCCAGGTTTGTTGTTGTTGCTCAACTGCCTAGCCTAGATGTACATTCAATAGTTGAGGCTCCCTAATCATGGTGTTGTTTGTACAATATATATCTCAAGTGTAAGGGATGCTTTCTGATCTCATAGATAGTACTCCCTCCGTTTCAATTTATTTGTCTTACTTTTCTTCTTAATCTATTTCAAAAAGAGTGTTTTTGTTTTCATTTTTGATAATTTTTAATTTCAACGTTTCATTTGATATGTTTAAAATAAGATTAAAAAGATATGTTGGTATATTCTACGTATCTTTAGCTTAAGATCATAATATTTATTTTCTTACATTTCGTGTCAAGTTAAAATTAGAAAATCAAATTGAAACGGAGGGAGTATACACGTTTATGTCCTCATAAATGTCTTGTGTGCTTGTATCACTCTTGCAATTTTCATAATCCTTGTTTGGTTGCAACTTTTGGATGATTGAAATGATACATTTTGGCTTCTGATTTTATCTTTGTTAGGAGCGCTTTCATTAAAAAATTATGCGGCGCAAATCCGTTTTAATCGAGCCAATAAATTTCAGATAGTAGATGTCAAAAGCAAGGGAGAAAAAAGATTACCTGATATAATTGTGAATTAATTGAATAAGTAAATTTCGAATATCAAAAAGAGAGGAAAAAAAATTATGAATTAATTGAATAAGTGAATTTCAAATATTAGAAAGACAACCGATGGATTAATTGAACGAGTGAATTTTAAATATTAGAAAGAAAAATAATAGTTTGGGCTTATAGACTCTACAGTCTTAATATGGGCCTTGGGCCTTGGGCTGAATTCCTTCAACCTCTTTGCCTCTGCCTTCTTGTCCTAGGCTAATGCTAATCCATGATTGAAATATTGCACTCTCTTTATCTCAAAATATTTGTTACTTTTGCTTTTTAAAAATTAATTTGGTTTATTTTGTAAAATATTAAATTAATTTTAAAAAATAAATTTTAATTTAAAAAAATAATATTTTAATATCTTAAAATTATATTAAAAATATTATAAGTTGTAATTTGTTTTATATCGTTTGGAAAAAGATGTATTTTAAGATATTGGTCAATATTGATGTAGTTTAACTTTCGGCAAGTGAAACATGATAAATATTTTGGGACAAAGGAAGTATTAACCTATGTTTGAAAACTCATGTTTCTAATTCTGTATTCAAACACAGAGGACTGAAGTTTAAGTCAATTTTAACATGTGTTTTGGTCGTATATAATTATGCGCAGATATACATGAAAAATAAAAAGGGTGTTAAATAAAATTTGTTATATTTATTATTTTACCAAATTGATAATCGAGGTTTGTTCTTTATGATAAATCGAACTTGTGCTTCAAATTTAAACTTATTTGGGGGAGATTTGGGTGCTGAAATTTGAAAAGTAAATGGCAGAAAAAGAATTGAACGCACATGCCTGAAATCTTACCCAATTTTAACATTAGTCATAATTGAACAAAAAAAAATTTAAAAAAAAGTATTAAATGAATTTGTTAGATTTGTTGTTATTTGAAAAATTGATGGTTGAGATTTGTACTTTATGATACATGAACTTATATTTCAAATTTGAGTTTATTTGGAGTAGAGTTGAGAGTTGAAATTCGAAAAAAAGAAAATTATTTATTAGCAAATTTTTCTTAGATGTACATGATATTAAGTTTAACATGTGCTCCAGTCATGTATGACTAAGCGCGGGCATACACGAAAAAATTTCAGATTCACACGACTGAAATTCAGCCAATTTTAACATGTATTTCAATCGTGTATGACTGAAATCTAAACATACATGAAAAGAATAAAAAGGCATTAAATAGATTTGTTGTTGTTTTGATAAATTAAAGAGCGAAGTTTGTTCTTTATGATGTATAAAAAAATAAATTGACAAAGCAAGTTCAAATACACATGACTGTCTGTTAAAGCAACTTTTACATGCAATTTAGATGCAAATTTTCAACCTCAGCTGCATATGTCTGAATTGTTCTCAGAAATGGATAAACTTGTAAGAAAGAAAAGGCCAAACAAATTCAGACACATATAACTGAGATTTATAATAACTTTTACATGTATTTCATATGCGAATTTTCAACATCAGTTGCGTATGTCTGAATTGTTCCCAAAAATATGTGAACTTGTAAAAAATATTAGAACCCGGCATAAGTTAAATGACAACCCCAAAAGAAAAAAATATATGTGCACTTCGCTCCGCCCAATTCGCTTAAATTTGAGCGAATCGTGTATTAGCTCAGGCCATTTTAATCAGTTCGATTCATCACATTTAAAAATTGAGCTAATTGTAATTCAAATTGACCCGTGAATAATCATTATCTAAATATTTTTAAAAAGACATTTTTATTTGATATACTATATATGATCATAATAAAGAAAAAAAAATTAGGTACTTAAACAAATTATTAAAAAAGAAAATTGATAGGAATTGAACAAATTATGTTATGACTCATTTTTAGCTCAAATAATTTTTAAACAGATAATTAACCCATTTATTTTATTAATTCAATTTATTATAGTTACTCAAATTTAATCTAATCCACTTATTTACGGCCCCTAATCATAAACTAAAATGTGTAGTTGAATGCGGAGTTATGACACCTTGATCAAATATTAAATCTCAAATTTCGTGAAAGAACCTACGCATACTTGTCAAAACATCAAGGTGCGTAAAATTCGCGGTGGTGAAATGAAAGATATTTATATTAACGAAATGATCGGAATAGCTATTTTTGTGCGAAAAATATTTATAATGTTTTTATGGGAGCAAATAAAATTTTATAAATTTATTATTAAATTAATAATTTAAATTGATAATTAGATTAATAAATTAATGATTCAAGTTATTAATTTAACAGTTTGATTATTGATTTATTATCTTAAATTATTGAATTATTGACTCGGTTATCAATTAAACCATATTTTTTAATAGATGAATTAATAATTTTAGCCTTTAATATATAAAGTATCCTAACAAAAAATTGAATTGGGTGTTGCTGAAAAATTAACATGATGTTATTCAAATCGAAATTAAAGTTGATTGTTTTAGCCGTGCTAGTTTTATATGTTATTTCTCATTTCACCCATATTTTTTCTCACTTAACATACTTATGACTTAAGAGATTTTTCATTTAAAATATTAACAATTAATTAAATAATTAAATAATTAATAATTAATTAATCAAAATCTTAATAATTTTTTAATAATTTAATAAATTTTATAAATTAATAATTATTAAATAAAATTAATAACTTTCAAAAGGATCCAAACCACGGTACGATGAATTGTCTTTACTGACAGTGAAATAAAAATTAGTACAAGTTGGGGCGGCTGATTAATTTAATATCTTAAAATCTTTAGTTTAGTACTAAAAGTAAAAGGAACACGGCAAAACCATTTATAAATTCTTTTGGCCACCAACTTTAGTGGAACTTTATTGACTGTGGGATTTTATTATTCGATATTTAATATTTATATTAAAATTTAATTAATTTAAATTATGTATTGCAGGATTTATTTTTAAAGCGATATTTTTAATAATTTTTTATCGAAGTTTAAAGGAGATATTCGATAACATGATATTCATTTAATAGTATCATGTGTCCTTTCTATTTAATAAAGGGAAAAGTATAAATATGAACAGATTTAAGTTATATGCACGAGATGTAAGAGATTTTTTATGTTAATGTAATTGATACTAGCATAATTCGTTATTAATTTTATTAGATTATTATTAATGTTTACTATAAAAGATTTACTCGTAATTACTTTATATATGATATGATTATGCAAATAACATTTAGTGTAAAAAATTCGAACTGAAAAATACACGCAATATGAGTGCAAGTTTTATTTCCTCGAAGCAAAACTCTCAAATCATATACAAAGGAAAATTCTCATTACTTAAACGAAATTAGATCTTGTGAAACTATATTCAATATTTCACAAATACATTTTATACTTTGCTCAAAAATTGATCGTTATTTAGTAATTATATATTGTCTAACCAGATTCGACTAATTCTCTTTTAATATATTCCTCAAAAATCTAATTTTATAAAAAAAACAGCTAACTTATTTCTCGAGAAGAAATAAGAAACATACTCAATACCGATAAATATAAAAATATACACACACAATAGGGGTGTAGTTTTATTCCTCACAACAAAATTCTCAACCCACATACAAAAAATTATAGACAATATGGGTAAGTGATAAACAACTTCCCTTTTATACATCTTTTTTTTTCCTCTTTTAATATACTCTCTTTCTTATGTACAAAGAACCTCTTCTCTTTTTTTTTTTCCTCAACAATTTTCTAGCCCATAGTATAACCAAAAAAGAAAGAAAAAAAAAAAAGAAATTGCGACCAAAGGCAATCATAAATCTACTAACTCTAGATTATGGATTCACCTCTATTGAAACCAGTACTTCCGTTGGTTGAAGAATTATTGGCTTCATTTTATTTTTCAATAGTTCTTTGTACATATCGATATCACCAACTTTTCGACGAACCTCAACAACTACATAACCATCTATCACTTTGTAAATTTCCATGTTCATAATCAATTTACCTTTCTTCAACTCCACTCTCCAATCTTTTTTCTTCTTCAACTTGATATTCTCCGTCTTCGTCATCTTCTTCACTCTCTCCATTACTATCTCCGATGACCCTTCAACAATTAATCGTTCAAAATCATCCAACGGGTTACATCCATTGTTTAACAATCCCGAGAGGTCTAATCCCATAGAAAATGAAATTATATCAAAAGCATTCAAATAAGAATTTTTGTTGTCTTCACCCTCCTTGACCTCTTCTATTTCCGTGCTAGGCTCATCAGACGTGGATGGACCTGTTGAATCTGAATTCTGAATCTGTCTCTGAGGCTTACCATCCTCCTCACAAAACTTAACGCGTTTCAAGCCCTTCTTAAACCAAGAATCATTCATGATTTCTTCAACGGTTATTCTTGTCATAGGGTTTGTATCAAGAAGTCTACGTAAAAAACGTTTTAACTCGGATGACATCCATTTAGGGCACTTGAATTCTCCATTGCAAATCTTATGGTACATCCCCATAAGATTTGAATCATGAAATGGCAAATATCCAGCATTTAACACAAACAAGATGATTCCACATGTCCATATGTCTACCTGGTTACAAATTAGAATAAAGAACATTAGAAAAAAAAAATGTTCGAGAAGTTAATTTCCTTCGCGATACAATAAATCGAATCCTAAATCGACATTATCACTCCTAAAAAAAATGAATTTATCAAAAATCATTCAAAATAATCATTTTATTTACAAAAAATAATTCAAAATAGTCATGCTCTTTCACGAACAAATGTACCTTAGCTCCATCATATCCTTTCTTTGTTAGAATATCTGGTGCCACGTAAGATGGGGTCCCACAAAGCGTGTGTAACAACCCATCTTGTTGTACTTGTTCCGTTAATGCACTTAGCCCAAAATCGGACACTTTCAAATCACCATTTTCGTCGATGAGTAGATTTTCCGGCTTCAAATCACGGTGGTAGACGCCGCGGGAATGGCAGTAACGAATGGCGGAGATGAGCTGCTGGAAAATTTTCCGACTCTGATCCTCGGAAAATTTTCCAGCCTTGGCGATTTTGGCGAACAATTCGCCGCCCTTGACGAATTCCATGACGATGTAGATCTTCGTCTTGGTAGCCATCACTTCGTCAAGCTTGACGACGTGAGGGTGTCGTAGGCGGCGCATGATCGAGATCTCGCGCTTGATGTTCGACATCAAAATCGCGTTGTTAACTCTCGCCTTGTTGATGATTTTTATCGCCACGCTACGGCCATCTCTGATGTCCCTAGCGTGGTACACTTTGGCAAAAGCGCCACATCCGAGGAGTTTGCCTAGCTCATACTTTCCGAATATTATCGTCGTTTCTGAAGCACTCGTGGCCATAATCGGCGTGTACGCGCCGGTAAAAGCCTTTTTGAAAATAACGTTCGATCTCGAATGGAGTTTCGAGATCGAACTAGTGATAGGTTGATGAGAAAGAAGCAAATTGATAGAGAGATGGAGCAATTTTGGAGTTTGTTGGAGTTCTGTGAAAAGAGGCTTATTATAATCACAAAGATTTAAAAAAAAAAAAAAAAAAAAAGGAAAAAAAATGAATCCCACTAATTTTTGCCTTTCTGGCCACTATATATATATATATATATATATATATATATATACTGCTGCATGTTTTTCTTTTTTGAATTTCTTTTTTCAATTTAACACTAATAAAATAATAATAATATATATTAATTGCAGAGGGAGAGATGTCTATCCTCACACGTCATTTTACCATCATTTTTTTCTACTTCATCCGTTTCGATCGGATATAGTGTTTGATTGAGCACGAAGTTTTTTTATAAAAATTATAAGTTTATTATTTAAAATAAATTTTAAATATTTGTGTAACTATATATAAAGAGCATAAATAAGTGTCCTGCGTTGAATTTGAAAATGTCAAAATGAGTTGAGTTGATAAGCAGGTGGATCATTAACCCGTCTAAATATTATTCGAGCCGAAGCAAATTAGGTTGAAATGAGTTAAAAAATAGGTTATAACTAAACTTGTCTGGTCCTTACTGAGTTCCAAATTCAATATTTATTTGATTACCTAATTAAAATTTTTCCCTTATAACATGACCATATAATATATAAATTTTAAAAATATTTAAATAAAATATTTTATGGATCAGTTTGGATTGCATATCAATTTAATTTTAAAATAAATTAAACTAAGCAAATTAAAATAAATTTTATTAATAAAATAAGCGGGTTATAACTCATCCAAATCTAAATAAATTGGACAGATCATGATTTTATAAACTTATTTTATTATTTTTACCGTAAATTATCTAATTAAGAATTAATATGTTTAAAAGATATCATTCCTTTTTAATCGACTAATAAAAAAAATTATATAAATTAAGACGTAAAAATAAATATTTTTTGTCTGTCAATGTTTGTAAAGTCAAAGAATGACGACACTTGGTCCCAATCTCTGTTTTTTCTTTCTCTTTTTTTTGAGTCAAAAATCATTATTTATCTTTTTCTTTTTTTTTTTGAAAAAAAGAAAAGAAAACTGTGGATCCAACTAATAAAGGGGATTTTCATATGATTAATCATATTGTTGAAACTCATATTTTTTTTTGTTTAAAAAGCTCCTTTTGTTTAAGAAAACTATATATAAAAAGATTAAAGATAGATTATTTTTTTCTATTAAAATTATTTTTAAAATAAAAAATTATATTTTCTCAATTAAAACTTTATAGAGTGTAGGACAGCAAGATGAAATGATAACCACTAGAACTTCGTACAATTGTTGATTATTGAAATTTATTAATATATTTTTCTTCTTGATTTATAAAATAATATTTATTACTTAGGAATTAAAAAATTTTAAATTTTATAATTTATAATAAATAATAGATATCTATATATCTATAATTTATCTCTTTAAATGTAAATTATTTCTGCATAAAAACATAACACTATATTCCTGTTCGAATATATTAAAAAGGTATAACAAAGAACTTGAAAATAAATTAAGAATTTGAGATCGAGGGATAAATGCTTTATTTTTTCATATTATTAGAAATAGAGATTTTTTTCACCGCAAATCAGTGAGAAATTTATTTTATAAAACATAATTTTTTCATCTATTTTTCACCGAACCAGTTCACCGGAAAAGCGCATGGTGGAAAATAGATTCTCACTGAAATAGTGAGAAACTTTATAATATTTTTATGCGAAAACACTATTATTTATTTTTTTTTCTACCGACATCAATAAGAATAACCACTTAATATTTTTCAATGAAAAGATAACGATTTTTTCGTAATGTCAATTATAGAAGCATGGATTAATACATATTATTATATAATATACTATCTCTATATATAACTAAAATAAATATATATTTTGCCTCCAAAAGCACAAAAGGAAGAGGAAGCGAGAGAGAACAAAGGATTAATAAGGGCTATGGTAGGATAGATGAATTCTCTCGTTTTAATTTGACAAAGGATTGATAAGGGTTATGGTTGGATAGATGAATTCTCTCGTTTTTAATTAAAGGTCGAGGAGTTTAAATTTAAAACATAAAAAAAAATTGTTAGAGAGCATTTTTCTCTTAAATGAATCTTATTTTTTTTATTCTTAGTCAGATATTTAAGGTTCGAGTCTTGAATATGACAAAATTCTCTGCTATGAAATGTTTCCCTTTAAATAAATTTTACATGATGTAAATTTAAATTAGTCGAGCCTTAATATAAATATTGAACCTCAAATAAAGTCAATAGTGCACAGTTGATTGGTTATAGTTACAACTAATCGAGCCCTAATATAAAAATCGGACCTCGAATAAGGTCAATGGAGCACAATTGGTCGGCTGAGCTGACATAAAAGTAGACTCAAGGATGTGTGGTGATGAGGAGTTTGTGCTTCAACCTTTGATTTGAAATCTAATTATTTTTTTATTTTTTATTTTTTTGTTAATTGATTACTAAATACTAGTTCAAATTAGAATTCTTCCACATAACATAAGGATAATAATTATATATATTGAGTGTATGAAATTAATTAAATTCTTGATCTAATAGTTAGTCACACTTTAAATTAAAAGGGGTCACCAACACTCGATGATTAACCACAAATTTTAAATAATAATAATAATAGTAATAACAATAACATATTTGATGTAATTTTCTCAAATGAGATTTAGAGATGATGTATATATAGTTTTACACTTATTGTAAAGATAGAAAAATTATTTCTAACAAAACCGACTCTAAAAAGTTAGAAAAAGATTATCAATTGAATATATTGGTTATATTATCAATTGAATAAGAATTATTAGAAGAAATCGATTATAATAAAGTTGTTAATATCATCTCAAAGATCTAGAAGAATATACTTTATAGAAGAAAAAAATCTTAATAATTTAAGGTTTTCATTCGATTTTCATTTTAGGTCACAAATATCCTTGAATCACTTCTGATTTCTGATAAATTCTCGAATAAAATACACATATTAAAAGTTAAATATATAAAATAAATATAATAACAAAAAATCAAAACAATTTAAAAAGAAATAGAATTAGCAACAACAAATATCTATGAAACAATTATTATAGCTTGTCAAGTTAGGTTGTGGCCTAGTCATGATCGATTGGTCAGGTTCAATGAACGTAGTCACTAATAAGAAATAGCGATGGCAGATTCAGATATTTGATGATTCTCCTTTCGCCCGATCTTTCACGTATATCGAAGCTGTGTTAGATAAGGTCAAGTGATTTATTCAAATGTTTTTTTTAGTGAAAATTACATTGTTTATGAATGTGTTCGATATAAAAAAAAATATTTTTCATGAAAAAGTACAAAAAAACAAGTAATTTATTATTTATTTTTTTATATTTGACACGCAAGTAAAAAAAATATATTATTCTAAAAAATTTTTAGGGATGGGGTGGAGATAATAAAACTCATTTTTTCTACTTTCATTAGGAATTTTTTTTTAAGATTTTTTTTTTTTAAAAGAAGATATTTTTTAAAAATTTTAACCAATCAAATAAGAGAAAATAGAAAAATATTTTTCAGAAAATATTTTTCTTCATACTGAACATACCCTATATATAATTAAAAAAATTATTTACGTATATATAGTAGATATTAAACTCTATTTAAATTATTAATATATTTATTTTTTTATATTTTAAATTAAAATTCTAATTTCGCCGCATTTCATTAGAATAATATAAATGGTCGACTAGAATATTCGCATAAGGTATTTTCGCCACATCTTTGTGGGCTCACCAACTACTTGCAACTTTGATTTTGTCCAATCATTTTGAGGAGTATGATAAGGAATTTTTTGGTTCAACTTTTTTGCTTAAAATTAAATTTTGTACTAAAGCTCAAATTTTTCATTGATATTTGTTAAGAAAATTAATGTTGAGTCTATTCGTAGAGAGATAAATTTTGAGTTTAATTTAAATTTACTTAAGAGGAGGAGATTGTCTAAGTTTATATAAAGAAACTATTCATCTCATTAACCTCGATGTGAGACATTTTTTTCTTCTTCAATACACCACCTCACGCCCAGGACTGGACATTAGAGCGTGCGCAATTTAATTTGGCGGCTACAACATCGGGTGAGATGGGTTCTGCTCTGATAATGTAAAGAAACGGATCTTGAGTCTAACTCAACTCCAAAAACTAACTTACAAGATAAGGATTGTCCAAGTTAATATAAGGAAACTACCCATCTCATTAACCAACGATTTGAGATTTTTTTCATTCTTCAATACTATCTCAACTTAAAACTAAATCGAGACGATAACTAATTTCCTCAGGAATGCTTTAATCCCTTCGACATGCGAACAAGTGAAAAATGTTTGAAGCATAGAAAATATATATGATATGAGCAACACTACGTAAATTTATTGAATTTCCTCGACATAAAAAGAAAATTATAATATATTTGTAAAGAGAGTTCAAAAATTACTTTAAGTCATCGATTCAAAATCATAAATATGATATTACTATTATATTTTTCTTAAATTCCTTATTTGAATTTTTAGCTTCGCCATTAAATATGAGGGTTCATTATTAAAAAATACACCGATATAAATGAGTTTGACGATAATATTATATTTTTAAAAAAATAACAGCCAGAAAAACTAAGATAATAATCGATTAAAATATTAGCATAAGGTATTTTCGCCACATACACCAACTACTTGCGACTTTGATTTTGTCCAATAATTTCAACAAAATACTAATTAAGAGTTGTTTGGTTCAACCCTCTTACTTCAAATTCTAATTAAGTTTTTAATTAAAGTGGACCATACTTTTTTTTTTTTTTAGTAATACTTAAACAAATATTTAAATTTAATACGATCAAGTAAGCATTTCAATGTTAAATATGTATATCTAAACATTTAACTTGTTTCAACTATTTTAGTTGAATATCCTAATTTATAACATGAATGTTTAGATTCTTTCAAAATATATATGTCATGTCAGCGTTGGATGTCACATGACACGGTTAGGATAAGTTAAAGTGTTTAGTTGTCAGTTAAGACTAAGTTTAGGTATGTAGATGTACTCTCTCAAAGTTAGAGTACTTACTTGTCAGTTGAGGTTAAATTTAATTTAATTTTTTATTTGTTATTATGCCCTTTAAAAAAAAAATCGATGAGTATTCAGAACCAATAGCCCGACTACTAGAAATTCAATGCGTAATCTCAGCATTCCATGTGTATTCCAGAATAATCTCATTTTTCAATTATTCAACCATTTCATTTTACCAAGTTCAATGTTGGCCAGATTAGTCAACATTTATCTCTTTCGATGAGGTGTAACTGGTGTATTCAACGGCTCCCTATTCAGTGCTATGCATAGTTCCTTAGTAACTTCTAGTTTGATCAGGAAAACCACAAAAAATGAATTTGCTAATGAAGGTTACAAATTCGGTCAAAAGTATTAAATCATGTGAATCCCATTAGGTAAAAAAACACTTTATTAGAAAAGTTTTCATTCGCAGGACTTGAACCTAAAATTCATATACAGTTAAAAGATAGGGAATTCCATCTAGTGATGGAGTTAGATTCTCTATTAAGGATATTTAAAATATAAAAAAAACGAAATACACGACAAAATCACAACTAATCAACTCATAACGTGTACGTATGTGCGTTTGTTATATATATATATATATATATAATTTTTCGATAAAATAAATTTGTCACGGTGTCCGAGCTCCGCCCAAAACAAGGATAGGCCATAAGATATTTTCGCCACATATGTGTGGGCATACCAATTACAAGTTGCAATTTAAATATCTCCAATTCCACATGAAAAAAGAATGATCACATTACAAACCCCCCTCCCCACCCCAAACCCCCCCCCCCCCCACAAAAAAAAAAAGACAAAGAAAAGAAAAAACAAAGGAAGATAATAAGGGGAAAACAGTGAAAGAAAAAGACAAATGGAAAATAGGTAACTATCAAAGTTCTGTATACTTTTTCTATGTATTCCCTACCAATGCAATTTTGTGGCTCTGACAAACTCACATTTATTTATTTATTTATTAATTTGATGTCCAAATCATTACTTTTTAACAAACAAAAAGACAATTTTTCTTTTTAAATCTTGCCTGTGTTACTTTCTTTGTTTATTCATTTCGATAAGAATTAAGATTAAATTATATTTTAATATATTTTATATTTTTTTAATTTAATATCTTAAGATTTAAATTTTTTTTGTACTTTTTTAAACTTCATAATTAAATAAATAAATTAAAACAAAAAAAAATATTTTTTTTCATTTTAGTTTATAAATAACTTTTTTTTATATTTAAAATAATGTAATTTAAACTTCTCATTTTACGGTTAATATGTATTTAATTAAATTTTTCATGAAATATAAATATTTTCTCACATATTTTTTGAATTTTTATATTTAAGCAGGCAGAAAAAAATTTTCACTAGCTATTTGACTTGATAGTCAAAGTGGAAAATAATTTCCTTTACCCTCAATTCTCAAACGAGAAGTTTTTTCCAACGCCCCTAATTACCTTACCCCTACTTCACCCCACCTCTATTGGATAAAAACTTATCTATATCAGGTGTTTATATTAAATAAATAAATACATGATATGTAATATTATTATCAAAGCACAAAAATTAGCAATGTATAAATATGGTAGTTAAATAATAAAATTCATCATTAACTCTATTTAGTAACATATTATCATAAAAAATTATTAATTACGAGTAAATTAGTTAGCGGCTGATGAATAACGAAATTCATACCTAATTTCAAATTTTTTTTTTTGTAGTGTGTGTTTGTAGATATTATATCCATCACAAAAATCACTCGCAATATTAAATTATCTAACCATAATAAATTAAATTAATTCGACGTAAACACTCAATGTGAATTAAGTGTTTAGCCCCACTCCCATTCCCACTCCAAAATTGAACTAACATCTTTAAATAATTGTGAACTATCATCAATAAATTAATAAACACATTATTTACATGCATATTTAATGTAGTTAATTAAGCAATCTCCATAACATAAAATATGTAAAAATTACCAGGATAAGTGACATTAGTCATATTTGTCATGCAATAATAATATATATTAGGAAAAAAATCATATATAAAAATATTAAGTTAATAAGTTAAAGGCAGAAAAAGAGTTGTTGAGGGAACATTATGAATTGAAAAATGAAAAGATGGCCACATTCAGATTTCAAAGTTATTAATGAGGATATAGTAATAGGTAGGTGATATTAAATATTTAAAAAAATAGGAAACGAAATAAATATAAAAAAATTAAAAAATTAATGTGAGTTATGATGGGATGTGAATAAATATTTAGGAATCATTTGATAGGATGTATTAGTTATTATGTTATTTAATTTCTTATTTTGTAAGATTTTCAGACTATATATAACTAATGCATATATTAATTATACATCCTTTTAGTATTATGTATAACTAATATATAATAAATTATGGTATTAGCAATACAAGAGCTATTAATACATGGATAAGCATGGGTAAAGACATAATCGCCTTTAATTCAGCAACACACAATAGATAAAAAGTAATCTCAATCTTATTGATACACTCTATTCAACGTTATTCTTGTGCACTCCACCAAACGACCCCTAAGAGTTTAATCCGTATGTCCTCAATTCAGATTCTTCAGAAATAACTAGAAAAAAGAATCAACATGAATTGTTGTGAGATAATTAAAATTTCTTTATTTTTCTATCAGAAATTTTGAATTTAAACTTTAAAAAATAAAAAAAATTATTCTTATAAATAAAATTTATAATGCGTGAATCTACATTTACTTTGAGTTTACAAAATGACTAATAAAAAATTAATTGGGTAAAGGAAGGAAGAGCGAAGGAGATCGACTCATGTGAGGCTATGAGTAAGCATATTGGTCTTTTTCGGCGGATTCAAGCTTATCTAGTTGTTGAGATACAGGGGTGTGTTTGATATGGTGAAAATATATTTTAAAAAAATATTTGAGTTATATTATTTTTTATTTTTATATTTAGTATGTAATTAAAAAAAAAATCAGATATGACATCGGATTTTAGGAAAATGCTTATTTATATTATCTGTTAATAGTTAAACTCGTTTATGTCATTGTCGTTACTCAAAGGGGCCATCCATGTCATTATTTATTAACAGATTTAGTATCTGATTTTTTAATACTAAATTGTACACGTGACCATATTTAAGTAGGTCATGTCACTTATTTAACTCATCTATTAACTATTCATAAAGCGTAAAACTACCCGCTTCATGTCCAGAAAAACCCACCCACATTTTTATTCGACCTGTCATTATTTAACCCTACCCTTCCCCAGTCAATTTTACGATTCGATAAAACACCATCTAAGACCTATTATTATAAGAGGCGGAGGAGCGAGGGTAGGGGGGTGAGATTAGCTATGTTGGGGGGTGAGAAAGACTCAATTAATTATAAAACTGATAGAACTTATTTTTCCTACTTCCATTAAAAAAGTTATTTTCGAGCCATTTTTATTTTCTAAAAGAAAATACTTTTAAATTTTTTTGATCAATATGAAATTTTATTTTTATTTTTTTAAAAAAATTAATAAATTATTTATATATAATTCATGATATATTTAAACTTTTTACCTAATAATAATGCTCAACTTTAATTTATCTATCCTTCTTGTTCTTTTTCCTTTTGGTGGTGAGGAGAGGCGCGTTTTAGAAGATTCAATAAATTCTTAATTCAATTGCATGTTTCTATAGCTATAAAAATCTTTTAACAGGTTCAAAGTTACATGTTCTAAAAGTTATTTTTTCATTCATAAACTTTAATGGCTAATAAAATACCGCCAAATAAATGGGAAAAATTTGCAAATGACTATATTTCAGTTGTTTATTTGAAAAATAGTCATTGCAGTAAAGACAAAATGAGATATCTTGCCTTTTTACAATTTGAATAAAAGAAAATAATTTTTTTAGATTTTTTATGTGTAAAAATCAATATATTTTTTGTGAAAAAAAATAAAAATCTATTATAAAAAGGTCATAAAACAAACAAAAAAATAAAAGATAAAGAAATAAAGAAAAATCCATTGTAATGGAGTTTCAAATTTCATACGTGAACACTGAGATATTACAATAGAGTTTCACCTGTAAAAATTTAAAATAATGTGTTAGTGACTATTATTCAATTATAGCCAGTAAACGTTATATCTATTATACAAATAGAGGACGTATATGTTAGCATTATGCCTATATTTTAATGAAGACAATTTATTAAGCATTACGCCTAGTGATATCGATAAAATTTAAAACCCTGATTTTTTAAATATTTATAAACAGTAAATGAATATTTATGTGAAAAAGAAATAACTCAACGGGTGCTAGCTAAATGGGGGCGATCAACAACCATATAGGACGCCCTATGAAATTTTTACTAAACAAAATTAATGTGTCCCATACTTCGTATTTTCTCAAGAAGTATATCCAAGAGTCCATTTAGCCTACGAGAAAAAGCCATTTCATGGCTCATGTCCACTTTTGTCGTGGTAAGAAATGAAAGTCCAGCCCATGTAGACTCAAGATAGCCTACTAATTGATAGGTTCGAAAGAAGGCCTTTGACTATAAAAAGAGATCATTCAGTGATCTGAGAAGGATTCAGAATTTTAAATTCTTAATTTTGAGTTTAGAATTTTATCGTGATTTTAAGTTTAAAATTTATGATTTGAACCTATTAAGTAAATTTTAATTACATATAGAATGAGTCAAAATTACCTAGGTCAATTTATGAGCTAATCAATAAAGGATTTTATCTACGGAATTCATTGAAAAGGGCAGTACAAGAGAAATCATCTTCGAACGCCCCGAAAAAGATTATAAGGTGCTCGAAAATGGACACCACTATGACTATAGTCCAGAGATAGACGGAAATGAATTATTTGATTATTATGGATGACTGATCACGAAGGAATCCTTTCATTTTTGTAGACTAGTCCGATTTATTGCTCTTTCCTTACACCTATTTCGCTTTAGGATATTGATTCACAGGTACAACCCTTGTAACTTCATGCTATAACATACCAACTGCACCCGCCCCTATAATTGACCAAAGTGGTATGCTGATGAGTTGTGGACATTCTAAAGACAGAGAATTTGTGCTTAGTTAGAGACGGATTCTAAATTTTAAGTTAGTATATCTAGTGACGGATACAACTTTAAAGTTATAAATTCGATCGAACTCAATATATAATTTTTTTTCTCTCTCTTTTTTATTCTTTTCCAGAAATTTGAATAGGAGTTTTACAGCACAATCATTCAGTCTTTCTATGGGAGCCCACATTTGAATGTTTAATAATTCAAGTTCTTTTGTCTTTGGGGGGGGGGGGGGGAAGGAGAGACGGGGAAAGGAGAGACGGGTCTAGAATTTCATTTGATGGTTCGATCTTTAAAATTTTTAACGTGATATTCATTGCAACTTTAAAATTATGGATTTAAATTTAATATTTAGTAACATTTTAGTAGACTTTTACATATAAATCTTTATTCAGTATAAAAAAATATTGAGTTTAGCTAAATCGGTGGCAAATCATTGGAGTTGCCTCTAAGTGAAAGTTGGATTGTGAGCAGAGGCGGAAAAATTTGAAGATAACGATAGCACTACTAAAGACAGATTCACGTTAGCAGAAGTTATGTCACGGTACACTGTCTCAATGCATAAACATAAATTAAATGAAACTCGCTTTTGTAGCCCGGTGGTTTAGACACCTCTTTACATATATATGTTAGATTGTTTGTTTGAAATTTGTCATCTACATGTTTTACGTATATTTTTAGTTATCAGCTAAGAGCAAAAATGATGTAGCAATCCAAACTCAATCTCGAGTCACGCGTCGTGACTCAAGGACCTAAAGAGCACCCCTGACCAAGTGACCCAATCAAGCAGACATGTGTGAGGGGTCAGGTCCTTTTAAAATATATATTAGTTTTTCAAGGTAATATTAATTTTTTTTTCGAAATTAACGAATACACTTAATGCATTCTATCCGATTATGTGGATCCGCTTCTGATTGTGAGAACCTTATATGTCATATACACACATAGAAAGTAATATTAACTTTTAAATTCGATATTTTTCTTTAAAAAAAATCATAAAATTTTAAACTCGTTAAACTTAAATTTTGAATTCGACTCTCCGAAACTAACATGTCCTACATGTTCATTTGCATGTTATTTCTGTCCAAAAAAAGAAAAGAAGGCCCCCAAAGCTGAATGGCAGACATGACATGCATATACTGCTAATACAGGCCAAAAATCCCAGCTCCAAATTCTGCTTTTCTTGCTTTGAACACAGTGCCTCCAGAGGAGGAGTTAAAAGAGTTTCGATTACGGATTCAGTCAAATTTAATAATTTAAATTATATTTTTATTTAAAATTATTCATTAAATACATATAAATATTTAATTTAAAATTTTAAATTCAAATTTCGTCTCTGAATCCTCACCATATTTCATATGGGGGGAAATTAACTCATACAGAAAAAAACATATCCAGTAATTCTCATGTCTTTCATTTGGGGAGTCAAATAATTTTGTCTCTCATTATAATTTTCTCAAATATTTTGAACCACTAATATACAATTTTAATACTTTTTATATAGTTTTAAATATAAAAAATTTATTTTAAAACTTTTTTTTTTTAAAAAAAGCTATCCTGAATTCATAATCAAAGTTAAACAAAATGCTTTGACGCTCATATATACTTCAAACTCCTTCATGAAAATTGAAACAGAGAAAATATCTCCTCTCTATTATAATTATTTTTGGATATTAATACGCATCATGTCAAATCCTTCGTTATCACAGAATGTGGAAGTCTGAATGACTTAACTTTTTTAAAAAGGAGCCTGAAATTAATTAATAACCTGAAAAATGAAAAAATTAACCTCCTATAACACGTTAAAATACACTAATTTTTTTAATTATTATACATTGTCGACATGTTGGAAGTAGCATTAAATTAGTATTGGCAGAAAATTTATACACAAATAATTAATTATTTCTTCATAATATAGAGTAATTAATTAAGAGTTAATTAATTAGTTTCTATTGATATTCCTAGCTAGAACAAATTAAATAAATGTAACAAGTGAGACCTTGACATTTATATCCTTTTTGCTATTTAATAATTATTGAATTATATGATGATAATTAGGGCATGTACAACTTGTTGCCACACTTGCACCTCCAAGCTTCAGGGTAGTACTCAGCAGTCACCGGAGTCCCGGGCGGCACCGCCACATGGACCGGGTTGCACGGCGTGCACCTGCCACATTTTGACGTGCACCGTGGCGGCAACGATCCAAGTCCGCCTAATATCCTCCTTGTATTTTTCGTGTTTGATGTAGTAGCTTGCTCCCCTTTATAGTTCGTTCCATCAATGACCTTTTTGAATTTCTGTCTCGAGTAATTTTGAATATATGATTTTCAAAGAGACATTCAAACAAAATAACGAAAAGAATTTCTATTATAAATAGTTTCTCTGTTGTTTCAATTTATATTATCTTATTTTTTTTTAACTTAAATAAATTAATATTGAATAAATAAAAATAAACGGACCGAGGAGCTTAAAATACAGTAGCACAAAAGTTAGTAATTAACATGTGGCCCTATGGGTAAAGAGTTCACGAGGATATATAGAAACATTGTTCCGTTTGATGCGCCGGTTGAATTTTGACTGACTAAAATTTGGATGAAGACAAACAACGACTCTCTCCTTTCTACTACATGTTAAAACGTGCACGCCTACATTTTTCCATAACATTCATGGAACCTCTATTTGTATTGATTAGGTGTGTCGAAGAGTTTCACATCGAATAAAAAAAAGAGTGTGATCGATTTTTTTATATGAGATTGAATAACTTTTTTTATTATTTGAGTTAATTTTTGAATTTGAATTATGTTTGAGAATTATTTTTTTATATGATATCAGAACAGGGATTGTTTTAATTATTTGTATACCGATATGGAGGAGGAAGGCGGGGGCACGCACCAGATGTTTAATGATGGATGTAAGGTGGGTGTTGAAGAGTCTCATATAGAATAAAAAAGATATGGGCGATCCATTTGTATGAATTTAAACAATCCTCTCTTGATCAGCTAGTTTTTGAGTTAAGTTACACAACAGAACTATTTCTTTACATGGTAGCATATCAAAGACTCATCTTAATTATTGTGTATTGATGTTGTACCCCACCCTCCCCATCCCCACCCCGCCAGATGTCTAGTCTTCGGCATAAGGTGGGGTGTTTAAGAGTCCCACACAAAATAAAAAAAGGATGGGTGGTTTCCTTATATGGAATTATACAATCCTCCTCGTATAAGCTAGTTGTTGGGGTTGAATTATGCTCAAGAACCATTTTTTTTACATGATATTAGAGCAAGACTCATCTCAAGTATTGTGTACCGATATTTGAGCCCCTCACGTACTAGATATCCAACCCTAGACGTGAGATGATATTTAAGAGTACCACATTGGATGGAAAAAAAAAATAAGTGTTGATCTCGTTATATGAACTTTGACCAATTCTTCCTTTTTTAGCTGGCTTTTTAAGGTTTAATTAAGCTTAAATATCTTTTTTTTTTAATCATCTGAATTCAATACTTTTGACATAATATAATTTTATATGTAAAAGTTTCTTCAAATTATACTAACAAATAATAGATATGAATTTATCATTTTAAAAATATAATAAATTTATGCAGAAATCTTAAAGGTTGAAACTACACTAAACAATTTCATAATTATATTGAGAAAGGAAGAGAAGAAGAGATAACTCATTATACTAAACTTGTATAGATTTATAATTTGATACTACTAAATTAGTCACAGTAAATATGTGTTTATTAACTTAAGAATTGAGTGTATATTGAGAACCAATGTCTCCTTCGTTGATGGGAAAGAGTATATCTACAAATGAATAGTCGGTCAAATTTACTGTTTATTATTTTTTAGTTGATTACGTAAATTATATACTAAGTATATATAATTATACATATATCATACATCTATCGGCTATTTTAAATTTATGTGATTGAGTGATGAGTAGCTATATGAATTAATTCTTCAAAAATATATTAGTAATTATGGATTTATAAGTTGAATGGACCATCCAATTTAATAGTGAGTTGGGCTTTTCTATTAAGTCTGCAACGGGCGATTTACAAGAATGGCTTTGGAGATAAATAATCTTGAACTTGTGATCTCGATTGTATAAAAACATTTGCTTTTGACCTGATAATTTGCCCATGAAGCAAGCGAGGGTCAAAAGTTCAAGATCGTGACCTATAACAAGGGATTTTTACACTAACAATAGTTCAACCGAGCTTACAACAAAAAAAATAACCCTAATCATCTTCATTTTTCATAAATTTTAACAAGTATAATTACCACTAAATAACTTGTTATATATCGAGTATATATCAAGAATGATTATAATCTATTACGATTAGTCGAGCAAATTTTTTTTTAGGTCAGCTGCCTAAAACTGTAACAATTAATTGTTAAGATCCGTTATAACAATTAATATCAAAATAGATTCAACAATATTTAAAATACAACTTGAAATGGTGACTTGGAAGAGGGCTAAATTTGATTGGTTCTCAAGCGGGGCCGATTGTTACGAAATAATTAAACAAAGTAAATATTTAGAAAGTTAAAAAAATAGATAATTAAGTAAACAAACCTGGAAGGAAAAATCAGCTTTGGCAGCCAATCCAAAATTAATTTCTGCAAAGATAAAAATGGAAAAAAAAAAAAGGTCAAAAAAAGAAAAATATATATATACACACTTAGCCAAAATTAATTACTATGATTTAATTATATTAAGGAGCCGTTTGATATACAGATTAAATTATTTTGAAATTGTATTTTCTAAATTAATTTATTTCACATTGAAGATGGGATAAAAATCTTAAGTTGGATGGAATAAGACGAGATAACTCATGATTAAGTTTGAGATATAATTTTTACTGTGTTTGGTAGATGATATAAATTTATCTCAAATAAGTCACTACGGTTCGTATAATGACTATTAGCTAATTTCTCAAGATAAATTTATACCATCTACCAAATGCAGTATAAAAAGATCATTATCAGTGAATTAATATAAGATAAAACATAACTAAATTCAGCTATGCAGCATTTAAAAAGAAAATATATCAAATGTCAATCATATTTTGGTAGAAAAAAATTAAGAGATGAAAAGAAAAAAAAAAAACTACTACCTTCCCTCCTTTGTTCCAATTTATACCAAAGAAAGAAGTTTTAAGTATGAGGCCAAAACACTAAATTTTAATTCTAAATTCAGGTATAAATTTATATATAAAAAAATATTATAAATCAACATAGCTAATAATTTGAAATATTTTTAAAAATTTAAAAAAAAAATATTATATAAGGCAAAAAAAAAAAAAAAACCTCAAGACTTTCCAAAATAGTAACACATTCACATAAACATGATTAAATTACACTGATCTATAAAGTTCTTTGCGCTGACATCCTTTTCTAAGGATTTATTATATTATGATTGCTAAATGATTAGTGTATGTTTAGATTAAAATGGACAGTCTAGTACACTAAGTTTCTGTTATTAAAAAGGGGTTGAACCATAAAGGTCTGTTTACGTAACATTATTCTGCATTTTTATAGGAGACGATTTCCACATCTCAAATCTACGACCTCCTGATCACACAGGTGTAACTTTACCGGTTACACTAAACTAAAAATAGGCAAACCAATGCCTTGAGCTTCAACTATACATGGAATTCGGAGAAGAACCAGACCACAAAAGTTATTCTACGCAGTCTTACCCTGTATTTTTACGAGAGTCTATTTTCACATCTCAAACCTGTAACCTTCTGGTCATATATATGGGCGTAACTTTACCAGTTACATTAAACTAAAAATAAGCAGCCCGGTGTCCTAAACTTCTGCTGTGCACGAGATTCGGAGAAGAACCACACCACAAAGGTCTATAGTACGCAATCTTCCACTACATTTTTACAAGAAGGGCTAATTTCCACAAACTCAAACTCATAACCTCCTAATCACACGATAACAACTTTATCAGTTACGCCAAGATTTCCCTCGTATATTTAAACAATTAAAAGAAAAAAGACAACTTACCAAAGGGACTTGTAGAGTTGAGGGTGTTGTAGGCTGCAAAAAAGGAGGAGACTGCAAAAAGGAGAAGGATTATTTTTTGTATAATCCTCCATCTGACACTGCAGTAGTAGTAGTAGTACTCCATGGACAACAACAACAAGAAGAAGAGAAATGATTTAATTAAAAGAATTTAATTATTATATATAATAACAAAGATATTAAAATTAATCAATTAATTAATTAAAATCCCTTAAATCATTTTCAAAAGATAGAAAGAAAGAAAGAAAGATTTGTGTAGTAGAAAGTGGTGGAGAAAAAAATGAGGTTTTTGAGGAGAAAAGTTTTGGGGATGAATTGAGGAGAGAACATATGCACTGATAATGTACTAGTCAAGGAAAACACACACACACAAAGAAAAAAAATATTATAATAATTAATATATATAATTTTTTTATATATATAATAAGTTTGATATTGTAACTTGAAAAATAAAGTACATAATAAAATGTTATGGTGAATTCAGTAACTTTTTTTTATATAAGAAAAAAATTATCGATAGGAGAAGAAAAAATGAGAGAAACGATTATAAGTTGGAGAATTGAACTTTCACCATGTATATAATATAAATTGGAAGAAAAAAAAAATTTTGGTAGTCAATCAGTTGAACTACTAAATTTTTCCTGATTGATTCAATTACATTGAATGAGTAACAAAAAAATTATATTATCAATATATATTATTTAAATCAAAAGAAAAAAAGAATTTTAACTTCTATAAACACACACATGTAAAATTATTCTAGATATATAATATAATTTTTTATCGTGAGAGTTCGAGTGAACTATCTCACACCCATCTAGATCTGCCCTGACTGTAACAATTTGATTTTAAACTTCTAATTGTACCCTTATTGAAATTATTTATAGTTAGAAGTCATTCATTTTGGCTTAAATTGAGACGAAATGAGGAAATTGAGAGGAATAAAATATAAAGTATATTAAAGGACAAAAATGAGGAAAAATGAAAGAAAAAAAAAGGGGGGAGGGGGGAGGGGGTAAGGGGGTATGGTGGGGGGGGGAGGGGTAAGGAAATGAACATTTTATTGAAAAGGTAAAAAAGACCTAGATATTAGGGTGAAAGGGGCAGTCATTTTCCTCTTTTTTACCATGTCTGGTTCACAGATTCCCCTGCAGAATTTTCCTTACTGTCTTCAAAAAATTCCCCAATACAGCAACAAACTTTCAAAAGTTACTCTCACTTTCCATTACTCCCTTTAACTGGTTTACTTAATACCAACAATTTAGCAATATAAGTAATAGTAATACTTATGTAGTATTTAGCCGTGAAGTTAAAATTTTTATTAATTTGGATTTTAAAATATGAAGAAATAAATATACGAAGAAGTTAAGGGAATTCAATATCTATTATATATATATTAAAAAAATTAATTTAACCTTGTATTTATAGTGTAAGGATTTCATATTAACCTCCTTGCTCCTATTTGCCTCCGCCCCTGATAGTATTTGTTGGTTAATGCCGACATCCTGGCTATGGCAAAGCCATTGAGGAGGCTGAGATGGCCTAGGTCGGAGTCATGATCGAGCATGACCCTTGCTTGGTGGAATCAGTTAAGAAATAAAGTTGCACTCTTGTTATCCGTTATCACATTTTGCATGACGGTAAATGTTTGATTCTATCAAGTGGTATCAGAATTAAAGTGACAAGTTCGATTCCCAAGAACAACATGTTGCATGAGGCAGGTATTGGGAGGGAGATTGTTGGGTAATGCCAACATTCTACCTATGTTTATGCTCATGAGGGGGCTAAGATGGCCCGGTCGAAATCATTATCGAATATGGCGCTTGCTTGGTGTACTTAGTTAAGAAATAAAGTTATGTTTTTGCTATCATTACAGCTTTTGATATACTGGTAAGTACTTAATTCTAACAATATTCTCTTCGTCTCAATTAATGTGGCATGGTTTGACTTGACACAAAATTTAATTACAATACGATAGCAAGTTTAGACTCACTTGCTATCTCCTCGACCGAACTACTACAAAGCTTCGATGAAAAGAAAATACAGTAATATATTCAAAACATAAGTTGATGAATAACATTAGGCTTGTTGGGGTGGATTAGCCTAATAAAATTGTTATCCGTTGACGTAAAAAGTATGAATTCATCTGATTCGTAGCTTATTTTAATTTGTTTATGCTCTAATATACTTGAATATCAAAAATGACAAATTGCACTAATTGAATTCTTCCAGTATATGATAGCTTTGAATGTCATATGAAGTAACTCGATAAAATTAATAATTAACCTGCTATCACATATTAAACTATACGAGCATATGGAGAGAGATAGAAAAACACAATCAAGTCCAAAGATGTGTTGTTGAAAAGGATCACACGTAATGCCTATATTTGAGCCTACATTTATTCCACAAGAAATTGACATGAACATATATATGTCTCCATGTGTTGTCTTAATATATATATATATATATATATACACACTATTTGTTTTTCAAAAGGTTATTAGGTAGTTCTATGTCACTTTCTGAATCTACTATTAATATTGCTACAATGCATTAGTACATGGAAATGTTTTGGTGGTAGGGTAGCTACATCTCTTTCTAAAGGAAATATAATGAGCTTCATAATTTATAAAGATTGATTCTTTTGAAGTTATACAGAATCGACCTTATATTTTTTATGATAAGGTCAATGCATAAGTTAATCATTGCGGTTAGCTGGTGTCAAATACGTTGGGTTCTAAATCAAGTTAATTATCTTATAAACAAATGAGATATAAAAAGAATAAGACGGACTATTATAGTGAATCTAGTGACCAGTAAGATAAAGTTAAGTCAGCTTTTCATAGTGAGCTTCATATTTGATTCATAAAATTTATAATGATTAATTACCTTAATTATTTTTTGCTTAGTCTGCCTCTTTCATGTCTTTCACGACCAATTCCCAAGTATGAAAATGATCCCACATAAGATTGAGATAAAATTTCTAGACTCCTTATATATAGTTTGGGCAGTTCTCCTCAAGATTCAATTTATCATGATATCGTCTACCTTTCGGATGTTCAGTCAGTGAGGCCTGAGGAAAGTGTTAAATCCCATATCGGTGGGCAGATTAGATTCCTTTAATCTCATAAGATGATCTTGAACAATCCTTCTCGTAAGCTAGTTTTTGGAGAGGATATAATTAGACCCAAAATCTAATTTATCAAAAATCAGTAATATTTCAAACTTTAGACTATGGATGAGTGCAAAAATGCATGTATCATTTTTCGCTTTACCTCTTATAATAATACTTTTAGAAGGAATTTGACTTCTATACACTCATGGTATAAAATATTTTTTTTATTATTAGCTCACCTAAAAAATAAATTATACCGAACTATATATAATAAGTAAAATTAATTACTTCTACGTGTAATTACAGTGTAAAAGTAGAAGGCCAACTGCAAAGAGGCGGAGCGAGGAATAGGGGGAGCTCATTTCAATCTCACTCGTTGAAAAATTATATTTTATATATATAAATTAAAATTATTAATTTTACATATATATAGTAGATGTTAAATTCTCTTGACCAATAACGAAGTCATAAATTTCGTTAAGAATGTTAAAATTTTAATATTTATATATGAAAAATAATTTCTAACCTATATGTTTCATAAAATTTTATATTTGCATAGTATAACTTTTCGAAGAAGTATATTCAATTTATCATCCTTCACTGCACATGGCCGCTACACTAGTGTCCTTGATTTCTTCGTGTAATTACTTTTATTTTATATTTTTGAACCCTATTGTGAGCCCTACAAGCAGATCTTTTAACTAAATTTAATTTCATTAACAACCCCAATGAATCAAAAAAGCAACTTCTACCCTTTCAATCAATCCATCATTATTTTTTTTTCCCCTTTAGATTCCAAAGGCCAAAAGCAAAAAAGGTAAAGACAAAAACATACGAACATAATAGTTGGTACGTATGTTTGGTATTTGGAAAACTCCTTTTCAAGAGGGCGGATTCAGTTTTTCAAATATGTATTCACAAAAATTTAATAATTTTTTTTTCTCATATTTTGTATAGTTGGTACATATGTTTGGTATTTGGAAAATTTCTTTTTTAAAGGACGGATCCAGCTTTCCAAATACGTGTTCACAAGAATTCAATAACTTTTCTCGTACTTTGTATAGTTGGTACATATCTTTGGTACTTGGAAAACTCCTTTTTAAGGGACGATTCAGCTTTTCCAAATACGTGTTCATGCGAGAATTCAATAACTTTTCCTCGTACTTTATATCGTTGGTACATATGTTTGGTACTTGAAAAACTCCTTTTTCAAGGGGGCGGATTCAGCTTTTCAAATATGTGTTCACTAAAATTTAATAATTTTTCCCTCGTATTTTGTATAGTTGGTGTTTGCCACTTGGAAAACTCCTTTTTAAGGGGGCGGATTTTTAGCTTTTCAAATACGTGTTCACGATAATTCAATAGCTTGTTCTCGTACTTTGTACAGTTGGTACACATGTTTGGTACTTGGAAAACTCCTTTTTAAGAAACGGATCCAACTTTCCAAGTACGTGTTCTCGAGAATTCAATAACTTTTGCTCGTGCTTTGTATATGTATTAAAAAATTTATAAATATTTAATTGTGAACCCAACTATTACAATAAATTATTTTGAAATTACTGTAAGAATCCATAAATTTCAAATTCTGAATCTGCTAATGACTCATTTTCAAGAACTTTCAAATATATATATATATATATATATTGCATGCAGTAGTTTGTCTTGTACAGTGTACTGTGGATAAGAAATTAGTTTTGGCATGTGTTTCCCTTTAGGTTGTTTGGTCCAAATCAAACCTCTGATAAAACCTAACTATGTATGTAACATTGATATGTTGAGACATTTTCATGATGTCTTGTCTTTCTGGAGAAAGTTGAATTTTTTTACCACAAATAGGTTACTCTTTACCACATAAAAAATCATTTTCTATTAGCAAATAATATTTCTTTAAAAAATGTATATATAAACCACATTGATGTCACTTGAAAATAATACTCTTTTTATCCTAATTTATGTAAAGTGACTTAGAGTAGGAGCGCATATAATATATTATTAAAAATTTCAATTCGATAATTTCAATTTTTGATTTTAACTATGATTTCAGGTATGATATAGTTGACTCCTCCATTCAGTTTTAGTTGTCATGTTTTGCGGGCGATGGGAACCTTAGATAATTGTTTACTCCTTTCAGTTTTAGTTGTCACATTTTATTTTTCGAGAGTCAACCTGTATGAATTTTGACCAATATTTTAAGATGTAATTTTGAGATCATATTAATATCAAAAGAATAACAACTTATAAAATTTTGCATATAATTTTCGAATATCTAATTTTAAAATTTAAAATATTAAGTAAATCCAATTCATTTTAGCTTCGAAGATAATCACATTGACTCTCGTAAAATAAAACCTGACAAGTAAAAAGAAATCGAGGAAATAACTCACATCCAAAAGAAATGCATTGCACCCAAGACACCATAAACTTTACATGCCTCACTATCAGATTTAAAATTTGAATATACATAATGAACTATTTAAAAACATCATGGAGAGATCAACAAGTTCAATTTTTTATTTTTAAAAATAAAAATAAAAATACAATTCTTGTTAAAAAGCCCTACAAAATCCTACATAATATATTGTTTTTATTTTCACAATTTTTGACACCTCATTGGATTTTGAACAAGCTTGTCTTGTTTGGCTAACTCCCAATCTAAAGTATCCTATTTAAAATTTGGAATATTGTTTTATTATCCATTGTTTTATTATCCATTTGGTGTCAAACTCATTTCTAAGATCCAACGGGCTCCTATTATAAAACGAACTCCACCCTAAACTTATGAAGTCTTGTTACTGTAGTGGACCAATTAGTTAACATACCGCAAAGCCATTTTTTATTAACATAATGACACCGGGCCCTTATTGCAGCCCACTCTACTGAATCAGCTGCTTTATTTTTGGTACCAACAATTAAGAATTGTTTTCCCCTACTTGCTGCGTCAAAAACTAAATCACAAGCTTCTGATAAAAAACGAGCAGTTCTAGTAAGATTTGTAATATGAATACCCTCGGAAGGAAGAGTAGCAAGCATATCCCAAATGCTTCGCGGGGACTACTTTAGGACAACAGAAAGGCCCCTACAGAATTCACATAACTAAAGAAAAAAGGGACATACGGATAGGTAAACCACCGTAAACATACGGACTATAGCGCCCCAACGCTCTCTCAAATGCCCATATTTTATAGGTAAGCCACCGTAAACCCACCATATCAATTCCAGTTGAATGACAGAGAGCAGGCAAGTTCCAACTCCAAGGGAAATGAGGCAGACTATAGCAACTCACGGCTTCTATGATTGTCATATATGTTAGGTAACATACAAAATACTACTTCTAAAAAGAATAACCAACTGTTACTACACTTCAATTCCGAGTTGATTAAGGTTGAACTTTCATCACGAATTGATTAATTTCGACGTTGGAATCAACTTACCACATTACTCCTTTATCCAAATTCAAGAACAAGTAGTGAAATACAAATAGGGCAATAGCTGTATCAAATACAACCATATGAAATGAAAATGGAAAAAATGCCTCTAGACTCAGTACCTCAGACTGCAGCAAGAACCGGTTATACTTCAGCTTGAAGTCTGAAATAATCAAAGGTGATAGTCTAGTCCTTATCCAATATGTTGTTGACTTATGGGGTTCGAGTGTATATAATTAGGGTCTGTATTTCTCACTGAATGTTTTCTTCTACCTATAGTAGATTAAACATGAATGTCAAATAGCGCGTACTCCATTTCCATTCAATTTCTTTTCAGGTCAAATGATCTTAGCCTTCACAAACCGCAGTTTCCGTATTCATGGTTCATATAACATGTAAAACTTTGAAGTTAAACTATGGCCTACAAGGCTACAACTTGGTTTGCTAGGAGATTATCATAGCCATCAACATACAAACATAAGACTGCCTCCTCCTAAAACAGTTTAAGGTAATTGTTACGTCCACCAACACCAGATATCATGTAACTCTCTCCCAACTAGGCTTTAGGCAAATAGAAAAAAAGATCACCAAGTGCTTTTTACCTTCGTTTGGGCCATTGAGGTTTTTTTTTTTGTGTGTGTGTGTGGGGGGGGGGGGGGGGGGAAGGAACGATCCAGAAGGTTTTTCTCACCGCATTGACCACTATATTTAAACCGAGTGCAACACAATATTCTTTATGATTGCAATATAAAGACCAATGCAAAATCAAGACAAACTCCCAATGTGTGGCATGCCCAAATACAAGAAGGTTACAAGAAATAAACTATCCAACAATTTCAATCAGGAAATTGAAATAACTAATAACACCACTGAGGCAGATGTGATGTGAGGTTATCAGTAAACACAAATTAAAAGCCCTGCATTCAGAAAATTTAACTCTGTTTTCCATTCAAAATTCAATTCCATAACATGGTAATAGGTCCCATCATCTAAATGAAAACAGTACACTGTCAAAACCACCACATGTAAAAAAAACACCATAATTATCAGATTAACCAAAACCTGAAGCCTAAGGACTTAAGTACGAGCTGCAGCAGGGGGTCCTCCAGCGGGACGTGGAGCTTGTCCTGTCTTTGGGAGATCATCCTGGAGAAACCACAGAAAAGATAAACTCCAAGTGAGCAAACGAATATCATAGATTGATAAAGTTGATGAAGAACCCCATTATTGTTTATACAAATAGCAAACAGTACAAATAGGTGACATTTACGTGAGTCTGAAATCATGCTGATATCTTCCTGGCATTTAAATAGGCAGGCAAATAGTATTTTCTGTATATATGTGGACTAAGAAAATAACAAAACAGGCAACAGCATGCATAATCAATGTCCGTTCCATAAGCACAAAGTTTAATTCCACAACAAAATGTACATCTTAAGGAAACATTGGGAGGATCGAATACCCTTGGACGTCTGAATCGCTGTGGAGGCTCACGAACTCTTCTATCAGTACGAGAACGGACTCTAACAACCTTGGAGTGAATTGCGCACGAAACACAGTACTGCATCTTCAAGTAGAGCTTAGGAAGAGTGTACACTGCATAGACAACACACTCATGTTATTTCACATAAGCAACTATTGTGCAATGCATACCCTTTGAAAATGCTCTAAGATCCTCACATTCAAAAGCGCAGGCCTCCTGAACATCACGTACAGCAGCTTGCTCAACAATGTTCCTCACAAGGAACCTCTTGATGGCTTTGTCCTGAAAATCAGTTAAGATTAAGAAACATCAGTAAGTTTCAAAATATTAGCAGAAATTGGTCTTGTATTGATAATTTGATACTAAAATGATGATTGCACTACAAAGATCAAATGCAAAATAAAGGGGTACGTAGCCATGGCAGAATACTCCCATAAAATTGGTCTAACAGTACATAATGTAGCACATCGGGGGATGATAGCAGGAAACATCTGTGGACCTTAGCCAAAAAGCATTGAACTATCTTGTACTATAACCAATAGTTGTAATGAACATGATACTCTTATCAGCTTAATTTTACCCCTAGCATCTTTAAATCTAGCCCCAATTTTCCTTCTTGAATAATAAGAACATCATATGCAGATGCTTTCATAATTGTCCTCCTTTCATACATTTCAGCTTTGACAGACGAAATTCAAATGCCCCAATAGTACCTATCTCCTAATCATGACTCAGATGCAAAAATTATATTGAAAGCACAACCAAACAGAGCATCAAGATACCCAAATTAGAACACATTAGCCCCGTAATTCATAATATAGACAAAAACGAATAAAACTTAAAAACTTTGCTTTTACACTAAACTCATCATACATATTTCTATTTTCTTTTAAATTAGCATTAATATAAAAACAGATCGATATTATAACAAGCGCAAACGAACTCACTGCCTTCTCTCGAACAATAATTTTACATAAATTTTATCATCACAAAAAAGAAACGTATGTGCTATTTCGCATCGATTAACTTAAAGTACTGGATCCGCAATATCATGATTATGTAAAAAAAAATATATTTAACAGATAGAAATTGGAGAGAAATAACCTTGGGACAGCACTTGCCACAATTAGAGCAGCGGATGAACTTGACATGGCCACGTCCATGTTTGTTACGACCTCCGTTCCTTCGCTTGAAAGTCTGCAAAAAAGAAAAATTAGAGATTATTATACTCAGCAGGTCGCTACGAGAAAAACGAAAATGGAGAAGAAGGAAAGTAGAAAATTTTCTCACCATTTTCCTTCTGGATGAGACCTTCCTGAGCAAACTCTGCGGCTCTCTCTGTATTCAGAAGCTTAGGGTTTTTCCGTGAAATCAGAAGGGTAATCCTAATAAGGAGTAGATGTTTACATAGGGTTGTTGAAAGCCCAATATAAAGTGGCCCATTGGGCTCTTCTCCGGATACGGGTTAAGATTATTCTTTTTTTCTCATTATTTCTTTTTAAGTTATTCTTTTTAAGATGTCATTGTGACCTAGGACTGCGGCTACGAAGGATAAGAGATAATAATTTTGAGATTAATTTTGGAATGAGTTTATAAAATCTCAGAATAACTTATTTTTGGGATTATTATTTTAGGATAATGATTTCGGGATAACTAATCCCGAGATAATTTATTTTCCAACCAAACGAGCCCATAGAGTTAGTGGCAGTGACAAAGTAAGTATTTTTATTAAGGAGGTTTAAGACATTAAGAAGTAAACATACAAAGAAGTCAAAAGGAATTCAACATCTAGTATATATATATTTTTAAAAAAATAATCATACATAAACAATATAATTTTTCGTTGAAAGAAATCCAAATGTAATTTGTTAAAATCAAATAATATTAACTTTAGTTAGCAATTCTCTCTGTTCACTCTGTTCATGTTTGCTGGCAGCAACAACCTTCCTGTCACACTTTGATTCTGGGCTAGGAGTGGTTGAAATTCTATGTTATTATTGGTTCGAGCGAATCACATATATGGCATAATTCATAAAGCATTCATCCAACATAAGCGAAACATTAATAACTTAGAGCTTTTCAAAAATAAGAGTACTCAATATACGGAAGAGGCTTGTCAAAATTTACCTCATGAATTTACTAGACTCAATAACGTAAATGATCTATGAAAACTTCTCATGTCGTGTTTTTACAATTTGCTACAGACCTTCAAATATCAACCATGACAGAATTTTCCAAAATTAAAGTCATGGCGAAACTCACGACAAAAGAAACACATTCCGAATTTAGAAGATAATAAAATTTTAATTTTGGGTTCATGACCTTGAAGCTTCAAATCTCCATTGGAAGAGGAGCTTGGAGACAGAACTTGATCTTGCCGGAGATTGTAATGAACATATAATGAATTTTGTGCATAAATTTGCTTTAAATAGGCTGTTGACCAACCAGACTTGGCTGGGATTCGCGACCGCATTGCGCACAATTTCTGCTGACAATGTCACTTCAAACCAGCATAACTTTTGTTATAGACTTCTTATTGACTTGCAGTTGATTTTTGTTGAAAACTAGACACAAAAACTTTTTATTTGATTGGTAGTACACCCCCTATTTAACTCCTTATATGTTTGGAGATATGCTCTTTCAAAGTCATACCATATGTTGAATCATTTGAAGTGACTCTCCACGAGGCATTCCTTTAACTTAACTTTTGCTTAAAGACTTCCTTTTGACATTAAACTTTGGTCTAATTCTTCAAACACCTTCATATATCAATTTTTTAATATAACCACCCTAGAGATCTCAAATGAGGGAACCCTTGGAGAGCCGTCGACTCCAACTACCGTCCATGTATGATCCATACTAGATCTGACCAACTGCCCATCCTACCTCCTCTACATTTTTGACAGCACATTTTTGTCTCACTAGAATCTTTCAGTGGCACCTTCTGATCCTCTTATCCGTTAATTAGAAAAAGTGAGTCACCGATTCAGGTACAAGATACTATTATTACCGTCTGGACAATTAGACATCCTCCCCTGTTATGGTCATGGAATAGATGAAATAAATCAAAAAATGATTTTTTGTTGCAATCTTATTCTCCCAACATCTCATCGCCAGACGGTGTAAAGCAAATTTTTTTTTACTCATATTTCTTCAACTTAACGGGTTAATCATTTTAAAATATGTGGGATGATACAATTAAGTGCTATTATGTATATATAACTTTTTTTCCCCTAAATAAAAGTGAAGTAAGAAAATGTGAGTTTAATTGCAAACGACTAAAAGAAAAAGCGCCCATTCACACAAATGCCTAAAATTGGGTGGTCTTTAGTTTTTGCCCCTTCAGATTGCTGATTTTTATTTTTTATCCTTCCAAACTTTAGGCAACAAAAGATTAGCTTAAAATGCTTGTGACAATAAAAAAAATAATATCGCAAGGCAAAGAAAATTTGCAAGACATAACTTCAATTAAAGTATGCCCAGATATAAATGCAGTGACACAAGTTATGTCCCGGATCATAAGTTCATTAACACAAGTTATGCTCCAAGCAAAAGAAATTATGCTCAAGGCATAGATGTAGTTGCATAAGTTACGCTTGAAGGCAAAACAAATTTAGCTCAAGACACAAGTTATTGCCAAGAGATAAGTTTAGTAGCACAACCTTTTCCCCCCGAATATAAGTTCAGTGACACTATTTATGCTCAAGATATAAATTTAGTAGCACGAGTTATGTCACAAGATATAAATTATGCCCCAAGATAAAAGTTCTCTAAAAGTTTACACTACAAATGAGATAGTACTACAAAACTAATACTTTAAGATAAATATTTTATAAAAAGTTCTATATTTTGAAATTAATTTTGTCCAATAAAATTAGGTTGTCATTATGATACTTTAATTCATAATTATTTTTTTATTAAATAAGCAAAAGAAATAAAAGTTAAAAGACAATTTTAGGGCTAAAATTTAAAAACATTCAAAGTTGTTAGTCCGTGCAAAAACTTAGAAAAATCATTACGGGTTAAGATCCAAGCCCAACAAGTAAAACACCCTTTAATTCCCACAATTCTGCGGTACCCTTTTATTCCCGGTCGGACAATCATCGGCGGCAAGCTTCACCACCGTAAACTGCCGTCAGCAAATTGGAGACGGAGCTGAATATGGAGCGGGAAGTGTTGGAAGCTGAACTAGTACTTCCAACTCACATGAAATTCAAGAAGATTCAGATGTACGACAAGTACCCTAAAGGACAGGCTAGAGGTCGGCATTGGAAGCATCTCAAGCAGATTATACAAGCCGAAAATTACGAGAATTATCCTCCTCACTTACCTACTTGTGAGTCTCAATCTTCCAATTAAGCTTTTACAACATTTTTTCTAAGTTAATTTCATTAATTTGTATTGTCAATTTCTTAATTCCATCTGCTGTTGTATTGGTGTCTTTTTTTTGTTGGAGAAAATGATCGAAATGTTCCTTGGTTGCACTATTTTGATCCTTTATGTATAAACCTTAACCGAAATAGTCCATATTATGTGTGAAAAGCGGCCTTAAAAACTAATGGTTTCTTCACGGAAGCCACTCTGGGGGGATCGGTAGGCTCGATCCCTGAGCTCCACCCTCTGCTTATCGATGACAACACCTGTCTAGTGGCGCTTGCTAGTCGATTAAGGACTCCATTATTCGCGGAGCTTATACAGAACAAATTATAGAGTCAAAACCATGATTAAATGTTATGGGGATGTGTTTGAAGTGCATCCTGGTAGCTGCCGTAAACATAAAAGCTCAGAACAACCCGCTTCCATATAAATCTTTCTCTATGCATCGCTAGGCAAGAGAATGCAAGTTACCTGATTGCTTTTCCTGCAAGTTCTAAACAGTAAATATCTGTTTTTTGGGATCTTGGAACACAGACCACCACACCTACATTTGGGAAAATGAGGATCTTTACTAGAAGAAGCAGAAAAAAGAAAAAGGAAAGGAAAGTTCAAGAGCGTATTATATCTCCATTGACTGTTACCTGGCTGAGGCTTTAGAATTCTTTTCTCCTTCTCCTTTTCCATTTTTATTTTACCGTTTATGGCTTTTCATCCATGGTAGGCTGCACACATTCTGCAGATGTATAAGTAAAATGGAGAGGTAGGGACAATGAGGTTCGTGGGTGAACATTGGTGCAGAGAAATGAGAGTTCTCTGGTCTGTGAGAAGAATGGAAAAGGAATCCCCTATGCTGGTGGTGAGTGGTGATGGTGATTGCATGAGATTGCTGGTGTTGGCTGTTTTCTTAGGTGAACAGTGGAAATGTTAGCTTTTTATGGCAATGAGGTTAGGAAGATGGAAAAATATGTTCAGATCCTCTTGATGGGTTTGGTTTTAATGGCCACTGCTGAAGGTTTTTTGAGAAAATATGGAGTACTCGTTAGCTAAGTCTTTTTGAGAAGAATGAGTATGAATGTATATCTCTGTGCAGTGAAATATGAGTTGGTGACGGTGCATATGGAGGTGATCTATGTTTTAGGAAGAAGAAGGTCCTATCCATGTAGTTGTGTAATACATGTATTCATTTGTATATGTGCGGTGTCAGTTGCACGTGAAGATCAGGATGGTTTAACAGATTTTTAACTCATAACGATAGTTTCTAGGGATGTGGTCTAAAATGACCACTTTTTACATACATTAAGGATATTTCTGTTAAGGGTTAATCATTAAGGACCAAATTAGTCCAACCCCTATACATTAAGGACCATTTTGATCATTTTCTCATTTTATTCTTGCTTGGAAAAGCGTTTTAGGAAATTTGGTATCATCCATTTTCTCTCAATATTAAGAATCTAAACTTTCTCCATTGATGTGGTCTATAACCATATTTTTTAGGGATGTGCTCTAAAATGACCACTTTTTACATACATTAAGGATATTTCTGTTATACATTAAGGACCAAAATAGTCCACCCCCTATACATTAAGGACCATTTTGATCATTTTCTTGTTCTTTTTCTTGCTAGGAAAAGCGTTTTAGGAAATTTTGTATCATCCATTTTCTCTCAATATTAAGAAATATAATCTAAACTTTCTCCATTGATGATCAAGTGTTGTCGATGGAGAAGGTAATGTGCAGATGAACTCAGTCAAACATGTTATAATTAGCATAACTATAGCATTGCTACATTTCCATTTTCTATCATTAACCTTTATTGTTTTGAATTTCCCGTGGGCATTATGAGATCAGTGGCATAAGCAGAGAGTACTATGTAATCTTAGTCTGCTTCACCCCAAAGAAAAAAAAAAAAAGAAAGAAGATTACATAGTACTTTGATCTGGAATCATGTGTTTGGCGCTTCAATTTGTTTGCCTTTGATGAAGAATGGGGCCGTGTTCTAGGTTTTGGCAAAATATAGGTATATTTATTCAGTTTGGTTCATTTGCTGAATCCTAATCCTGTTTGTATCCAAATATTTCTCTTTGTTTTGAGAAAAATCACGGGTAGCCAAACTTTTGTTGGTTTGATCCGTTAACTTGGCTGAAAATTTTGGTTTAACGTACCCAATGAGCATATAGACAAGAAGTAGCTGCAGCAGAAAGCTGTAAAACTGCTTTTGATCATAACATCTAAGATCCAAATTGAAATGCCCAAACAATTTCAGGTTGAATTCTTGTTGCCTAACTTGATAAAAAGTGATTTCAATTTTGTACTTTTTAGGTCATGACAATCAAATTACTAAACCGATCATTGATACTACTTTGCAAAAAAAAATTAAAAAATGACTGTTTCATTTCCCTGACTCAATACACTGCATTTCAACTTTTATGAGACCTAGGAGTTGAAGAACTTCCAGTTCAATGCTGGGTGTTGGTTTATTTTCTTTCCTAGCACATTGAAGTATTGAACTGCAAATCATGTCATCAGTTTTATTTCCCGTTGCAACCACGTTTCCCTGTTCATGTGCTCTTACCCAATTTGCTTGAAGAGCTCTTTCAGGCAAATATTGCTGTTACTTATAGTGCTCTGGTACTTTTGTGGTTGGTAATGGTTGAGATAGCAGTATGTGGTTGCTAAAATCTATCGGTAATTAGGTTGGTGAAAATAATGACAATCCAAAAAACTCTATAATCTAGATGCATTTTTTGGCATTGCACTATTGTTGTAAAACCTGATGAAAATTGCCTTGAAAATTGCTGCATTTTTCAGCAATATCACAGAACATATGCTAACAGTCTCAAAACCCCAGAATATTTGACTATTAGCTAGAAGGTAATTGCAGACCGTTATGTCCATTATATTGTGAATTGAATTGTAGACGGGGAAATGATTTCCTTCTTCTTTAAAATGCTGCACTGTTATCATCGATCATTGTACAAATTGTATGTCCGAAATATGCTTTCATGACCAACAGAGTCTATTTGTTTCCCATTATAGAGGGCATTATTTTGCATATAATCCTATCAACCGTTCGTAGCTTGATGAATATTTCAAAGTTTTGACTTTGTTTGCACTTTCCCTGTAGATGTTAACATTGAAACACCACCTTCTATGCATCCAGGCAAAAAGATATGCGACATAACAGGATTCGAGGTACCTTTTCAACAGAGTGCCTTCTATGATAATATGTTCTAATTTTCTGCTTGCTTTTCGTGCTGCCTTACTGTTACATCCTCGCTGAATAGGGCTGTGTGCATTCCCACCAATGTTTCTTATGTTTGACACGCAGGCACCATATTTTGACCCAAGAACTAAACTCCGTTATGCTAATACAGAGGTATTCAAGACAATAAGGTCACTCCCTAATGACTATGTTCAGAGGTACTTGGCTCTCAGAAATGCAGCTGTTGTTTTGAGATAGGTGCAGAACCCGGAATAGATAGTTGTAAATTTAAGTGGAAAGTAGAGGACATTTGAAGTTGATAGTTTCTGAAAGGTGCGTAACTGTACTTTGACCTGTCCTAAGAAAAGAAATCATAGCCTAGTTTTGTCAGATCTCTTAAAACTGGTCTGTGAATTTGGTACTTCTTTGGAAACTCTTCTGCTTATCTAATCTGTGCTTAGCTAACCATAGATCTCTGCCCCCCCCCCCTCCCCCTCCCCCTCCCCCCCATGTGGTCTGCTGCACGAATCAATAACCCGACAGGGCTGGTAACCTCTCCAAAATTTCTCGGTCTTATTGAACTAGGGAGGATTGATATTGTTGGGAGAGAGCGTTCTTCCTCAATTGGTTTCTTAACCATGGTCTTGGAAGTTTCATTCTTTTACCAGTCCTCCTAGCCAACAACTTGCATTGCTCAAAAGGACGGGATGGGCCTTCCCTTTTCGTCCGTTCACCACCTTGTCTTGTCTCTGCTCTCCCTAACTATAAACACGGTACAGGTGCTTGATTGGTGGCTACTGCAGTTAAAAGAGAAGAGAGCTCCGTGACTTCTGGGCGTAGCTCTTTTCTGATGCAAATGAATAAATCGGTATTTTTCTCCTCCGGGCTTTCCTCTTTACACGAAAGCCATGAATGTCCGGAGGAAGTTATTTGTTCCACAAGCAGCTCTCCAATAATCTCACAGTGGAGAAAGGAAACAGATCAATGCATAAGGAGAGGAATTTGGACTTTCAATTAGTCATAATCCTAAAATGGGAGAATAACGCCTTACATATACAGATCAATACAACCTATTTGAAGAGATACACTAGTAGACATTGAAATTTTATCGTAAAATGGGACTTTACACGACAAGTTCAATTTATCTTTAAATTTTAAAGCCCGAGTTTGAATTTTTTGAAGGTTACTTTATCTTTTACCTTAGCTCACGCCTATAAATATATATATTTCCTTGAACAGATTTCTAGGAATATCTGATAAACTCTTGGATAATCACAAAAAGATCAAGACATAAAATATTGTTTTTTTTTAAAGTCGAAGTGATCACCGTGCGGTCTTCCTCAAGATCAATTTGACGTTTTTGATGATCAAATACCTCACAAGGAGGTTCAAATTATCGACGTTCAAGAAATATGCAATTAACGGCCTCGAATCAAGAAAAAATTTAGGAGAAAAGAATTAAGTAAATACATAAAATTATACTCATAATCTTAATAAATAAATTTGTGATTGTAGATTATTTTCTGTATCGAAAAAAATTTATTGCAAACAACACGATTTGACAAACTTGTTGACAAGGATGACCACCTTCAACTGAATCTTAAAAATAAAATACTTACAGCTTTGTTTGGATGGTTGAATTTATTCATGGCCAATAATGAAAAGTCTCACTTTGTGTAACGATCATTACATAAAATGAGATTTCTTATTATTATATGATGATAAATTTAATGATACACTATAATAAAATTTACATAACAATTAAAATAAATATTGTATTTAAATTATCAGCATAATATAATCACATAACAATGAGAATGTTACATTGATCTGGGCTTCAAAAGTTGGCCCAAAAAGAAAATCTGGGCCTTCAAGTAGCAACAAAAATCAGAAGAAATTGCCAAGCCCAAATACAACTAATGCTGGGCTTTTCATCAATCCAATACCATATAGTCATAAACCCTAGCAGCTCTCTCTCTATATAAGATAAATAACGACGCACCCTAACAAATTAATCAGTATGATATCCTCTTCTTGTGATTTTTTTTCTTCAATGCTCCGTGAACACGGAATATTTTGTGCATCGATCTACTTTTTTTTTTCTTTTCAATTCAAATTTTTATGTAATATTTTTTTTGTTGGATTTGATATAAATCTGTGCACAATAAGCCGATGCTCTGGATAATAACAATGAAGGAAGCATGGTTATGTGTACAGAAATTGAATTAATAGAGTCGACATGTCTGCTCCCTCTGATTTCTCTATGATTTGGGGGCCTGGTTTAGACTCACATTCATATTATTGTAAAGTGAAGAAGTAAATACACAAAAAGAAAATCAATTCAGTGATATGATATGATAATGGTTGTGTTTTTAAAAATTGAAATTATTGAGTGAAAGACTTGTCAAATTGTAATCATGGTTCGAACTGTGGAAACATTACTATAATTTGTTATATGAATTATGCGTGAATGTGGAATATTTTGTGCATGGATTATCTGTGCACAATAAGCCGATGCTCTGTATAATTTTGTAAATGAAGGAAGCATGGTTATGTGCACAGAAATTGAATGGTATTAGAGTCGACATGTCTGCTTCCTCTGATTTTCCAATGATTTGGGGGCCTGGTTTAGACTCACATTTCCTATTTAAATTGAAAGTCTTGTTCGAGATTTAAAGTCTATAAGTTTCTATAACAATTTGGTGTGTTTTTAAAATTTGGAATCTAACTCGAGTTTAGGTTATGGTGGAGGCATAAAATTGATTAATCAAGATTGATAAAGAACCCTCCTATCATGAAATGGATGGATTACTTATGGAAGCAAAAAAGTTTGTGACATTTCCTATTTGATAAAGCAAATATATTTAAATTTTTGTCTATTATTATTTCAAAAGGTTTAAATTTATTTTTAATTATACTATTCGACCCCTATTTGATTAAAGTAAAATATTTCAATTTGCTTCTTTATGAATTCAAAAGGTATAAATTTATCTTTTGTTATATTATTCAAGCTAAAAAAAATCTCGGTGATTGGGATAATTGTGAGTTGCGAACATATATATAGAGAATAAAAGCTCGCGGCCAATAGGTTTGCATTTTAACTCAGGGAAGCCTCCTATCAAGTAAAAAAGGAAGCTCCTGTGCTTGTTAGAGATTGTTGTGACTACACCTCTTTGAACCAAATGGTACTATGTTTGTACAAGAGGTCAAATACGATTCGAAGCTTTAATAATATCCTAGTTATAATTGTCAAATATGATATACATATATCGTAATTTAAACCATGTGCTCAAAACCAAACAAAACACGATAGAATTGATCCATTGAAGATGAAACAGGTTTCGACAAAGGTGGCTTACAAGGAGAATGAAACTCAGTGTGAGCAAGTACATGTATAAACTATCAATCAAGCCAATGCACCTATGACTATGTGGATGATTAGACTCAATCAAAGGGAAAAATCTCCTCAACACATAAATAGTTTGATGACTTAAGTTATTTTAATACCTTATCTAATTATATGTAGAATCCATCGCATCAAGAAGTACTCCCCATGATTCTGATCCAGAGTATGTTCCTATCCACTGAATAAGTAAATAACTATCAAGAACGAAGTAATTAATCTCTATTTAGTTTCAAATGAAGGTGGCTACTTGTAATGTTAGAGAGATTTTAATAAAGTTTATAAGCAAAAAGAATTTTATGGAGTAATAAAGGAGGCACAATTTATATCATTACTTGCCGGTTCCATCATTGAAAGTGGCATCTCTGTTTGCACATTGAAGAAAGTGCTATGGTACTTAAAAAGTAAAGTTTGTTAGATCACAAGAAAGGTTGTACAAGGTTGGAAATGGATGACCAATTATGGCAAATTTGAAAGAAGCTCAAATGATATACTGTTTGGTTAAGGACATTTAATAGAGATATATTGTTTGAATTTATAGCTATTTATGAAACTCCACACCATAGAAAACAAACAGAGTTTATAGGTTTCTTTAGAGAATCAGTGAGAAGTTTTTTTCCACCATGTGTTTTCTCAGTGAACTAGTTTGGTGGGAAATGAGTGATTTATTGATTTGCCATAGAAAAAGTCTCTATTTCTAGTAGTGAATGAGAATACAAATGAAGTTAAAGATTTTGAAGAATTCATTGATTCATATAGGACTTACAGAAATGAGGAGAGTAACTAATAGTTATCATATCCATAGCAAAATTGATAGAGCCAAATTGGTTAAAGTAACTTGGATGACACTATGGCCTCAACGAGAATCCAAGTGTTGTGTGCACAAATCTTTGTATTTTCTAAGTAAATGTATTTCATGTGGCAACATAGAACAAAACAAAGTCATTTTGGAATGTCTGTGCTGTGTTACAACAAGTGATCTATTAGAATGATGTTAGCAACAACTCTGTCTACTTTATGTGGAGAGAAAGAATTAATCTGAGAATTTTCCATAACAAAATGTGTCCACAACATGGCTGATCAAACAAGCAGAGGCGAATTTATAGCTTAATTTTGGGACACGTTAATTCAAAGTCTCTCAATAAAACTAGGTATTTTGTATATATATTTTTGAAAAATGCTATAATATTATCTATTGACACGTATGCAACATGAAGATTAAAGGGTGAACTTGGTTGAATATTGAGTTATTTACCTCGACGACCAGATATCAATTTTTCACTTAATATATTTTTTTAATGATGCGCTCATGTTTTATAAATTCTAGATTCGCCTATGCAAACGAGTAATCCTATGCAAACAAGCAATCCAAGAAGTCCACATTAAAGAAAGAAAAGTTACCAATTTCACTAGTTGATTGGAAAACCACAGATCCTATCAAGTTTAATATTCCCATATTGAAAGTTGAATTTAAAAAAATATATATATTTCGAATTTCATTTTTTCTTTTTTAGAATAAACTCATAGAAACCCTTTCAAATTCGGAGTTAAAATAGTTGGTGAGAGTGGTAAACAAACACTTTATTGAAATAATCTTCAAATATTATTTCAAAGTTTCAAAAAAAAGAATCTATTCAAAATTATAGAACGCGATCAAAATATACATCATGCATCTGTTCTCCACACATTTTCTAAATGTTATTTAAAAGTTTCGAAACAAATCCATGGCCAGAATTACAAATCGACATCAAAATACACGACATGTTGTATGTCGTTTCAACATCATTCAATCTAAGATACTTACGTTAGCTCCCAACTTCTAGCATTAACAAACATCTTGGACATGAATTGCTCGATATATAAAGTTGAATTGAAAAATAATATTGGAAATTTCTTAAAAGAACGTGTTTTTTTTTTAATTTTGAATTATAGAACGCGATCAAAAGACACGTCATGTATGTGTCCTCCCCACATGGTCCTCCTAACCGAGGAGTCGAAGGACTTGGGATTATCTCTCAACTCATCAGCTGCTTCTTGATTGAGCGGATCTTCGTAATTTGGTTCAGTAAACAAATGAACCAAACCATAAATCACAGCATTAATATTCAAAACAGGTTTCCAATCTTCCCTAAGAATATTAAGACAAACATTTCCTTCCAAATCAATATTTGGATGATAAACTCTCACTTTGCACTTAACTTTTGGTGCATCATGTGGATAAAGATATGGGATTTGAAATGTAAATGGAAATTTACCATCATGATAATAACCTTCATCAGGTTTAATTGTGACTTCAAAATTCATGAGATCATCTTTCCCATTTGGGAATTTAATTGTACAAATTGGTGGCAAATTTAACTCACTAATGTCTCTATGAACACGTAATTCCGAAGCTGTTTGTTCCTTAATTGCTGCTTTTGATCCTGCATTTTCAAATGCTTCCTTTTGTTTTTCCTTAACTTTGATCAAATTAATCATGATTAACTCATTGTTTCCATATGTTAATCACGAGTTTAATTAATATCACAATATTCAGGAGATTCGCAATATTTATCGGGTTATTGTTTTTAGAGTTGTGGATGTGACTGAGTCATGGGAATTTGTGGGCAATTAACATTTGGCTATGGATAAAAATTTATTATTTAATTATTAAATATTAGATTTTTTTTTTTTGGATTCTAAGTTATATAAATTAATAGTGTAAATAATGAAATTTAATAGGCATATATCGAGTTATTACTATATTTTTAAAGTTATTATATGATGGCTACTTTAAGAGCCATTTGTTGTTATATGTTAATTTAATTAAATGGTGTAAAATTTATTACACTAGAATATTCTAAAATATATGATAAATGTAACATTATTCTTCCAATAATACAGTTTAAATCGTAATTCATATGTATAGTTATTCTAACACTTGTATATTAACCCAAGAAAAAAAGTTAGTATTTATATCACGATTTTACTTTTTCTTTTTCCGATATGACATAACTTGAGCTGACTGAGAACATAATCTTATATAGAAAAGTATGAAAATCGAAGACTAGTGTAGAAAGTTAGTAAATACCTGAGTGTTGTTGTTTTCTGTGCGAGAGAGAGAGAGGGGGCTAACCGCTCCTCCTCTCCTCCTGTCCTTTTAGTAGTACTATTTAGTTGTTGTATAGTTTTTTCATTCTTCTTCGACATGTATTTCTATTTGTTGATGCATTTGTTTTGTATCTTGCTACTTTATTCTTTTTTTTACGGTCATCGGCGGAACCACCTTAGGCGAAGGATAGTTCGGTGCACCCTTTCTTGAAAAATTATGTTATATACAGAAGTTAAAGATTAACTTATAAGTGTATATTTAATTCTCCACACCCTTAATATAACCGAGAAGAAAATTTGCACACCTTTTGTTAAATTCCTGGCTCCGTTACCGCTTACAATCCTGCGTCAGATACTTCATTTTTGAGCCGAGAGTCTATGTGAAACAGTATTTGTACCTCACAAAGATAGGACTAAAGTCTGTGTATGTTCTACCTTTCTCAAATTTCACTTATAAAATTACACCGAATATATGATATTGTTGTTATCTCCAACATAAAAATCCAAAACTTAATCCTTTCATCTTGTTCTTGTTTTTCTCAATTCACTATATATTCTCAGCATATGCCATAACACTGATATTACCTATTTTACTAAAGAAATCATCCCCTCTCCAATATAAAGATCTAATTACATAGATTTAAAAACTAGCACATTCTTGAAAAAACTTCTTCATTTTCTTGAAATTAAAGAATTTTCTCTTTTTTTTTCTCATAAATAAGATATGGAAAATTCTCAGAGCTATGGAAGAAGAATTGGGATTCTCTGCTTATTTTTAGGCATGTTATTATTGCTATCTGGTCATGTTAGTGCAGAAGGTATATTTTTTCAATATTCCTTTTTTTTTTTAAATTTATATTTTTTGTGTTTCAGAATATATATATATATAATAAAATTTAATATGAATTTATTTTTAATGCATCAGATAGGAAACATCCCACAGGAAATGTGAATTTGGCACCATTTGAGCAGTGGAGAAGTGCTTATTTCTGTTTGCTAAATGTAAGTAGTTGGCTTCAACTTTGTTACAACACTCTTTTAGAATATCTTTTTTCCTACAAAAAAAAATCAAATCCAGTGGCGTATGCAGAATTTTGTTTAAAATTGTATCGGCGTCTATTATATAAATGAAAATATGAAATTAAATTACATTCGTTGATAGTGCAAGATATTTTTATATGATTCAATTTAAGTTAAAGGTTACCAATCATCTAACCTTTGATGAATAAGGTTATAAATAAATTATGTTTATTATTATTATTAATATCAATTTAATGATAGGTTCTTTTGATATGAGGCGCTAAGAGAAAGATTTTTTTTGATGATTTTTCCTTATTGTTTATTCCAAAAATAATGATCAATTAGGCCCTATTGATAAATGAAAAGTTTATAGTCCTAACTCTTTAAACTTGTACTTGTGTAGAGTAGATTGTTCAACATTGGCAACATGAGCTCAATTTGAACCAATTGGTGCCCTAATGTTCTTGTTTGAAATCATTTGTCCATCTCAAAAGAAGTCCCTCGGCCATTGACATAGTCGATCCTCTCTTTTGAATCTTTCCTTTTACGAGTCAAATCACTCTCATGAGGAGCTCGTTTCTTGACTATGCTTTCCTCGTACATTTATTACCCAAACCACTATTTCCCGTAAACCAGTTCCCCAGGAAAACACATGATGGGAAATAGTTCCTTATTGAAATAGTGGGAAGTTTCATGATTTTTTTATGTGAAAATACTATTATTTTTTCTTTTCCCACGGATAATCTGTGGGATAGCCACTTAACGTTTTTCAGGAAAATAGTGACTTTTTAGCAGTGAACATAGCGATTTAAGGTGGCTTGACTCAACTTGACTTAGCGATTAGAATATCCCTTTCATACAACAAATTGAAGTCATTGTTTTCAAGTCCTATAATATGGTAAAGTCGACCGAACCTCCGCTTTTACCAACGTGATACATAGCAAGCATAGAGCGATATATAGCAAGGAGTCAATTAAATAATCAAAGCATAGCGGACCCTTCCACATGTGACTTCAATCACCTTACTTAATTTTTTTAAATTACTTTTACACATAAATTTATACTCTACGTCAAATCATACTGAGTTCAGATGAAGTCGATTTTTTCGTGATGTATGCAGACATCACAAGTTTGTTCAACAAAGCAAACACTCACAATGTCTGGATGGCTAAATGTAACACATGAAGAAGGCAAAAAATTCTGCGAAAAAGGAGGTTGCGCAGATCATACTAAAGGGGTACTTGACTGCATTCATCATGTCAAACGCGATTTTTGGTTCGCGAACAAGGCCACTATTAAACACATCTACGATACCATCGATATTGGCTGCAACAAGCCACAAGGTTTGTCTTTTTATTTATTTATTTTTTTCGTGTTTTATCTTTTGTGTGCTCGATAGTGTAAAAGAAAATTTTTATTATAACATTGTATTTAAAAAAATATATATAATTATAGGAGGAATTTAAGTTATATGCATTGGTATTGTAAATATTTTCATCAAAGGTTTATGTGTGTTTATTTTATTACATGTGACTTGGTTGTATAAATATATTATCTACTATTGTCAGTATACAAAACTTAACCTCTTATCAGTATCTTAGTAATTTGAAAATCTGTTGTAACAAGTTAAATTACACGAATAGTGTAAAAAATTATTTACACTTTCAGTATACATACGTTTAACTCCCTTTTTTTAAAATGAGTTTAGCTTATATGATTAACATTGTCGGACTATTGCTATAATATTAGACCACTTAAAAGATAATTACTGATAATAAGTAAAATAAGTTACTCAAAAAATAAGACAGATAACCTGTTGCAACTTATACTGGGTGGTTGTTGTTGTTGTTAACTTGTTGCAACTTGTTGCAACTTGTTGTTTGTTATTATTACTTGGTGTTCTCTATTAATCCATATTTGATTAATTTGAATTGCAGGATTTAATGGAACAAGTTTGTACCCCTCTCAGAGTTGAAATCATCTTGGCTTTGGTGTGTTAAATTATATATATATGTATGTATGTTTTGTTGGCAGACTTAAAAGGCTAAAATAATAAGAAGCAACAAATATTTGAATAGCCATCACTATATATTATGTAATTTTTCCCTTTCTCCTTTGGAAAAACAGTTAAAATTGGCTGGTTCATATACGAACATCCTTTTTGATTTATGTACTATTAGTACTTGTGATATGTCTATTAGCATATATACTTGCCCTATATTGTTTTGTACATGGTGATTTGGATACAATATTAAAGAATTATTATCAATTTACTTGAAAGACAACTACAAATAACTAATTACCTATAACAAGTGAAATTTAAGAACCTAAAAGATAAAACAAATTAAAAAACTTGCAACACCACATGTTAAATTGCACTAATAGCTGTCAAAACCAAGAAGACAATTTTTTTTACATATAGAACATGAAATAAATTTGACTTACTGAGGATATGACTCTAAATAGAAAGGTATGAAGATCGTGAATGATAGTAAAAGGTTAATAAGTAGCCGAATATTGTACTTCATGTGAGAGAGGCAGAGGATCTATAAGATTTGCATACACTTACACTCTTCAAGCCCCTCTTACACTTGCATACATCCTACTCTCCTCAGATTTCACTTACACAGGATACGTTACTGTTCCAATTAATGACAGAATAGATTGCCCCTAAACTAACTTCTTATTGTAATGTTGGTATCTGAACAAGCTTTGTACATCTCAATTAATATATTGGATTTTAGCCTGATCTTCTTTAGCACACAACATTGAAACCCTTAAATTTGACTCACGTGAAAATTTCAAAACATTTGACAAGTAAAATCTGTGAATCTCAGAATCTTATATTTTTCAAAATCATAGGTTCCACCAATTCCAGTCGTCAAATATATGTAAATTTGTGGAACTTAGAAACCTACATTATTCAAGATCTTGGTTTCCACAAATTCCAGTAGTCAAATTTAGATAACCCTCGCACAACTTATGTCAACAACTTACCCAGTATAATCTCACAAGTCGGGTCTGAAGAAGGTAGTGTACGCAGATTTAACCATTACCTTGAGAGGTGGCACACACAACTTATGTCATTGTACAAAATTTCTCAAGCTATTAAACAGCAAACTCAACCGGGTTTTGTCAGACTTCAGACAGTCGAGACACTCGGAGCATATACTTGGGCGGTACCACCATACACTGCTTCCGACAAATTGTAACAATAAAATTGCCTGTCATCTCCGTTATCATTTTCGATATTGTGGATAACAGATGAAATTTGAAGTTGATAATTGGTGAATCAACCCCAAACTTCAAAGACCCACATTAGCAAGACTAGGGGGGAAAGGCGCATGTCAAACTGGCAAACAAAGTAGAATTACATTGCAGTTTCTCCCTTACTAGTCATCAAATAGATATTCACAAATTGAAAAGACCCGTCCCCTTGACAACCCATATTAAGGAAGATTAAGAAGTAAAACTAAGTTCTTTCGCGGAATTTATTCATTCACCCCAAGCACAATAAGACATTGCTGTTACAGAAGTCCCAGACATGCCTGGAGACAGATTTCGCGGATTATCCCATAGCATATTTCTGAGTCCAGCTACGAGCAGTGGTCTCGTATTTGGCCCTGTCAGTCTTGTACATGTGAGCAATTTCTGGTACAAGCGGATCATCAGGATTTGGGTCTGTCAATAGAGAGCAGATGGATAGCAGGACCTGAAACCATATTTTGGTTACACCTTCACCCAAAGGCAACTCAAAATGGGAAGGAAAAAAAAGATCCCGAAACAGAGAGAGGGAGAAACAGAGTAACCCACCCCCTCTCCAAACCCGTGTTTTTCAGATAGTTGTCTAGTGATTTAGTAGTACATAAAACCAACTTTCAATCAGTTGTGTATAACATGTTAAGTGCATTAAGGCAAAACCGCAAAGAAAATTTGAGTGGTAGAGAAATATTTTAAGTTATTTAAATATCTGTGAAGGGAAAACCCTCTGCACAAAAGGAAAAGTCAAGCAAAAGGGAAAAGTTGAGGAGTACTTAGACGTCGTACGTTGCAAGAAAAAAAGCCACCGAAAGTTAACCTCACTTCACTTAAAATGAAGCATTTAAAACTCACTCATCTAGAAAATAAGTCAGCTGCATCAAAAGCATTAGAAGGGATGCGAGAGAACAGAGACCGATGCTGATCAACTTAATTTTCAATAGCAGAAGTCCAAAAAAGTCATCGCAAAGGTAGGAACAGTCAATAGCTCCAATTTCTTTATTATGTAAACAAGATAGGCTTTCTATCCACTAGCCTTTCTCTACTGCTAAATGCATACTACTAGTTGCCGTGCAATTAGAAACTTGTAAAAACAGAAAAAACCGACCGCTGTAAGAGATCACAATGTTTCAGAGCATCAGATGATAAGTATAGTTACTATTGAAGTGTTCTATTCTTCTAATTAGTTTCACTTTACTTTCTTCAAATGAAATAGTTCCCCTTGTTCAAATCTAAACGTATCAATATAGGCTTTGGATTTTTTTAAAGAGCAATATAAGGCCCCAAAAACAGCATTAAGTCAGGCAATGAAAAGAAAGGCTAAGCTCCAAACCTTCGATATGGTCAATGCTGGACTCCACTGCTCCTTGAGAATATCCAGACAAATACTTCCATTGCTATTGATGTTAGGATGGAAAACCTTAGTTCTAAAAGCAACCTGAAACAATGAAAAAGCCATTTGTAAATTCACCACCTCACATTCCAACAATGAGAAAAAAATAATTTTTCACAATTTCGTAAAAGTTCTCAAAAGAAACAACATGCTTGATGCTCAGACTAAGAAACTTCCACATATGTCAACTTTTGCTATCAGTTTGTGCTAACAGCAAACTCATGTCAGCAAGTTAGTTAAAAATATAAGAGATTAGTAAACAAAGAGAACTGACAAAAGGACAGCAAACTTCAAAAAACTCCACCTTGTATCATCTCCAAAGTAGTGGGAACCATCAGGAGCAAAGAATAGAATAACTAGTATTGAGGGTAACTAAACTTTATAAGGAAAATAGCAAACTGTTATCGTGAACATTGGATTATGTTAATGTCTGTGAGCACATGCCCATGGAGTACAAATCAGTAGTTTAGTTACCAGAAACCACATAACATCAATTTGCATACTAACAAACTCCTGTTACATAAACAAAGGAAGAGGAGAAATAGGCAATATGAGCTATAGTTAATTCTGTCAAAACATTCATGGCACCACAAATTTGTCAGACTTGCACCCACAAAAGTTGTACTGCTTCTAAGGAAAAGTTTTTAAAACTCATATTTGAGATGGATTTTAAGGATTTCCCTCCTCCCCATCCAACTCAATCCAAAAAGACAGTAGTAAACACAGAAGTAAAGACAAGGTATCCTCTGGAGCTTAAAATATACCTTTGGAGGCTTGAAAGGATAATCCGGAGGGAAATGAATTGAAACCAAAAATACGCCTCCAGCATACGGGCTATCTGTCGGACCCATGATTGTTGCTTGCCAATGGAACATATCCTCTGCCACTGGACCTGTATTAAACCAAATATACTAGTGAATATGAGCATAAAGGTTTCAACCAGGTGGTCACTGAAAAACAGAGAAGCACACAACATCTGGAGTGCATTCCCTTGTACATAATAACAGTCCACAAAGGTTACAATCAATGACAGCTTCCCACCATGACTTCCTTTTCCCGTTTTAATGTTTTTTTATTATTTACTGAGGGAAGAAGTAGAACAAGACAAAAGCCATACTGAAGGAAGCATCAAACTCAACATCACCTAACGACTACTTCAATCCTTAAAGAATAATACAACCCTCTAGGAGGCCAAATATGAAACATTATGCCAAACAGGGAATGAAGGAAAAGTAAAGGGTACAAGAAAGGAATGACACAGAACTTGAGGTACCATTCTTCATTTATTAATTGTCAAGGGTCACAATGAAGTAATCAATATCATTTTTTATGCCAATGGCAAAGAGTGTTACAAAGAGTTGCTAGAGTGACCAAAAAGTGCAGATTGTTTGGTTCCACATTCACCTGGAATGCACTAAACAGAATGCAACAGCGAATAGCATTAACTATGTGATTTACACATCCGCTAAAAGCTATCAACTTATGATACTTTGAACCATTATCAGCAAAGAGAAGCTGAAATATCCTTTTTTTATATGAATCCAACCCAAACACCCTACCAAGGCCAGTATTAGCAATACATGAGTATGGACCTATTATTCTCATCTATGAGAATGTTATACATAACCCCATCAAACCAATAAATTGTACAATGGAATAAATAGTTCAGCTAATGTACCAGCACTGCATGATGTGGGAGGATCCTTCTGCAGATCCTTGAGCTCCTTCAATATCCTCTTCGACGCCATCAATTAGCCCCCGTGCCTTCAACTCCAAACCCTGACCTGACATTCAAATGAAAATCTTTTACTACAAACGATAGATCTTCAAATTTCACAAAAGCAACAACCAAAAATATGCACGCCTATCACAGAAATCATGAGCAGACCTAAGCTATAATATCATGCCTATCGCACCCACTACTTTCAGCTCGTCCCAAATTCACATAAGCAAACACATTGCATACAATTTTTTAATATAATAAAACTCGCTCAAAATTTACTCTCTCTAAACCTTAAAAAGAAACATACAAAGATCTAATTGATTGTTCATAAGATACAAATCATATATCAACTTCATTCCAAGATAGAAACACACATTCGAGTGGATATATACACAAATACTACTTTCAGCTCAGGACACATATTGCTAACAGCTACAAAAAAAACTAGATCTGTTTCATTCCTTTTACACAATTTTGTATATGTAAAAAATAATATTAAAAATTGCAGATACAGTTAATTTACTAGCTCTGAATCCATTGACACTAAATCTTGAATTTGCAGCTAAGACGTATCCAAAAACTAACAAACTAGCGAAGGAAATAAAAAACTAGATCTGTTTCATTCCTTAGTAAATACATTTGAATATACATCTTCCATTTCAAAAAATTATTAAAAATTGCACATAATACCTTCAGTAGCTCCGAATCAACTGAATCTAAATGCCGGAATTAACTATCCAAAATTTAATGAACTTTTTAAAAAACTAGATCTATTTCATTCCTGATAGAACCATACATTTGAATATATATTTTTCATTTCAAAAAAATTGCACATAGTAAACCTCGGTAGCTCCAAATCAACTGAATCTAAATGCTGGAATACACTATCTAAAATTCAATGAACTGTTAAAAAAATACTAGATCTGTCTAATTCCTTCGAACCATACATTTGAATATATTTTTTCATTTCAAATAAAAAATTACTACTAATAATTGCACATAGTAGCTCCGAAAAACTGACTCTAAATGCTCAAAAATTTAATTAACTGAAAAAAAAAATCCAGATCTATTACATACCTTACATAGAAGGATACATTTGAATATATTTTCTCATTTCAAAATAAAAATTACTAAAAACTGCACATAGTCCGAATCAAACTTACTCCAAGATGCAGAAATTAGCTATCCAAAACTCAATTAACTGTTAAACAAATCTAGATCTGTCTAATAAAGAACAAATACAGATGCATACTAAATATTGCACATAGTAGCTTTGAATCAACTGACACTAAATGCTGAAAAATTTAACTAACTCTTAAAAAAAACCTAGATCTGTTTCATTCCTTAGATAGAAGGATACATTTGAATATATTTTTTCATTTCAAAAAAAAATATTAAAAATTGCACATAGTCCGAATCAAATTTACTCTAAAATGCAGAAATTAGCTATCCAAAATTCAATTAACTGTTAAAAAAAACTAGATCTATTTCATACATTTGAATATATTTTTAAAATCCAAAAAAGAATTACTAAAATTGCACATAGTCCGAATCAAACTTACTCTAAAATGCAGAAATTAGCTATCCAAAATTCAATTAACTGTTAAAAAAAACTAGATCTGTCCAATTACGAACGAAATACAGATGCAATGAAAAATTTCAAGGTTTCTGAAGTACCTGAAGATGATAAAAATGGCGAGAGAGGTGGATTTGATTGACTTGAAAAAATTGAAGGAGACGGAGACGGAGACTTGAGAGCCAATAGTTTAGTACTTAATGGAAGAAGGAGAAGAGAAGTAGAAATGGGAAACTGGAGTGTTAATAAGTAACGTATTGAGGAGGGAGAGTGGGGTCCTCCAGTTAAACATGTTTCTAGAATAAAGTCATATTTTTTGGCGTACGATCAACGCTAGCTTTATACGTAGCCTTCTTTGTTTTTCATATCCATAGGGTTTTGAAATAATTTATTATTCATTATTCTTATGGCTGAAGCCGGTCTTTGGCGAAAGATGATTCGGTGTATATTTTTTTTGTTGAAAAGTGATGTAGTCCGTAAAAGTTAAATATTAATTTTTTATTTTATTTTAATTGTTAGATATATTAAAAAATAATTATTTTAAAATATTTGTTAGTTTCAAATTTAAGAGATGATTGATCATATTTTTTCAGTTCTCCCTTAATACTTAAAGTCATTCTAAAATGTGAAAAGAATTATAAATTTGTATGTTTTCAAAAAATTAGTGGGGTTATATTAGTTAAATGATTATTTTTATTATTTTTTAATAGGTGTGGAAATCTTATCTCAACAATAAAATGATACAGATGGAGTAGTTAGTATGAGTATATATATTTGATTTTACACATTTTTAATATAATTGAGAAAAAAAATTGTACATTCTTGCTAAACTTTTTGTCACTGATTATTACCTCCATTTTAATTTATTTGTCTGATTTTAACTTGGCATGGAGTTTAAAGAAAATAAAGAAGATTTTTAATCTCGTGATTTTAAATTAAAGATATATGGATTATATCAAAATATTTTTTAATCTTGAAGTCTTAAACATATCAGATGGAAAGTTAAAATAAAAATTTTATCAAAAAATGAAAGAAACCTTTTTTTTTGATTTGTTTTAACCGTGATGTATGGGCTAGCAACTTGTGCGCACCTCGACTAATTCCACGGATATCTGCCACCTCCCACCGGGAACAAAATGTTTTTTGTCTTAATTGAAGTTTGAACTTAGACCTCATGATTCTTACTCATTTCATTTACCACTAGGCCACATCCTTGGGTGCCAGAGACATTCTTTTTTAAGCGAATTAAAAAGGAAAGTAAGACAAACAAATCAAAAGAGAGGAGAACTTAGTTCTTAATTTATCCTGATTATTAAGTATAGTTATTTCTTAATTCATTTTTTAAAATATTAAATTTAATATATTCAAAATTGTAATAGTTATTCTGTTTATTACTTTTTAAAAAATTGTATAAAGACAATAATGAACAAGTAAAAGAAGGCGGAGTGACTAATATAGTACCTATACACCTAATTTTAGGCTTGGTATTTAATGTTTGTACAAGTACGTATGGTGTTGGGTGGTTTATAAATATTTGTTTTTGGAATTATCATTTAATTTGTGCTCATTTGTTCAAACAAAAAAAAATTGAAGTTTATTCATTTTGAAAATAATTTTATAAATACGCAATTGAAGTTGAAAATTTATGTTTAATTAGTTTTATTTTATTTTTTTTTAAAGTATGACCTTATAAAGGTAAAATATCATATAGTTTTATCTGAAATTTATTATGACTTGTCAAAATCAACTTCGGACCTTTTTTTTAATAAAAAATTATAACCTTAATAAGTCAAGTTTCGAATATTGTACTCAAATTATAAAATTTTAAAATTTTAATTAAAACTTAAATCACGCGTTTATAAAGCGCAACTAAATTGATTTTGTCAAAAAAAAAATATTCTTCAAATTTTAACAATTCACCACATGATCCAATATTCAAAAATTTTCATATAACTTAAATTTAAAATATTAATTACATGTATCATAATAAATAAACTTCAATCATCAATTTATCAAAATAATAAATTCAACAAACTCATTTATCATTTTTCACTTCAATCATGAATACAAAAATTAACTAATTAATATATGACATGTATTATTATATCCTTTTTATCATTTAATTATGATTAATTGATATAAATTTCAGCTTGATCTTGTTATTAATCTACGTAATCAAAGAGTATGATATAAAGTACAAACACCGTGCATGAATAATTGATTCTCAAAGTTTCCAATGTTATTGCATTTTCAAGAGTGATTTTTCATAAATAGCATTATAAAATTTAAAATATAGTTATATTTAATAATTTTTTTTAAAAAAAAGTTATATTTATTTTTTGTGATATATTTTTGATATATTTAACTTTACTATTCAGTTTTGAATACATATTTATCTTGGCTTATAATTAAGTCTTATGTCATCACTCTTATTATTTTACGTTGCGTTTATATAAATATATTTTTTAGTCAATTAAAATTTTCTCTCAATATAATTTTCTACTCGATCCCCCCTCTCCCTCTTTATATATATATATATATATATATATATATATATATATATTATATTCGACCCAACTAATTCAATAAATCCATTTTCTAATAATCTAATTTTAAACCCCTAAACCACTAAACTAACCTCTAATCTTATTTTCAAGAGAGCTCAAAATCTATATATCTACATAATTTTTTTTAAAAAATATCTTTTATATATAATATTAATCTTTTGGTGAGGGCCGACAACCTGGATTTCGCCCCTGGGTGCACCACGAAAATAATTAAAAAAAATATATCAGATGAAAATGAATCCCAAGTACTCAAGATAAATTACTTAATCTTTAACCAAGTGCCTCGTTTAGACTTTTTGCATAATGGGTGCCTACATATAATCTCATATCAATTTTATAAAGAAATCACGGGTTCACATGCCCGATAAATTCACTCCCGAGAATATATATGTCATAAAAATATGACGAGGATAAATATAATTTTTTTCCCTAAGAATACAAAAGAAAAATATAACTTTTTTTATTTTTTAAAATTATCATTATAAAGAATAATTAGAGGGCTAAATTTTGGATTCCCTTCTCCTTTTCTTTTTGTTTTTTTCCTTGAAATGACAAAATGGAATCTTTATACTCCATTCACAAGGAAGAAAAAGGAAAATGCAGAGAAATTCTATTTTCTTTCGGTGGGAAATGGAATCTTGTAGGACCTTTTTTCCAAGTTACGGAGAAAAAGGTGGAGTCGGCAATACAAATTGGGAAGACTTTTTTAATTTGTAATTGTCTCATTAAATTAGTACTAAAAAATAACATAATAATTTAAATATAAAGTATAAAAGATTTTGTTTTAGGATTATTCTTTCAAAATTATAAACGGGTATTACGATAATATTTTTTCAGAAAAAATCATATAACAATAGTGTTTACGGATCACTTTTCAATCGTATTTTTTTTAGAAATTAGTCAAGGAAGAGATAGCAACGGACTTTGTCTCTAAATTACCAAAAATTACGAAGCAATATCATGCCATGTGGGTGATTATCGATGGATTGATCAAGTTAGCTCATTTTTGTTTTGTTTTTTTATAATCGTGATTTTCGAGTCAATTTTTACATCTCGATTAATTTTACCGAATACCTATTAATTTATTACCTCTACCAAAATTAAGACAAATGAAAAAAAAATCAGCTATGAAAGAATATTCACATGAATAGTGCAAGGGTTTGTTAGGTTTGTTCACTTAATCAAAGCAAAACATATATTACAAAAGAAACAATTGAGGAGCAAAGTCCCACCTGTCGATCATCTTTTCTAAAGGTGCATGAAGCATGCGAGACAGCAAGGAAATTAAAGCAATATATATATATATAGTTGATGTAACAACATCGTCAAATATCCCCCTATTGGTTAGATTTTTTAAAATTTAATGATTGCTTAGTACTGCTATTTTTCTCTTTACTGCTTTCCTAGAAAATATTTTTGAAACATACCCTGATTCGAAACCCAACCTCATTCTCGACTCGGGGCACATTGTTGACCCGAGACTCAACCCCGACCCCGACTCTAATTGAAAACTTGACCTCGAGCCAGGACCCGATTTCCAACCAAGATCTGACTTGAGACACGATACCGATTTAGGGTTGAGTTTCATGTTGGGGTCGCCATAGGGTCCTAATTGGGAATCGGGTCTTATTGTCGGGATCAAATCCTGGCTCGAGTCCCGGGTTGAGGTTGGCATCGAGTCTCGGTCAGGTGTTGGGTTCAGGTTCCAAATTGAGATCAGGTTCTGGTTTGAGGCTAGAGTCCAGTCTTGAGTCGGCGTCTAATCCAGAACCATGTACCGTGTCAGAATTGGATCCTAAATTAGGGTGGAGTCTTAGGTCGAGGTCGGGGTCAAGTCTTGGTAATAAGGTCCTAAATCGAGTCGGGGTGGGGTCTTAAGTGAGAGAACATCTCAAGTCAGATCCCAAGTTAGAATCTGGCTAAGGTCAAGTACTAAGTGGGGGTCTAGCTTGGGCATGGGTCGATGTTGGAGCCAAAGGTTTGAGTCTCAATAGAGGGTAGAGGTAAGGGTGGGCCTGAGCAATGGTGTGGGGGTTGGGGGAAGACGGAGGTCAGAGATGAAAGAGGGGAGGAACGAGTGATGGGTCAGGGGAGAAGGCATGAGCATGAGTGAAAGGTGGACGAAAGAGGGGAGGAACGAGTGATGGGTCAGGGGAGAAGGCATGAGCATGAGTGAAAGGTAGACGTGGGGGTTGGTGGGTATAGAGGGTGGGTCGCATGACAAGGTGATAAGTCGAGGGGCTGGAGGTGGGGGGCTTATGGCGTCTGGGTGAATTAGGTGGTGCAAATGGTGAGATTGAAAGAGAAATTTGAAAAATAGTTTTCCTAGTTTCGATTGAAAAATTATTTTTCTTAAATAAAAGAAAAATAAGTCTATTTGAAAAACATTTTTCAAATAATTTTAAATGAAACAAGTAAAAACCTTCCTAAAATGAAATGAATATGCTAATAACTTGTTTGCACCAATTTATTTTCTTACCATCCTAAAAGTATTTCTCCTAAATGAAAACTACGAAGCCACACACATTATATTATTTTATTCTACAGAAGTGCCACAAAAAGAGTCGTTTAGGGTGTTGATGAAGAAACAAATTCATATTACAAATATAAATTTCATAAAAATATGTAGAGGAGTCATCACTAATAGAGAACATAAATGGATGAGCTAACCATCCATAATTTGCAAGTGATATTCTGGTAATTGTCAAAACAAACGATGTTGTTAATCAAGAGCTTTTACTTTGAATAAGCAAGGATTTTAATATATATAAGTAGAAATAATATTGAATATACACATTGCAAGTTTATCCAGCATAAGAAGTACGAAGTTGAGGTGATATTAAACAGAATTGCGGCGTCTCAATGCAAACAATTGAGATATCGAGGCTCGACATTCCAAGGAAATGGTGACAGATCAAGATGCTTCAAATAATGAGAAGAATGATCGTAATGGAGAAGTATATGAAAGTATGATGTGATAAAAGATACAATGAAAACAATAAACTCAGTGTGTTCCTACAACGTGGAGTCTGAGGAGGGTAGAGTGTACGCGGACCTTATCCCTCTGCTAATGCGATAAAGATATACCTACCAAAATGAAAGACAAGTAGTATAGAACGATTGCAAGACCAACAGTCTTAAACGGGACTGAATGTCAGCCTCTGATATCCAACATATCCACAAGATGATTGCGGAGATGCGGATGCTAAAATAAATGTGCAATCGTTCAAAATTACCACATTAAAAGCATGTGATACTGCAAATAACACTGCTGCATACAATTTCAACCATATACGGTCTCTAATAACAGTTGCTAAAGGAGCAAACCATTGTACTAAAAGGTCAGAAACAGCCATTAAGTATTTGACAGATCGGCAACTACAAAGACAAAGTACATGGGCCGGTGGGCTTACATAATAGATTTCTCAAGTATTTGCTTAGCCTTTAACAACAATCACTTGTAGAATTCAAAGTCAGTGTCGGGCTTCTTCACGTTGGTCCTGTAACCTTTTTCGAAGTCCTTGGGAAGTATGACATACCGATTCTTGCGCACTGCATGCATACCAGCTTCTTGACAAATCGCCGCAATCTGCAGACATTGCAACATAATGTGATTTCAGTTCATGTTCATCTCGCATTAGCAGCCTCAGCATAATAATTCAGTCTTGTTAGAAGTGAAAAAGAGATCAGTTGCAGCCGAAATGAAGAACAATTATTGGACCTAGAACCCTGATTTCCCCAGTTCTATCAGTACCAAAGCATCCTACAATCTCCCACCAAAAAAGTAGAGAGGTAAGAGACAAACCTCAGCAGCACTGATTTTATCAGGGCGAGAGACGTAATCTTCCAAGTCGACCTCATCTCCTAAGTTCATCTTAGCAGTGCACACCTGCCATAAAACAACCCAGCGTTAATTTTGTTCATTTGTAAGAAACACAGAAGACTGCTGCAAACGCAGAAAACAATTCAGAAATCCATCTAAACTTCTTCCTACAATATATTCCTCCATTTCTTTTTAGGGGAGGAGAACGAAGAACACATCATGAGTATAGGATTTTCCAAGACCCACCTGAAACACGAGCCTCTTTTGACGTCTATCGGGCAAAGGAAATTCAATCTTACGATCAAGCCTTCCAGGACGTAAAAGTGCAGGGTCCAGTGTATCTGCTCTATTGGTTGCCATAATAACCTTCACATTCACTGTTTGGTCAAACCCATCCATCTACAGAATACAAACCAAGGGGGAAAAGTGGCTCGTCAAACAACGCAGGGTCTTGTGTTATTCCAAAACTACTTTATAACAATGTATTATAGTCTACCTGATTTAGTAACTCCATGAGGATACGCTGGACCTCTCTATCAGCTCCAGTCTGAGCATCAAACCTAGCAGTAGCAATTGCATCAACCTCATCAATAAATATGATTGCTGGAGCATTCTCTTTGGCAAGGCGAAAGACATCACGAACCATTCGTGGGCCCTGCAACAATCAGTGAATAAGTGAGAAGATAAATTCTAGAGTGATAGAAATAAATGGTGTCTCGTCCCTCTTCATGGACTCAGTTTGATCTAATGTTCACTCTCCAGACAGGAAAGAAAAGTATATCAGAGGGAATAAAGTAGTAGTTGATTTGATGTTGCACAAAGACTTGGGGTCACATAATTGTTTCTGAAGTTGCATAAAGGATTGGGCCAACATGATCGAATCCAGAATTGCCCTACTAGATTAGTTGCGTAGCAAGCAAGTCTCTACAGCCAATTCTACGTGAAAGATCATATACAAGATGTCTCTATCCTCTCTTCTTTTTGAAAAGGGAAGTAAAAGTCCACAACATCTATCCTCTCTTCTTCTTTTTGAAAAGGGAAGTAAAAGTCCACGTCTTCTAATCATTCTATGGAGGAATGTCCAGGACATTCTGTGTAACTTTATAGTGAGAGGATCTGGGCAGAGCTTGTATTTAGACAAAAAGGAATCAAAGAAATGAAAAAGTTCTTGACTTGACGTCTTTCAGAGCTAACATTAGATATGTGAATTAGCCCATAAAACCAAAGAATGGAGGTGAATTGATTATTGGCATGACCGACATTGTAGTGATGTTACAATGCCAAAACAGATTCAGAATGTACATTTTTATAAAGAACGCACTTCTATAAACTTTGGGAAGGATATTGGATTCAAGAATAAGTAAATTACTGAATAAAAGACTGTTCGGTGTAGCTACAAAAATACCTCCCGCCAGCCTAGCTAAGAATAAATTTAAAAGGAACCAGTTAACACTGACCTTTAGAGTTATTCAGCCAACAAAGAAAGTACATCATGGATCCACCAATTCTCAAGATTGTTCTCAGACATGGAAGAATCTTCATACAGTAGACGTTTTACTTTTGTTGACCCTGTGTTATCTAGTTCACCATTTAATATATCAAGACTAGTGATGGAAAAGCTACCCAGAATATTATGGACGCATTCTTGTGGACTATTGTTGAAACTTTCATTTTAACATTGTTAGGCAGTTTGAGAGTCGTGTGCACCTCATTTTCTATTATGTACACAATCCAGTGGAACTGGCCTGAAGGATGGGTACTACTAAGATCAGAGAACTAATTTAGGGTACTTCCTCTTTTCTTTTCAAACATGCTCTGAAGATACTGTATGGTCAAAAATTGATTATACATCACAGTAAGTGCTTAACCATTATACAGTCGTTACTCGTCAGTGAGAAAAGTAAGATATAAGAAATGCATCACCAAGCACACCTCTATATTGTGGCTTTCATGCAAGAACACTTGTGTATAAAGGACATACTGAGTTTAGGATGGTAAAAGAACCACGTCAATTTTGACATATGCTCTTCTGCTACTCATCTACTTTCGACTCATGAATTTGGATATATATTGGATAGGTTTGCTGAAGCCAATCTATTAAAAAGTGAAGGGTGACATCTGTCCCTACACTTGCAGGACTATGCCCCTCAGTCAACAAAATTTTTCATTAGTTGTGATGTTCTTGATCTTTCTTAATTCAGTAATTGGGTAGAGTATCATCTTTCATGTGGTTTCTAAATTCATAATGTTTAACTTCAAGAAATAGATAAACCAATATCCTATGATAGATGATCATCTAGTGAATCCTCATAAAGCACAGTTAGGTGATATAACTTCGAAGGAGAGAGTAAATAAGTTAATTGCCTTAAAGCCATAGGTAAGAGATTAAATGTTATTCCAAACTCTTTTTATGAGATGCGACCACATTAAACTGAAAACACCGTCTGATATCTTGCTTTCTAAGAGAGATTGAACAAACATTTACACTGGTGACCTTAAACATATTGATGCATAAATAAGACTTCAATGCATACCTCACCCAAGTACTTCTGAACAAATTCTGAACCAACTACCCTTATGAAGGCTGCGGTGGTATGATGTGCTACAGCCTTTGCAAGCATAGTTTTCCCAGTGCCTGGTGGACCATAGAGCAACACACCACGGGGAGGATCTATACCAATCTGCTTGTACAACTCATGATGAGTCAGAGGTAACTCAACAGCCTCACGGATTTCCTGCTTTTGTATGTCGCATCCTCCAATATCCTGGTATTAGGAAAAAGCATAAGCTCAAAAACTAAAAAACAAATAAGCTGTGAGACGGGGGATAATTTGGAGGAAACAAAAACAAAAAAAAATTGAAGGATTATGAACTCCCTTCACGAAGCTTGGAAGATGATCTCTTTAACACTATTGTAACTAGTCACAAGAAAGGAAAGGTTCCCAAAGAGCTTCTGAAGGCTACAAGAATGAAATGTTGATTGAAGCTTTCCATACATGACAATTACTTCCTTCAGACCTTAACCGAAAAACACAACTAATCTCAAGTACAGAATGGGCCCTGATAAGCCACTTGACCAAATGACCAGCTTTACAGCAAGCCAATTTATGACTCTAGAAAAGCCATAACACCTACTGGTATTAGGAGATTCTGACTTGGTCCATAACTGCAGAGATTCTTTTACACCCACCAACAACATGAAGTAGTTTTCATCACTAAGCTGGTTACTAGACTCTCTACACTAATGAAAATTGACTTTCTATTCTACGAGATAAATGAGTTAGGAGCTACGATAAGAAAAATTCAAAATTAAGCTTCGGAATTATTATAATTATTTATGAAGCTTCAGAATAGAGAATTCTATGGCAAAATATGTCTGAGATTCAGAAAGACTCTAATTTGCCCCAAGTTGCAATTCAGAAAGCCTCCAATTTGCTATAATTAAAGTAACAAGCAGTAATCCCATACACAACAGATTCACATACTAGACCCTAATCAATATATTTAAGCAAAATCCCTACTTTGAGCAACTCAAAATTACAATACTTACATTGTAAGTAACATCAGGCTTCTCCGATTGGCTAAGCAGCGAAATACTGGAATCAGCCTCAGGGGGCAAAACATCAACAAGCGCATTCGAATGGCGATGCAGAGCCACAGAAGCCGACGGCTTAAGAAGCTCCCTATTAATCGTACTAAGTATCCTAACATAGTAATTAGAACCCGTAGTAGAACCTACAATAGCGTTATTCTGATCAATCATCTCCATGAACTGTCCAATTACTAACGGCACCGACTGGATCCGTTTGACTTCTTCCTGTGCCCGTAAATGTTCTCGCCGGAGGTTTTTGAGCTCGTCCTTTACGTACTCCTCTTGGATCTCGATGAACTCGAGCTGCCGTTGAAGTGATTTCAGGCGAGCGTATAGGTCATCTTCTCCGTCGGAGGGAACATCCGCGACGGAGGTTTCCGGTCGGGTTGCCGGGGGTTCCGCGGCGGGTTTCGGGTCGAGGACCATTGCTGTAGCCATTGTTTGAGTTGATTGATTGGGAGAAGGGATTTTACAGAGAATAAGGGAAGAGGCAAGACAGGAGTGGGGAACAAGAAAAGGGATTGTACCAAATTCGTGGGTTTGCTTTCGGGTGTTCGGACTCGGGTATGGGTTACGAGGGTTTTTAACCGTTTTTAAAGATAGTTTGATTCACTAAAGTTTTCGCTATATTCGGGAAAGGACCAATAGGCAAGAATCTATTTACGCAGTATTATCTTGTATTTCTACTGGAGGCTATTTCCACGATTATTTTTGTTTTTTATTTTCTTTTTATCAAGAATATAAACCAGAAAGGAGGTCGTAGACGACAATATTCAGTAGGTTAGTAGGATAGAGTAATGCTTTCTCTAATGATGAATATTGGATTGGTAATATGAGATACGCTCAACACCAACACTCTATTTGGATAATTATTAGGTATTGTTTCATAACGTATCGTATTATATTATATTATATTTTAGTGTGTCGTTTTGTATTATTTTAGTAAACATAACTTTTGAATATATTGTATCATTTTGTCGATAAGTAATATTACACATCAACAATTGAAAGATAAACTTACAAAAGAAATAGGATACTGATTGAGCTACTATAAAAAGGTAAGGTAATGATAAAATAAAATTATTAAATATTAAGTAAAAATAAAATAAATAAAATAAAATGTGACATGATCACGCCAAATCGATAATTGCACAAAATGAGATATTTTTTCTTTAACTAAGAATGAATTTAATGATACGATATAATTAAATTTATATAATAATTAAAATAAATATTATATATATTTTTAATAATAAAATAAATATTATATTTAAATTAACCACACGAAACAATATAATAGATAACAACCATCCAAACAAGCTGCAAATCATTCTCAACTCTAGATTGGATTAATTTTTTTCCTTTTCGCTCTTTGGTGACTAAAAGAGGAAGAACAACAATATTGTTTTTTCAGTTATTAACATATAAATATTTGTATGTAATTTATATTTCGAGTATATGTTATTTGTATCTCCGATATATCAATAGCCATAAAATGACATGCGCACAACATTCAGAATACGTACAATAATATTGTATGTAAGTTCTATGTAACTTATTTATTTTAACCGAATTGTACACAATAAAATTTCTGCATGCAAAATTGTATATATTTTACAAAGAAAACTCTCGCTACTCTTTGAAAACCCCAAAAAATTCGTCAAAACAAGCAACTAGTGTCCGACTTTTATATTTGCTTAAAAAAAAAGAAATTCTTTCAATAATATCTACTTTAATCCAAAATCGTATGCGATGAACAAGTAATGTATTTTAATAACTCAGTTGATTGAATATCTAAATTTTTATTTTTGTGGCGAGCATTCGATTTCCGTAGCCACCCCTATATAACAATTTTAAAAAAATTCACAAAATATGCGGTGAGAATGGGTCAAGTTTAGGTTTGAATGCAAATTAAACCTATATATCGGCCCACCGACCTTTTTATTGACGCATGCCCAAACGTAAGCCCATAAGGCCCAATCAATTCATTCATCTAGTTAACCCAACTCCTATATAAAGAACGTTACGCTAGGGTTTTATTTCACAATCGTCCTTCTCAAGCCGCTGAAAAAATCCCAGACAATTACCAATGGGGCGAAGTAAGCTTTTTTTCCTTCCAATGTTACGTTAATTCTCATCTAATTGTTCTTATTTTCCAAAAAAAAAAAAAATTAAAAATTGTTCGATCGATCTGTTTGTTTTCATGGTTTCCGTGTTCCGTTTTTTCATTTTTTGCTGAAATGATTCACATCTAAATGGTGTTTGATGTGAGAGGTTGGTTTGATTTATGTATTTTTTTTGCTTTATGTGCTTGGTCCGTAAGCATAAATGTGGAGAAATCTATTTTTCTGTATTACTAGTTATTATTGAGCGATTCCAATGGCTGAAAATGGAGCAGAATGTGTATGTTAGGGTTCGTGTAGAGATTAGGTATAGCAAGAGGACCTAGTTGGTGTAATTTAGTTGATAGTGCTACACTTGTCAAGCTTAGAAGATTAATGGGAGTTTTATGATGTTGCCACAGTTCGTGTATTTCGAGACCAATCACTGGATTTCTGGTATTAGAAGGTGATAAAATTGGTAGCTTGAAGATAGAAACTTTGCCCTTTTTTTTCTTCTTATAGTTGCTTCTAAAGCAAACCCTTTCCTCTTATGGAGGATAAGCCTGACTGGAAACTGTTAGCAATACTTTTTTTGAGGTAAAAGAAATGTTATTTCTTATTTTCTGTGAGAATTTTGATGAATCCATGTAAATGGTTATTTGGTGGTAAAATGGAGATAGATGTGAGGGCATTATTTATATAGCTAGTATCAACTCCTTATTTGGTCTTGGACTATAATTTTATGCAGCAATTGATTGATCCCCTTAATCCTGGTACTTGTATTTTTTTCAGTTGTTGACATCACAAAGGTTTATGTGTAACTGGGCTGAATTCTTTTCTCAGGACCTGCAAGGTGTTACCGCCAGATTAAGAACAAGCCTTACCCAAAATCACGGTTTTGCCGTGGTGTTCCAGATCCAAAGATCAGGATCTATGATGTGGGTATGAAGAAAAAGGGAGTTGATGAATTTCCTTTCTGTGTGCACTTGGTCAGTTGGGAGAAGGAGAATGTTTCAAGTGAGGCACTTGAAGCTGCTCGCATTGCTTGCAACAAGTACATGACCAAGTCAGCTGGAAAGGATGCTTTCCACCTCAGGGTTAGGGTCCATCCCTTCCATGTCTTGCGAATTAACAAGATGTTGTCGTGTGCTGGGGCTGATAGGCTCCAAACCGGTATGAGGGGAGCTTTCGGTAAGCCACAGGGAGTCTGTGCCCGTGTTGCCATTGGTCAGGTTCTTCTCTCTGTTCGCTGCAAAGATGGCAATGCTAACCATGCTCAGGAGGCTCTTCGCCGTGCAAAGTTCAAGTTCCCTGGCCGACAAAAGATCATTGTCAGCAGAAAGTGGTATGACTTTCTATCTCAAGAATCACCTTTTATTACTGTGTCGTTGCACTGGTTTTGAGGACTTAATATTTTTTGTACTAAAATAATTGTGTTATGAACGATTGGCTTGTCATGGTGCTATTCATTTATGCTGACAATTATAAAAATTTGGTGTTTGATTTTTGATATTTATTCATTTGGTTAGTTTAGGGTAATTCATTCTATAACCTCATATGACATAGAAGTTCATACTAGGGAGATCACACAAACTCTCTGTTTCAATGCCTGTTTTATGTGTGTCCTGGACCATAATTTGGTCTCCTTTTCTTGACATTGTTGATGTTAGGTAATCTCTCGGGGATCTCTGTTCTATAGGCTCGTGTCACTGCATTGAGTGCTAAGAAGTGAAAAATGTTGACACATTTATCTTACTTTAAGATGATTAAGAATTTGTCTTTTGAAGGTTTTCCCCTTGATAGAAGGTGTGCTTTGTTTGATTTTGATATTTATTTGTTTGGATTTAGTGAGATGCATTCTTACCTCATATCATGCAGAAGCTCAGAGTATACAAACTCTCAGCTTTTCAATTCCAGTCTTTTGTGTGTCCTGAGAATTGAAACCTAACTTCCTCTGCCTTTTTTAATGTTAAAATACTCAGCTTTTTATTTGCGGCCTTACTAGAACAGGATCTGTTCTATATAAGCTCGTTCAGCTGGCATGCATCTTTCGGTGCCAACAAGTTAAAAAGTGTGGACACATTTACTTTACTTTGTTCTTGAACCTAGATTTGTATTTGCTTTTCCAATGTTTCCACTCAATAGAAGTTGTGCTTGCGTCACACTTATTGTGCTTTCTTTTATTGCAGGGGTTTCACTAAGTTCAGCCGTACTGATTATCTGAAATACAAGTCTGAAAATCGTATTATCCCAGACGGTGTCAATGCCAAGGTTTGTTTCTTTCATCATAATCTACTTATTACAAGCAGCATTGTGATAATATGTTTTTGCTTGTGATGGCAATGTGAAATCTTTGTGCTTTTCTTGTATTTTTGCAGCTTCTTGGCTGCCATGGACGACTTGCCGCACGTCAACCTGGAAGAGCTTTTCTGGAAGCAGCTTAGGAAATTAAACATTTAGTTTCTATATCTATTTCTGTTGAATGAAATTTTGTGTCCTTATCATCTATCTAGTTTTGAACCATTACTTGTGTTGTTACTGCTCTCGACTTTTTCCCTTTCAAAAGATAATGATTGGCTTTCATTTGGATGGTGACTTCTTTCCTACTTCGTTTTTACTGGAAACAGTCTTTTTACCTCTGAGTTGAAGGTGAAGTGTGCGTAAATTCTACCCTCTTCTGTCCTTGCTTTGTGGGATTACACTGGAAAACTTCTCGTTGTTGCTTGTGTGAGCTCCTTAATTTCTCCTACATTTATTTTTGATGATATGTGTAAAAGTGATGATGTTTTTTAATGAAATGATTATAGTAACGAATTAATTAAGGATTAAAAAATTATTTGTCTTCAAAAGGCATAGAGACATATTTGATGATAAGTTTTGCTCATTAACGGTGTTCACTTTATCACGTGTTAATACTCAATTAGAACAGATTATAAGCCAATCTTGGTATTTATTTGTTTCTAATATTTATATTAAGTTAATAGATGCATGATATGTATTTGAAAATAAATTTTAGGACTTCAACTATGATTCATTAACATTCATTTTTATATCACTATATTATATAATTATGATAAATTTATACACATAATTTGATATAAATATTTGATGGAGATAAATATTTATCGTATTTGTCTGACCACAAGCAATGGCAAAACATTTATTCTCGTGTAAACTATATCACTCAACTGACTATATTCTCACTTTGAATCGTAACTCCTAGGCCGATTAGTTCAAGAGATTAATAACATACATGATACAAATCCAACATAGCAATTAATAACGAAATCATCACACGGCATTCAGAAAAAGGAATAGTACCACACAGAAAATAATGTGACAACTGAAGCAAAGATAATAGGTATTGATAGAAATCGAAGAACAAAGAACCAACACGGTTAGTACTAATGCAAAGTAACAACGCCAATGAAATAATTGAGGTGTGCACAATTAATCGTGACAACACCATCAAAGATAAATAGTGAGGCAGTGGTGACTCATTGTGTACAGCCAGCCAAACTCATCTAAGCTGAACAGAATTTAAACTGACAAAACACATTGATATGATCAAAAGCTCTGCATATAACAATCTCAAGAGGCTGCAAAATGTAGAACTAGAATTGAATGGACAGTTTATCAATTAGCTATTGAGCATGGTAATGTTATACTGAATGGTTCATATTCAGGGACAAGAGAACAGACAGACAGAACCGGTGACTATTTTCAGACTATGGAGATGATTTTATACAAGACCATAACGACAGAAGAGAACACCCAGAGCATGGGCGAGAAGTTCGAGTACATGCCGCATAAAGTGGAGACTTCAAGAGTTAAGAAAGGAAAGGACTGAAGAGGTAACCGAAATGCCAATGATGCATCGATAGTCTTTGGTAGTATTTCGAAGGACACATAGAAAGAAGTACTCGTCGTGGCAACTTGAAGTTCCTTGATATACACCTTATGAAGTATTCCAGACAAATAGAACGAATATGCTCTTCGAAAAGTAACAAGTTAAGTTGCATTCCGAGCACTGTTAAGGATGAATCAATTTAACCTTGACAAACTAGTAAAAATTGTGCAAAAGAGCTGCAGGTTGTATTTCTTTCACAGTCAAGAGTTTCCAAGGCAAGTTGCCTAATTAGCTATTGGCAAATGACATTTACTGCCAAATATTTTAACATGTCTTGAAAATTTTCTCAGTAAACTTTGATATGCTTACCACGAAAAAGGTTGAATTTTTGACATGCCTACAGAATGATGCTTCTTTACATGATTTACTTTCTTCTAGTACTGCGTCTCGTGGCTGAAGTCACAACAGGGACCTCTTCTTTAGCTATTGTCGGAACTTCTGATTTGTTGCTACTTTTCTTTCTTTTCTTTGTTGCACTCTTTGATGTTTCTTCACCTTCACTCTCTCCTTTTTCTGCATCAGATTTATCCGCTCCACTTGAACAGTGGGATGCTCGAACGATGTAGACCTATGAACAATAGAAAACTAATAAGAACATTTGAATTAAGTACCTAAAATCGCTTAGAAGTACACCACTTTATAGCATTAAACAGCATTATATGGAACAACACTACCATATCAAATGGTTTGAAAGATTAATTTCAGTTAACAAAAAGAACTATAAGGGAACGGGTAGTCTGGACTGACAAAGAAAAGGAAGCTGTTTTGCCTACATGTTTATGCAGTTATGTTCCATGTAAATCTCAATAACTAGGACAAACAAGACAAGTTATTAACGCGTTGAACTTGAAATCTTTCATAAGACCATATTCTAAGTCAGTTCATTTCACGGACAAGGGCGTTGTATAATCAAATCCGACCTTGAATTTTGTTGGCTCGACCAATTCAAATACTAGAGCATCTCCATCATCCAGCTTATGATCAAGTGCAAATGCTCTCCATCCTCCACTTAGTCCAGTTCTTTTGCCGATAAAGAGAGCTTCATACTCTAAACCTTCTTCATTCACCAGCAAAACATCTACAGTAGACTTGGGAAGATGGTCTTGACAAAATCTAGTAGGAAGTCCCTGATATCATAGCAGGACAAGCCACAATGAGTCTAGCATAAATAAAGTTTATAAGTTCTCTCTCTTGTTGTTCCTCTCGTTGTTCCGTTAGCTCTTGCAGCTGAAGTCAATGGCAACTTACCAACCAGAAACAACTGTAGACATGAGACCGAACCATAGACTTGATGAAATATGGATTTCCAGATTGCAGATTGCTCTGGAGCTTTTCTGCAGATTTGTAAGCTTGTGCTCTCTCTTCAAATGAAGCAACTTTCACATCTTCCAATGGTCTTGCTAGATAACTGCCAGTCAAAGCAATTATTCTAGAGTTGGAACAGAAGCAAATGGTATCGAAATTCAAATTAATCCATCTCACCTTGCCCATGAAGAACTGAATTTTGATTTCTTCCGCAAAGATGGAAGCTCTATATCAATCTGAGGTGATGATTGATTAGTAACAAAATGAAGAAATAAACTGATAACCAGAGGAAGAAAAGAGAAAACATAGAAAGCAAATATTTGAGACGAAGACTTTCCAGAAGGAACTGCAGTCCATTTCCAAGACTCTTGGGCCCCGATAGACCACATACTATAAACAGAGGACAAACCAAGAGTTTTCACCAAAAGATTTACGAAGATTATGTATGAAGAATTGTTTCCATATACTTTGATCTCTACAACAACTACACTATGAGACATAAGCTGATAAGTATTTCAATTGATATCTTTAATAATCATAGTATTGATGCTCCTTCCAGATTCACCATGGTACATACGATTAAGTAGCAGAGCTATACATGTAGACTTGTTTGTAATAAAAGGATACGTATATACAATTATAAAGGCTAAGTAGATTTCTTAACAATTATCTTTATTCTGAAGGTGCGTCATTCACTATGTAGTATCCACTATGTACTATGTACAGAAAGAAAAGCATGAAGTCTTACTTCATCACGATATGATGGAACAGGATTTCTAGCCCTTCCAGACCTTCTTGGCTCCGACATGTAAACATCATTTGCTTTTTGTCTACCTCGGCGTGGCTATGCATGAGAAGAAAATAATATCTGCTAATGCTTATATAAGAGCCACAGTATTTCATTATAGAAAGGAAATAATCATAACATGTCACCTCAGTTTTATAGTCGGACTTCTTCTCGGACTTGGTAAGATCCGAAAGGTTTTTAGATATATTCAAAATCCCCAGATCCTTCAAAGAGGAAGGCAACATGATGAGAGTAAGAGAAGGAAATCATTACAAGTTCTACAAAGTCATTGGCATGTTATTGCCTCATTGTAATCTTTGCAGCATATTCTTGACTACATTAGAGGCCAGCATGGTTATTATATAACTTTTTCAAAATAACAATGAAAAGGTAGATTTTATTCATACATACAACTCTTATCCAAAAGATCTCATAAAAATTAATCCACATATACAACTTTCCTCCATAATTGTTTTCAAAAACTTCAAAGATACCAAATCCAAACGCCACCTAATATTTCATACAGTTTCAAGATCATGAATTCTTATATTTCTTCAACAAAATCTGGTTTGGACAGTTAGATTTTGTCCTCTGGTATGTGTTAGTAATAGTAGATCGTCCACATGCAAGCCTTCAATCACTTAATTTCTCTTTCAAAGAAGCATCCAAAATTACCAGCAAAAGAAGTAAAAGATATTGTGCCTTAACTAAGTAGTGAGGAGGTGTGAGAGGTTGGTTGTAATAGGAGTTAGAAGAGGTACGGGTAGGACGAAGAAGAATTGGATGAGGTGATTAGATAGGACATGACACAGCTTCAACTGACCAAAGGAAGGTATGGAGGTCGATGATTAGGGAAGAAGATTAGTAGGTAGTTGAGTGTTGTCGTACTTCTAGTAGTATGATTTAATTATCACGTAGTTTCTTTTTCTCTGATGTGTATTAGTATCTGTTGCTACACTTATTTGTATATTGCTATTTTGTTGTTTCTTTTTCTTTTTTACTTTCCTGCATGGGTTACATTTGTTTGAGCCGAGGATCAATTGGAAACAATTTTCTACTCTGCAAAGACAGAGATAAAGTAATGCATATATGCTACCCTTCTCAAACCCCAATTGTGAAATTACAAGTTATTGTTGTAACGAAGTTACTACCTCAAACCGTTTCTTGTTGTCCAGAACTCTTTGCCTGCGGGCCTCCTCATAACTGTTGGTGCTGTTATCATTTGCCATTGATTGCAATACTCAAAAGTCCTCCTTGATCTGGAAAAGATAAAGAATGTTTATTGTAATGCACTTCAGAGCTGAAATGCAAAACAAACACCAAATGTTGCTTCACCTGCAAATTAAGTAGGTCACTTGCTAATTTCACAAAAGATAAACAATCATGGAAAACATAAACTACTGCCTCCACGATAAGTGATAAAAGAGAAGCATCTAGCAACAACTACTATAAAACTAAGCCTCAACTACAAATAAATTGAGGTCGGCTATATGAATCCTTAATATTCATCCTATTCCATTTGGACATGTTTCATTTCATTACTCATAATTTACCATTAAGAAAGCAAAAAGGGAAAAACCCTGAATGATATTATCCCTACAGAGAAGTTTAGATGACTTCTTAATTACCAAATGGACAAAATAAAACAAGAGAAAAACTCAAATAACCCTGCAATATTCACCAGCAAATGCTTCGAACAAGCAGTCATTTCCTCTCTTGGCCACTCTTCTACTCCAAATGAAGAAACCAACAACTAGAACATACCCAGTGTAACCCCACAAATGGGGTTTGTGGAGGATGGTGTGTACACAATCTTAACCCTACCTTGTGAAGGTAGAGAGGTTGTTTTCGATGGACTCCCGGCTTAAGCAATGCATATCAAAAACAGTATGAAAAGGAAATACAGTATTTAAGAAGTTATGCCGAAAATAATGGAGAAAAAAACAGTAATAACAACAAATAATATGATAACAGAAGCAAAAGGAAACAAACAAGTAATAAAAAAAAATTTAAAAAATTGAAGAATAAGATAGTAGGAGAATAATAATAATAATACTTATAAGATAAACTAGACAACACCCGGCTAACTATAAAACTTCTATCGTAATCCTCGACCTCCATGGTCCTCGGTAAGTTGCAACTTGCAAGTATGTCATGTGCTGTCTAATCATCTTTTTTCAATACTTTTCAGCCTACCTCCACCTCTCCTCAAACCCACCATAGTGGACCTCTCACACCTCCTCACCGGAGCATCTTCTCTTCACATATCTAAACCATTTCAGTCTCGTCTCCAGCATCTTGTCCACTACGAAGGCTACTCCCACCTTGTCCAGAATATTTGCATTCCTAATTCCATCTCTCGTAGTATACCCATACATCCATCTCAAGGCTTTCACATAATGCCTAGGTGTGGCACAACCCCTAGCAGGGAGGATGCCGCACCAAGCCAATTTCCCTAATACTTCATTGTTCAACTTCTTTTCATGTAACACTCCGCCCCATACAACAATAGTTGAGGTTTGAATGCACCATAATAGACTACTATTATAATACTAGACGTCAACCTACTTCAACCCACATTCTTTATCCAAGGTTAGAAGTGACTATGCTTTACCAAGATCACATAGACAGAGCTCAACCTCACCTTATGGGGAAACTATAAAAAGGAGTGGCAGAACTGATAAACTGAAATACAAAAATAGCAATCAGCAATCAACATTCACTGCATGAAAATACCAATCAGAAATTTATCTTCAACTTTAAAAGACCAACAATATGACACCAGCACGAAGAAGAAAACAACCAACATTCACTGCATAAAAGTACCAATCTTTCGAGCAAGAAATCCGATGCCCTCACCAAAGTTTGCAACTTTCCCATGATTAGATTAAGGTTTCAAGCTATAGATACACACAGAGTAAAGAAGATTTCTTTACACTATCAGTGACATTTAACCCCTGATAACAAGTCACTTATCATTTTATCAGATTACTACTACAGTCAGAAAAGAAAAGGGCTATTAAAGAACAGCAAAAAAATTGTAGTACACAAAACAGGAAGAAGAAAAAACCCCCACAGAAAATAAAATCGCCAAACCGAAAATGAAAATTAAGAACAGTAATAATCAAACCTGAGGTGAAAATGCAGGTACAGAAGGGAGTCAAAGGCGGAGGAGACAGAGAGAGAGAAGAGAAGAAGAAGATGAAGAGCTCCTTTTTGAAATTTGAAAGCTTATTACAAGAAGAGATGAGAGGGAAAATAGTACATCTGCACCTCCACAGCTTTGGGTTCCGTGTACAGAGTTGCGCACAAAGGGATTCATTCATTTTCTATAAGGGCAAATATAGAATATAGTAAAAGTGTTGATTAATTTTTATTTTTTCCTAATTAGACATCATCAATGTTTGTTGTTCTGTGTGGGGTAGAACTCGGACTGCGAATCAGGAGATGCCGCGTGGCAAGTGTGGCGCCGAATTTAGCTAAGAACTCGGAGTCGAGATTTCTAAGATTCAAAGTCGATGCACTGGCCCAACTAGTCTCAGAGCTGTATGCTCGAAAATCAGATATCGATCAGGGTAAACTTAGAGATTCAACCATTCTCGAAAATTTTGAGATCTTCTTCATTCGTTATGCAATCTAATACGTAATGGAAACGTGTGTATAAAAGACAATCTGAGGCGTCTGAATCATATTATTCACCAACAATTATACTTACGTGTCCTTAAATCACGTTTACAAATTCAATTATACCGTTTTAAGGATAAACATGTTCCAATTGAGAGCAATAATAGTCAAACCTCAAGCTTGTTCCATTAGCCTCAAACATATAGAGTCTGCTCAAAGCCGCTTCATTCGACAATATTTTTTATTAGTCCGTTAACAAATTTCTATAAGCCTTATTTATCCAGCATGCATGGCAAGATAACTTGTGATCATTCCCTTTAACTAAAAAAAACACATGATCATCGAATGAAAACAATTCATTGTGCATGGGATCTTACAAGCAAGTTAATGAAGTGTATTACAGATTATCTTTTCAGACTCCATTTCTGGATAAGATTTATGATGCACAAGACTTTGAAAAGACCATAACAGAGATTAACTGCAATTTATAGGGGCCATACAAGTAAATATCTCCAAAATGAGAAGTTCCAAAAAATGCAACAATTGTAGTAGCTTATTTCCTGTTGAAAACTGCAAAACGAAATAGAGATCTTCTTTCTCCAGACAGATGAAAAACACAGCTTTAGTATCTGTGTTCCAATTTCTCCTTTTCCTGGAAGTGCTGCACATACCTGAAAGCATAAAGAATGCGGGAAGTGATCATAAACCCATTGTTATCAACTAAGCCAACCTCAAGAGCCAGATATACACACACACGTGCGCACTCTCTCCCTCTCTCTCTCTCTGTGTTAATTATATTGACCACTATTATATGTATTTTCAGCACCTAAACTTGTCAAAAGAATTCATTGCATGTTGTGACTGATGAGGTAGAAAAAAAATTTATTCAGCCAACTATCCAAACTAAAAAGAAAATCTCTGGAAAGCTCAAGCAGAGAGAAGACCCTCTTTCTATTTGGGAACTTTGAAAATGTTCGACACCATTCCACCAATCATATAAATTCTGTAACTTATCTCTTCAGAATTATACTTTTTCGGATTAAGTTCTTTTGTTCCATTACCACTTATATAATCCACAAGGCAAACTAACTACTTAAATGTTAGAAGCCCAAACATGATGAAGGCTTCAGCAATCAGCTCTTTAAATATGTCAAGTTTGCAAATAGTTAAACTAAAAAGGAGTGAATTGCATACTAAAACCTCCAACACTAGCATACATACATTTTTCAATTTAAAGTGCCTTAACACCAAAGCATTAATCAACATGATAAATATTTAGGAATTTTGAAAAGACTAGTCTTCAGATCGAAATACTTTCATTGACCTATTCCAGGTATGACATTTGAACGATTAGATGCAACTATTGACTATCAAGAGACTCAGCTGCCAAAGATCCAGTAATAGATCCTTAAGAGCCAATCATGCTTCAACCTTGGGTCATTGGTGAGGAAATGATGGAACTGCCCGAAGAAGCAAACTTTAAAGAGTTGCAAAGTTTTCTTGAATTGGGCAAATTATCGAGGGATCCTTTGATCGTTTGCAATAACTATATCTCCAGCTTTAACAGCAAAGGCATAGTTTCATGCTTATGAAGAGTGTGCACACGAGGAAACCAATAAAATATCCATGCAGTAAAATCTTTCAAATCCTAATTTGATTACTATTGTAAGTTATTATTTTAAACCAAGGCAATATATTTAGAAACTTATTTTTTTTGAGAATGATATTCAAAGAAATTTATGACTATAAAATAGTATAGTGCAACACCAAACTCTAAGTCGTTAGGAAGTAGAGCTCAATGCCACTAATAAACACATCAGAGCATGCCAAGAGGAAAATAAGATTTTTATAATTAGCCAAAGGTTACTAGAGAAGGGTAAGCCAGCTGCCTGATATAGCAAGAGGAAAAAAAATATATCAAAGAATTGAATGTTCGTGACAACCTCATTTGTGGAGATCTATTCTCACAATCAAAAGGGAAAAATAGAAGACAAAGAGCCAATACGATTCTATTTAATTGTATAATGGATATGAAACATGGGAGACTTTGAGTTTCACTTTATAAGGCATGGTATGACCAGAGTTGTGAACTTGTCTCTTTTGAGTTGCAAACATCTATTTATACACAACGACAGGAAAATATCAAAATATTTAAATAATCTTGGATCTTTTCTAAAATACTATATTCTTGGTCATCAGAGTACATTTATCCATTAGCGTGAAATAGTTTGTTCCCCTTACAAAGTTCTATAATTATTCTAATAAAGCAGCTCATTTAATTTAGGACACAGACCCACTCCAATACACCTCTAGACACGTCTTCATCCTCCATGTCATCATATTCTGTTCTGAGAGATAAGGTCACACAACACTGTTTCTCTCAGAAAGAATAAAAGATCACACAGACAGGACGATATCAACGATAGAACTCCTAATAAAAATTAGTCTCAACTTATCTTCACTAAATAAAAAAAATCACTAATTAAGGTATATATCCATTTCAATGCCTTTTTGTTCTGTAAGTTTATTTTAAAGCGAAATGGATCTTAACTTCAGCAAATTAAATCCATATACTAGCATCTGCCATCAGCAAATTTGAAATTGTGTTGTGCAACTCAAAATATGTGAAGGGAATAAAATTTTGATGGATCATCTACCAGCTTAATCAGAGTCTATTTTTTTTTCTGATACGACTGTAGTCTTATGTCCATTCTCTCTATGAGCTGCTAGTCGGGAATTTTAAACTAACTAAAGCCCAAGTAATGGAATAGGAGTATGGTCCCCTTCTAAGTTACATTCCTCACTCGGAATTGCATCTTATTATTCCCGATTTATTTATACCCAAGAAATCCCTGATGGAAAGTAGCCCATGGTGTGAAACTCGGTGGATAATCAGCCCACCAATGAACAAACTCAGAATTAACCGCTTCATGAGACACTCTAGGCAAGCAATATCTAGGAAGACTAGATTAATGAACAAACTTCAAGTCTAAATTTACATGTAGAAAAGCAAATCAAAGTCTTCTCACGTTGTCATGAATCCAATCAGGGAGTGTATATGAAGATAAAGCAAAAATTCCATCATCTTCGTATCATACGCAATCATTCAAACAATCAACAACATAAATCTATGCAGTCAAAAGCAAACAAAAATTGGTGAAGGCAGGGTATTGCGAAATCAGAGCCCAAAAATAGAAGTCAATCAGTCAACTATGCCTAAATCCTAATTTAACCAGGCTCCGGTTGGCTGTACAAGTCCTTAATATCCATTAGGATTATTCATGTCAGAGGCCCAAAACAGAACAATATCAACTACCCCTCAATACTATAAAAGTTACAGTCAGCTATATAAATCCCTTATATCCATTTTTTATGACCAAGAAAGGTGGAAACGAGACCAGATATAATTTGATCATTATGAACAAATCCAATTCCGATAATTCAGCTTCATACTCAGTGGGCAAGAGGCCTACTACCTCCGCCATTTCAACCAAAGCCCTCGAGCAATAAGTTCCCAATATCCATTTTACTCTATTCAGGATGAGCCCCATACAAAAACAATCAATTAACCATGCGTCAATAATAAATTAGGTTGGTCATCTATAAATCTCCTTTATCCACTTTTTGTTGAACAGGAAATCCATTGTTTCAGTTTTGAAACTCGATGGATAATGGGTCCATTGAAACAAAGCCCTGCTGCGCTGGCCATAAATCTCCTATATTTCACTCTATTCAGGTAAACGTCCCAAAATAAAACAATCAATCAACCACTCCTTAATACTAAACTATCTAGGATCAGCCATATAAATCCAATATACCATTTTCGTGACCTAGATATCTGTTATTTGAAGTTCAAACTCAGTGGATAATACACCCTCCCTATCTCTGCCAAGTAACCAAAGCCCATGACCTAGAAATCTGTTATTTCAGCTTCAAACTCGGTGGACAATAGGCCCGCCCTACCTGTGCCAATTAAACCAAAGCCGTTGATCCATAACTCACCTATATTCACCCCATTAGGCTCTACTTAGGTCAGACTCCCGAAACAAAACAATCAATCAGCCATGCCTCGATACCAAATTAGATAGAGTCAGCTATATAAATGCACCCAAGGAATCCGATTCCAGCTTCAAAACTCAATGGATAAGGGTCCATCCTACCTTTGTCAATTGAACCATATCAACGAAGCCATGGATTACCTATATTAACCATCAGGCTCTATTTTTGGCAGAGTAAAAAAACAAGCACTCAACCACGCCTTGATACTAAATTAGTTGGGGTAAAGCTATATAAATCCCATATATCCATTCTTTTACTACCGAGAAATCCAATGTTTCAGCTTCCAAATTATACAGATAAGATGCAACCTACCATTTCCAATTAAGCCCAGTTCCCTGTATCCAGAAATCCCTTATATCCATTTTCGCTCTAATCAGGTCAGATCTCTAAGAAAAAAACAATCAATTAACTACGCCTCAATACATAATTAGCTCAAATCGGTTCCATAAATTATCTATATCCATTTATCTAATTGGATCCTAGTCTAAAAGAGCGAAATTTCCTATTGAACCAAAGCCCTGTACCCATAAATTCCCTATATTCATGTTAATAAATCGAGAAAAAAAAACAGAAATCAACTAACTATGCCTCACTCTAAGTCGGTTTAAATCGGTTATACAAATTCTCTATATCCATTTTACTCCATTCAGGTCTTAACCCAAAAAAATTAGCAATGAAAACACAATATATAAGGACTTACGAATAGACTCCGACGAGTGGACCAAGCAAGAGAGTGGCGCTGATCCAATTTTCGGACACTTTGTGATGGATCTTACCGGGAAGATCCTTCCATAGACCTGGCATTACTTTCTGTTGAAATGGAGATAAAGCGTATACAACAGCCTTCAACTTCACCGGTTGCTTCCCCATCTTCGTTCACTGCGAATGGTGATTTGCTTCGAATCCTTCTTTGTTCGTTGAACAATTCTAGGGTTTGTGATTTCAGATTGGAGAAGAAATGGTATTTGGTACGAGTAATTAGGTGAAAAATGTTTGGGCTTCTGGGCTTTCGGCCTTTTCCATCTTGAAATTAATGGGCTGCTATACTTATTGGATGAAATGACCATTTTGTAAACCACTTTTTAATATTTAGCCAATATTTGAAATGTAATGGAAAGGTACAACAATAATAGTTTGAAGAGAATAAAGTGTATGCAATCCTTACTCTTTGACAGGTAGAGAGGTTGTCTCGTGTCAAGAAAAAACAAATCGAAAAAATAAATAACATAAGTGAGAAGATCATGACCAAACACTATAGGATTCTGAAAAATAGGAAACAATAACTATAACAAAATAGTGTAATAATGGAGTAACATAAATTGAAGGACAAGAAGTTACAGGAGAAATATTACGACTACCAATAAGAAAAGTAACTGAAAAAATAATTATTTTTTATGTGAAAAATAAAATTTGAACAAACATATCTCCAGCTAAACTATGAAAAATTACAGCATAATATGTGAGTTAAACCTCCCTTTACATCAAACTCCAACACATTATATTGGAATTCGAATTTTTTTTTATTTAAAGCTCTAACGTACTATTCCGGAATTTTACGTGTAGAAATTTTTTAAACTTTATCACAGTATTTTAAAATTTCAGCTATTAAATTTTTGAACTCCAACGTATTATGCTAGAGTTTTTTTCGTGTTTCAGGTAGGATATTTTTGTTCAAATATTATTTTTACTTTAAATAATGATTAAATATCACTTAGTTTTAAACGGTGACCAATTTTCAATTATGTATAAAAAGTGATTAATTGCCTACTAACTAAAGAAACTTACAATTTGATTTGAAGCCCATCGACCAAGTGGACAAAAGTGGAAATGAACATATTGCCCAACCATAAAGACTTTGTGAAAATAGGGCAAATGAAATAATATTTTTTTATATATAAAAATAAGTAAATTTTTTATTTTTCATTTTATAATAAAATCATGAGTTATAATTATAATAACATAAATATTTAGACTTATAATTTATTTAAAAATATGTTTCTTTCTTAAATTCTATGTCTAATCAAATACAGAGAGGTCATCTGATTTGAAAACAAGCCATGCATTAGTTATTTTGATATTATTTCTTATTAACTGTTTGATTTATTATATTAAAAATAATATGTATTACATAAATACCTTCCATCTTATTTAATAGAAAAATGATCTGAGGGACTTTAGGATATTTTTATTATTTTCATTATTTTACCCAGAAATAACTAATCCCGATACTATTATTTTACTCTCTAACATAGATAACTTATACCGATATAACTAATTCTAGAACTAGTAACCAAAAAGAGACAAGACGGTACTCCCTCCATTCATTTTTATTTGTAATGTTTTGTTTCAGAGGTTCAATTTAACTAATTTTCGAAGCTAAATTAAATTAAAATATTTAAAAATTATATTAAAAAATACTATAAATTACAATTCTTCTCATATTAATATGATTAAAAAAATTACAATTTAAAATATTAATCAAAATTCATACCGTGTAACTTTTAAAAAAATAAAACATAATAAATAAAAATAAATTAAAAAATATTATTTTTTTTAATTTCAAAATTATCTATATTTGTCCGGCATGTTATCTAAAAAGATTTGAACCATAAATGTGAGTCAAATATTGCAACTGTTGTCTCCCTAATCCAAAGCTTCTTTCATTAGGCATGCACAAGAGTCGAGTTTTATGTTTTAACTCATAAACATCGATTAATTAGAAATTACACAAAAAAATTTTGTTATTTAAAATAGGTTTTTCGATATAAAAATTATGAAATTTAAATAAAAATAATATTTATTTTTACATTAAAAATGATTATAAATTAAAATTGTCTAGAGTAATTTGATATGAAAATAGTTTTTTAAAAAAAATTCGAATTTTTAAAAAAATTCGGAATTCCAAAAAAAAAAATGAAAAGTGCCAAGAGGAGAAAAAAAAATGCATGCAAAGGGCATTTATCATGTAAAATTTTTATACAAGAAAGTAAATACTATTTTGTTGTTTTAGTTTATTTCTCTTTTTTTTTTCTTTTTAATTTTTTTAAAAAGAATGTTTATTTTTATTTCTAATAACTCTTTAATTTTAATTTTTTACGTGATATATTGTGGAATCATATATTAAAGATTATTTTGGTATTCACTATTAAAAAATTCACTATCTTTTCAATTAAAATTTTCGACTGAAAAATATTAAGTGATTATTTTATAAATATTTAGATTGAATAGGTGAGAAAAAAATTAATAATAGAGTTTTCACATTGAAAATCAGAAAATTTCTCACTATTTCAGTGACAATCTGTTTAACATTACGTTTTTCCAGTGAGCTGATTCATTGAGTGAGAAAGAGATGAAAAAATCATGTTTTATAACATAAATTTTTCATTGATTTGAAATGGAAAAAGATCTCTATTTTTAATAGAGAATTTTTACCTATTTTTAATTTAATATCAAAAACTATTTTTACTTTTATAAATTTCATGTCAAATTAAAAATTAATTAAATAATTAATTCTAAGGGAGGGTATTTAAAAACGTATAAATAAAAGAACACAATAAGGGGTCGTTTGGTATGGAATGGGATAAACAAAGTTATCCCATGAGTTGCATATCCCATAGGATTAGTTATCCCACCATATATATGGGATAACTTATCTCATCATTATAGTATAAATGGTAGAATAAATAATCTCGGGATTAACTAATACTCCATATCAAACGCAGGGTTAAAATATTCCTACATTTTATCCAGAGATTATTATCCCTTATCCCGCGTGTCAAACGATCCCTAAGGCGTCGTTTGGTAGGAAAATAAATAATTTCGGGATAACTAATTTCGGGTTGAAATAATCTGGGATTGTTATCCTAGCTTCAATGACGAATAAGAAATAAATTATCATGAGATTAATTTTTGAATGGTTTATCCCACGTTTGGTTGAATAAAATCTCGGGATAAAAATAACACTATAATCCCGGGATAACCAATCCCGGGATAGCTTATCCGGAGATTCTATCTCAACCAAATGAGAGATAAACCATATAAAAATTAATTTCGGAACTATTTATTTCTTATTCCCTCATTAAAGATAGGATAACAATTTTGAATTGTTTCAACTCGGAATTAATTATTTCAAAATTATTTATTTTCCTACCAAACGATCCCTAAGTATTTTGAGACAAATGAAGTAGAATTTTACTGTGCAAAACTGGAAAACTAAACATTGTACTAGCACTAATTGTAGTTGGGAGTTTTTTGTTTTTCAGCTAAACAAAAGGACCCTTAGGTTTTGAGAGAAACAACCAATATTGTTTTTTTGTGAATAGATATGACAATTCAACTTTTCTAACAGGTTAATTGGGCTAAGAATTCAAAAACTATAATCATTTTGCCTATGTGATAATAATGCAGCTTTTTGCAGGTAAAAGAATCTCAATATACAATTCAAAATTTTATGGCAATCAATAGAAGGATTTTCAAAAAAAGGTCGTTCTAGTAGGTTAAAGTTGAAAATTTTAAAGATTTTATATCGATAGTTAATACAATGAGCAATTTGCTTATAGAGACTTGAATAATTCTATCCTTATAAATTAGCTTTTGGGAGAGAATAAATTTCAAGATTTTCATCCGATGTTGGGATCCCTAAATTAAATTGTTCACGTTTTATATATCCAGTTCTGAACGTGAGTTGTGGTATTGGAGAATAAAAAACGTCTTACATTGGTGGTTAATGAGATACGTAGTCTCTTTATATGGATTTGAGTAATTCTCTCCTGACGAAATAACTTTTGAAGTTGCGTTATTTCTTTACAATTAAAATTATATGTTAGGATTTTTAAGATATGAATTGAGAAATTAAGGGAAATAAAAAAATTTGAACAAAGTGTATTTCTCTCTCATTGGATGGAAGAAAACTCTTGTGATTATATATAGACACATATCTTCTAGTTCATAAAGAGTTGAGATGAGAGTCTTTCCTTGTGTTGTTGTTGTCGTTCGACTTCAACATTAATCAAATAATTTGATTGATATATTTTTTAGACAAAGGTTATTTAATATTTTCATTATTTAGCGTCTGTGTCTGCTGATACAAAAGAAACCAACAAATATTTTTCCTCTCTTTTGCATTCTCAGCATCATTTTTCAAGAGCAAAAACGTACGTGTCTAATACGATTTTGTTCCAGCATTTGAGTTTGTCAGAGTTCTATAATTTGCATTGCCGTAAAATATTTTTTCGTTTTATCCTAGGAGGAAGTAACTCAATTTTTTAATAAGGACACACAAGTAACTTGTGGGCTCAAAATATTTTTCTGCTTTCTCCTATATTTTTGTTTCAGATATTATTTTGTTTCTTGATTAAAAATAGAAACTGATTTGTTAAAAAGCTGTTCGGAAATGGACAATAACATTATACATGTATTAATAATACAAAAAATTAGTTATAAAGAAATTTATGTATTATTTTGTGTAAAAATTAATTATGTAGCGTTTAATTATTTATGTACTAGATATTTTATTTTCTAATATGCATAACATAATATATAACCCTCATAATTTATACATGTATTAGTTATGAAAATTTTTAAATTACAAATAAAACACCGTATTAATTTTATAGATAGTTATATGGGATAAAAATCAAACTTGACACATGAGGGAATCAGAAAGCTACACGTGTCAGGAAGAATAGGTCAAACATGAATTAGCAGGAATAGTATCGGTTACTGCCTTCGAAGTACGACCTAAGGAGGAAGATTATGTTCGCATAAGATCCAAAGCCAAAACAGTCAAGGTTGGTGTTGTAACGTTAAGACCCACCTAGATCCGAAAGCACGAGATCAGATACTAGTCTACGACCAGTCAAAATAGGATCGAAAGCCCGGCCGTTACGGCGAACAGAGACTATTGTCGATTGTTACGCATCAACAAGTAATGCACAAAGACTTTGCGAGGACGAGATCTACGGATCTTATTCCCTAGGCTTAATTATACCTCTTCTCCCTCATTTGTAAGGAATTTGAATTTCATTCACATATACATACACAACAAACATTATATTAAGTTCTTTAAGTTCTTAAGTCTTTTCAATTTCAGTATTCTAAATTTATTTCTTTCGGTAACGTTGCCCGTCCATCGCATCGGAGCTCAAGGCAATTCAATCTTACATATTAGTTAAATTGTTCCAATTACTTGTCTATTGTTCATTATTTGCAAGTTAGTCAAATGAAATTCTATTGCTCGGTCAATTCAATTTACCTGTTCTTAAATTATGTATACAAATTTAATTATATCATTTCAAATATAAATAATAAAAGAATATTATCAAATATGATATTATAATGATAGGCTATTATTCAGTTGTTAATCACCACATAATCATATCTAATTTTTTTTTGCCAAATTAGTGAATTTAAAAGAGTAAAGAAATAATATCATATAGTACTATTATTTTTATAATAATGTTTCCATTGAAAATAAGCTTTAATTTATTTCTCTGTGACAATACCCCACATATCTTTCTGAAGAGAATCATATCTCTTACTATGACAAATAGACTAATGTTCTTTTCGAAGTTTACCGAGTTTCAGCGAAAAAAATAAAATTATTAAAGATTTACATATTAAATAATTATTCGGAGTTAAATTGTTAAGTTTTAAAAAATTCATTGAAAATTAAATGATTTATCTATTTTTGATTAATTTAAAATATTAGGATGAGGTTCCAATGAATTGTTTCATTATTCGTTGTTTTCAAATCTTTTCATTGCATTCATTTACGACAAGAAACAACCATTAATATTGGCACGCAAAAAAATTAAAATACGTCAATAGATATGAATTGATCCAAGATAAGAAATGGTGCTCAGTAATATCTGCTGGATACGAAATGAGATGTCTCTCAAGAAAGCCTGTCATCCTGAACACCTGAATCTGCATCATAAAATGCATCATTCACGATAAAAAAAAATATAAATACATATGAAATAATACTCATATATAAGATATCAAGCTACGCACACAATCTGCCTATCATATATACGTCCCATGTGGCACACATTACTATTCTTAATTCGTTAATAAAATTGTTAGGCACTATTTAAAGTGTAGGGCAAGTGAAAAAAAAATCGTATTTGCCCTTGAATTATGCGATATAATTCGGAGTTTTTTATCTCTCAATAAAATTTGAGTTCTTAATATTGTAAAATTTGTGTAAGAGAATATTTTCGGTGAAGGTATGTTTTGTCGAATTTAATTATACCAAAATTAGTTACAGTCAAATCTCATTATAATATTAGTTGTAATAATATTTTACTATAATATTCTGATTTTCTTTAGAACCGATTTTTCATGTTGTATTTTATTTCTCTATAACATTATTCTATCTATAACAACAATGACGTTAAGTATAGCATTACACTCTTTGTAAAGTTAACCCTCTATAATAGTCATACTCAAATATTATGTAATAATATATTATAGATAAAAATAAATATTAAAATATTTATGATAATTATCATTAATATCGTGCATATAAATTTCAAGTATAAGTATCTAAAAGAAAAATATATATTAAAATAGTGTCCACTAGTTATTATTGTAACTTCACGAGGAAAAATTAGTGGTGTCTGCTTCTTATTACATTCATGTTCTTTCTATTTTTTTCTGGTTAATTGATTAACAAATACATTCCTTTTTTTTCCATAAAATCATTAAACTAGGTTTTTGCATTCTTTTATTTATAACAACTAAATCATGAGATCTAAACGTCAAACATCAATATACATATATAACTACACCTCACCATAATAACCATAAAATTATTAGACAAATATCGCGACTATAATAAGATTTTTGACTGTATATAAAATTCAAAATACAGACGAAACACTAGATAAAGCAGTATAAAAATTTTATAGCATTTGATTAATTTTGAATTTAATTTAAAAAAATTTCACTATATTAGAGCTTTGTGGAATTTCGAAGAAAATTGCTTATAATTTTTAAAAAATATACAAACAATATCTATTAATTAAGAATAATAATATCACGTCAAAGCCTTTCTTCTTTAATTTCGTCTTTCTAATTTTTTTTAAACAATTTCTATTTTTCAATCCTCAAAAAATAATTGAAAGAAATTCGCGTAAATGCTTCATGTTGAGGTACAACGCAAATTATATTTAAAAAGAGATTCATCTCACTATTTTACACACAAATCGAAGATGAAAAAAAAGGAAAGATCAAGAGAAATTCTTCCTCATTATCTATTTGACCACAATGAAATAAAACTAACATAAAAATAAGAAATAGAGAATACTCAAAATTAATTATACTCATATATATATAAAATATTGTATTTTTATTAATAATTCTTTTAAATACTTTTAATTGTTTTCTCCACTCACAAGTTTGTGGCAGACAACTTGTTCATTTTCTTGATGAATTTGAAAGATTGGATGTGCAAATGGTTGGCTACTCCCTACAAGCGTGGGTGTGGCCTTGTTTTTAGCAGGCAATTGTCGACATTGGTTTTAGGGTCAATACTGTCACTCACAGTATATTAGATAAGAAGATATGAAGATCGAGAATCACGGTAGAAGAATAATGAATTCATGTGTGATTTTTTGTGAAAGTGATAGAGAGTTATCGGTTAGCTAGTCTCTTATGCTTGTCAATATTAGTAGTAGTATTTAGTAATCGCGTGTTTATTCTCTTATTCTTTAATGTGTTTGTATCACTATCTATTATCTTACTTGCTTTGTATCTTGTTCTTTCGTTGTCATATCTTGTAACTTTCCTTTAAAACTTTTTTTTTTAGTTGAATGTTTATTGAAAACAGTCTCTCTATTTACAAAAGTAGAAAGATATGAATATTGAAAAAGACTAATAGGTAGCCGTATATTGTCACATTTTACGTGGAAGAGGTAGGGGGCACTAGCTTTCTTCTTCTTCCACTTCTTAGTATTATTTAGTGGTCGCGTATTCTCTTATTTTTCAATGTGCATGTATCACTATCTTGTTGCCTCATTTGTTTTGTATCTTGTTCGTTTGCTATCATATTTTTTTTCAATTCTGCTTCAAAACTTTTCCTTTTAAGTCGAGTGTCTTTCTAAAACAACCTCTCTACTCACAAAAATAGTGATAAAATCTGCGTGCATTCTACCTTCTTCATATTCATTTATTAGATTACAACGAATATGTTATTATTATTTAATTTGAGTTAAATCATTTATTAGGTAATTAGGTAAATCTTTAGCTAAACATTTGTTGAATAATATGATAAAAATTGTAATTAATTTAATATCACTTATTAAAATTTAGTGATAATTTTTAAAAAAATCTTACACTATCAAGATAGTTTATTGTTAGTGTATTGCCGGTGTATATTTTTTTAGTGCGGGTATTAGTTGTTGTGTTGTTATTATATATTATTTCTTGTGATGCTATTATATTTTTGGGTCTGCATGTCTTAAAGTCGAGGGTCTCCGGAAACAGCCTCTCTACCCTTGAGGTAGTGATAAAATCTGCCTACATTCTATCCTCCCCATACCTCACCCGATAAGATTATACTGGGTTGTTGTTGTATCAAAATATATAACTAAAATTATATATATCAATCACTTTGAGGTAGTGATAAAATCTGCGTACATTCTATCCTCCCATACCTCACCCGATGAGATTATACTGGGTTGTTATTATATCAAAATATATAACTAAAATTATTTATATATATATATATATCAATCACTTTGATGGAAGGCTGTATAATTTCATCAGACAATAACACATGGCCTTGTCTCCATTAAGATCCCACTCAACAGTTCACAAATAGAAGAAAGAAGAAACCTCCAAAATATTGAGGAACTAAGTACAAATTGAATGATTTATTATTCCATACTACATATACTATTGACATGAAAATGACTATATATTCCTCTCAAAATTATTTTTTTCGATTTTAAATATTAGTTGTTTTGATAATTTATATTTTTGAAATATTTAAAAAAAAAATTTTAAAAAAAGATATCATTATTTTTAAATATGTCATTATTATTTCAATTCATAATTTATAAAAATATTCTTATGATTAGTGCTGTTAAATATCTTTGCTATCCTTAGACTAAGTAAATCTCACATTGAGTTTATATTACTTAAAGTTTGAATGATTAACAAATAAATGGTCAGCCCTTTATATATTAATCTTTTAGAAGCCAGCGTGTTTATAATATATATGTATAAATTCTTTATATTTATAAAATAAGGGCTTTTTTTAAATATTTTTACAAGACTAGAAGAGGTTTCGAGGATTTTGATCCTAGCAAAATTTTAAGGATCTAAGGTATTCCAAAAAATATATTTATGTTTCTCTGGAATCTTCCGGCAAGTACTAGTCTCTTAGCATACATAAGCTTCATACACGGTTAGAAATATAGATTTTTTTACGGTAAATTAATGATAAATTTGTGTTATAAGACATGATTTTCTAACTCACTTTCCACCGAACTTGTTCACTTGAAAAACGCATGGTGGAAAATAGTTTGTCACTGAAATAGTGGGAAATTTCATGATTTTTCTATGTGAAAACACTATTTTTTTTCCATCGATAATCGGTTGGAATAATCACTTAACATTTTTCAGTGAAAAATCAGTACGAAAATAATAATTTTTTAATAATGATACAGTGCAAAAATGGCTCCAAATAGCGCTTAATGTTGCGACAAACATGGCGTAATGCTACTCCATGATCATTTAATCTTGTCCTTAAATTTTTTCAAGTCTCCATATTGCTCTCATGTGGATTATAGGCAGTGACCTTTTTTTCCCCTTATTTTCACTTAGCACGATAATCAATGATAACCTCAATCTTCCAATCATGCGAGGCAGGGGTGTGCGACTTGATTGACCCCTGCTCAGATCATCCTTATCTTTATGGTACGACTTAAGCATGTTGACATGAAAACGAAGCAAATCTTAAGATATGATGACATGTCAAGTTTATATGAAATCTTACTCATCGTGACAAGGATCCTAAACGATATCTCATACTTGCGAGTTAAATTTTAGTGCATATCTCGTAGTATCTTGAATTGTCTTGAATTAAATTTTATCGTGATCATGTCCCCAGCTCTATAGTCTGTGACACGCTGCTTATGGTCCGCTAACTTTTCCATTTGCTTAACTGCCTCATCCAAGTAGGACTTAGCCGCATAAAGGTGCTCCCATCCTTTAGCTATATAATAATCCTCCAAACTCTTCCTCTTGAACGTTGCAGTTTGTGAATGTTGGCTTGTGGCTAGTTCGAATCGTGTCCGCCCCCGGACTCACTCCTTGCAAGTTATAAGAGAATTGCGCTATGTCCAAGAGTCATGCCCAATTCTTCTGATGTGGATCCACATTATGATTCAAGTGGCACTTGTGATCTTGGTTGGGGGGGGGGGGGGGGGGGAGCATGAAAGTAACATACTTGAAAAATTTGTCCACCCCTATTATAATAGTGCCACAACAGTCGAGACTTAATTTATCAAGTGATAAAGTCCACATTCATGATCTATCATGGATTACGAGCTCTTGTTGCTCAACCTTTTCTTGTTGACACACAAGACAAGTCCATAAGTAACACTTTATATCATCCCGTATGCACAACCAACAGTATAGCGACTTAACCAAGGTCTTCCTGTGACATTGACCTAGATGATCGACTTGTATTGTGTCATGACTCACTTTTATAATTCGCCACCTAATGTTTCCAAACATCAACACATAGACCTTTCGATCAGTGGTGAGCAATAAATCATTTTTCACCCAAAAACACTTCGTCCTGTATATCTTGGGAGATTAATTCCATAAGATAGTTGGGTTTTAGATCATGCTACGTGCCCTCATTTATAGCCTAAAAAATATCACAAATTTATGAAATGATGGCAACAAACTCGGCCTTTTGACTCAAGGCATTGGCCATAACATTTTCTTTGCCCGGCTTGTACTCTAGCACATAATCAAACTCGTTTAAAATGTCCTTCCACCTAGCCTACTTTGGTGTTAGCTTTTTCTCAAGTCTGGAAGTAGCTAGTGGCCATATTATTAAGTTTGACCGCGAACTTTAACCAAAGTAAATAGTGAAGCCACCCGCGTTAGCGACACAAAATGACAATCATCCTCTTTTCCTGCACAATATAACACCGACCCATCTTGTTCACCTTGCGGTTCTTAAATGCTATGAGATGTCTAACTTACATCGGAACACCTTCAACAAAAAGTCAAACACATGTACATGCACCACGAACATCTCGAAAAAAGTCAAGCAATGTCAAGACTGGATCCTCTGCCACAACTGCCTTAAGGGACATTGGACACCTTTTGACAATGTTCCATCCAAACCCATGACTAATTCTTTTTCAGCAACTCGACCAATATAATATTGGTGTGACCCTAGCCGAATAGCCACTAATGAAATGACGATGGTAGTTAACAAGATCAAAGAAAAATCTCAACTCAGTTATTTTAATCGGCATATCCCATTCTTGGACAGTTCATACCTCAGTCTCGTCTATGCGCAACTCACCAATACTAATGTCATAGCCCAAGAAGTATAGCGCACACTCGCACTTCTCACCTTGATGTGACAGACTATCACTCTCTCATTATATTTCAGGCAGTTTCAGATAATATTTATAATTTTGAAAGCGAATTATTTCTTAATTCAATCCCATATATTATCAAAGTGACTAAACTTGCAAAATTTATATATATATAATGATTTAAATAGAAATCTCAAAATTTAATTTATATGTATACAATACACTAAAATCGATTTTTTTTTCATTTTCAAAACTTCAAGCTTTTAAGAATCCCATTCACCAACCACGTCAACAGCCAATGGTATGACGTGCAGCCATTCTCAACCATATATACACCTACAGTAATTCCCACTCCCAAAGACTGCAGTAGAAGGAGCAAAAGTATTTAAACCAAATTGTATTCGGAATTATTTAGTAAAGTGTAAAAAAATAATATTAAATAAAATTAATTAGTGATAACATAATAAATAATAATAAAATTAATTATGTTAGAATTAGTTAATTAAAATTATTATTTATTTATTTATTTTTTAAATTTAATATATTAAAAGTAATTTTATTTTTAATTATGTTTATTATGTATTACTACGATTTACTGTCTATTAGTTATGCTCCCTATTATATTAAGCAGAGTATATAACTAATATCTTTTATATTTATATCAAATATATGAATGATATGTGTCTGACATACAATTCTCCGCTTAACCATTTATGCATATTTATTCTAAAGATGATAAAATTATTTCATAAAAATATAATTCCTCTAATTTGTTTAAATTTGAGTTGGTGATTAATTATTTTATTTATTAGCTTAGTTTATTTTTAGTTTAATTTTTTAATAAATTGATGTGTAGTCCAAATTGATTTATAAGAAATTCTATTAAAATATTATTTTATTAACTAACTCTTAAGGGATCGTTTGGTCGGGAAATAAGTTACTCTGCGATAAATTATCTCGAGATTAGTTATTCCGAGATTTTATTCAATCAAATATGAGATAAACCTATCTAAAAAATAATCTCGAAATTATTTATTTTTTATCCCTCATATCAAACGAGCTCTAACAATTTTATGAGAAACTTAGTAAGAATCAAACATGTTAAGTTATGACCCGTTTTTAGCCCATTTTAGCTCAAGTAATTTTGAGCGAATTTAATAATCCGCTTATTCAATAACTAAGTCAATTTTAATCTGTCTAAATTTAGCTCAATTTATTTATTTGATATTCCTAATTTCTCATTAAATCATATAATCATACTTCCCTCTGTTTCAAAATAAGCGGTATTTCACATTATTCAGAAGACATTAACGATATTTTCTCACTTTTATCCTTATTTAAACGAAGAGATATTTATAAATTACTAAAGAGCTACATCTTAAAAGTGTCCAAGCTAAAAATACTTTATTTTGAAATGAAAAAAATAATAATTTAAATTAATTTGACGTAAACACTGGATTAAAATAAAATAGAGAGAGAAGAAGAAGGGTATAGTAGGCAAGTGTGAAAGTGAAACCTAAAAGAGCAATGGTCAAACTAAAATCCCCAAAAACACCTCTTTTTTTTTCCCCCTTCCGTATTAAGGGGGAGTTTTTATGTGTATATAAATGCACATTCTCTGGCTGTCTTTACAACATCTTCTCCTTTTTCAAATACAAAATTCTTCATACACAAAAAAAAATAAAAAGAAAAAAGAAATCTCACTTCACTTTTCTTTCTTCCTTTTTCCTTACTATTTGCCAGATTTGTAGAGATAGTGACACTACAAGCAGCAAAAATCCTACTTCATTCTCTCTTTTCCTTCACATTATGGTGTTCGAATCAGTTTGCATTCGAGAATATTAATATTTTCATTAGGATTGGAAACTGATGGAAAGAAATCATATAATTTTTTGTGTTCATTTCATGAGTTTTCATTGGTTTCTTGATTGTTAGGACACACTCTTCGCTTTACATTTTTTTTAAATAATTGTGGTGTTCGGATCAGTTTGTATTAAAATTACTAAACTCTTTTTTTTTTCTGTTGAGATTTAAATTAGGATCTTTCACTGATTAAGTTTCTTTTTTTTTTTTATCCCAGAAAATTTCATGATTAGGTTAGGGTTTTGCAGTCCACAGGATGATCAAGATCAGGTAAATTTTATAGTAGTTTTTTTTTTAAAAAAAAATTATTTGATGAATTCTTTTTTTTTTTTTGTTTTTTGTTTTTCTTGATGATGAAACTTTTACTGTTTGATGTTGACAAAATTTGTGAAATGAAACGTTTTTCCTTTACCTGAAAAAGGGGGAAAATGCCTTAATTTCTTGCAACTGATTGATGGAGTTTCCTTTATTATTATTATTTTTTTTTAATTTAGAAGAATATAATTATTTTTTTTGCTATCAATATATTGGTAATTAAATGGCTTTTAACATTTTATGTGATTTTGGTTTTTGCCCTTCATTTGTTTTGTTGTTGTTGTTGTTATTTTCCTCTTATCCTTCTACAATCTCTTGATACATGTGTTTTAATCTTCTCTGTATTGTTCCAATTTTAATTTAATGAATCTTCTTGGAGGTATTTTTAGCTATATTTTCTCTGTATTGTTCCAATTTTAATTTAATGAATCTTCTTGGAGGTATTTTTAGCTATATTTGTCCTTTTACGGTCAGAGGTCAATTCAAAACAGTCTCTCAATACCAGATTTGCATATCTTACACACTTTGCAGATTCTACTTGTGAGGCTACTCTAAGTATGGTCTTGTAGTCGTCGTCCTTTTACCGATTGGAATGGTCTAGCTAACTCACAAAGATACATGTAAGATGTGCGTACATCCTATTCTTTGCGGATCCCATTTGTGAGGCTACTCTGGGTATGATGTTGTTGTGATCATCCTTTTACGGATCAGAACAGTCTTTCTATCCCACAAAGATACAAATAAGATCTGTTTACATTCTACACTTCGCACACCTGATCACTTGTGAAACTACACTGGATATGTTATTGTATGTTGTTGTAGTCCTCCTTTAATGTCTGCATTTTTTAGCTATTTGGATTAGGGTTCTTGCTAGCATATTATATTAATATGAAGTTATCAATGGAGTACAAGGTAACCCTATATTTTGGTTCTTCTCATAAAAATAAAATTGGTTAGGAGGGACATAATGTTGTCCTTTTAGGTTTGATTCAAGATCCATTTGGACATAACATTTCATTTTTTCAACTTTGTTTTGCTTCAAAAATTGTTAAGTTATATATTGTAGTTAATTTTTCACTCCAACTTTAAGTTGAACTTTTCCAAATTTGTAAAATTGATTCTAACAACTTTTTCAAATACAACATTTTTCATTTTGTAGTGTCACTTTATGTATAGATAACTACTAATTGTTCATATAAAAAGTGAGACTAGTATCCTCAAATGTTATATGCTATAACATGTTAATAATCTTGTTAAGAGATTGGCCTTCTGAGTCGAGCTTGTTGCAGGAGACTTGCCTAGTGCGGTTTATATCTTATGTGTGATTTGCGAGCTATTGCTTATTCTATGCGCACCCAAAGGATAGTTACAAGAGTTATGAATCCCCTATCTTGAGATTCTAACTTCTTTGTGATTGAATTAGTTCATTGAGATGTAATGTGAAAGATGGTTTAAGAGAGCTTCCTTTAGTCCACTCATAGGTAGATGAAGGATTCGAATTATCTGCCGACTCATTCATTCAAATACAGTAGAAAATATGTATTCTTGTACTACTGTGAATGTGTGAATGATGCGGGAGATAAATTCTTTCCTTTTTATCTGTGCTTGGACTGAAGGGAGCTCCCTTTTAACCTTCTTTGTTCGTGTTGTTTCGACTCAAATGATTACTTAATGCTTTAACTAATTGTTTCTTATGGTGGTCTTCAAGCAGGCTAACTTTCATGTACCTCGACTATTTCATGGGGTACTCGTTAGGGTTCTCACATCTTCTTTTTATGTTGTGATTCACTTTGTCGTCTTTGTTATGTCTTGGGCAAATTTTGAAGAAAATTCAAGTTGTTTCACCATGGAGTTGTTTCTACTTGTTACTATTATCTTTTCATTGTTCGTTCAGTCAATGGTCTTTCAGAAACAGCCATTCTACTTTTTTAATATAGGGATAAAATCTGCGTACACTTTATCTTCTCCATACCCCACGTGGGACGATATTGGGTTCGTTGTTGTTGTTGTTTTAGTTGTTTCACCCTGTTGTGTCCTAGAATTTCATATGGATTTCCCTTTTAGCAATTTTGGTTGCCCAATTTTGAAGCAAATGATTTTTTTTTTTGGGTTGTGCTTAAAATCATCATTTAAAGTATATTTATTTGTAGGTATGGCCTTCATCTTATTACACCAATTTTATTATTATTTTTAATTTTTTTTTTACCATCACACACACACACAAATATATATATATATGTTTGTGTAGTAATGTACCTCCTTTACATAAAATGTGTTTTTGTTCCAACTGTAGTTAGAAGATTTATTTGTAACATTATTTTTGGTCCATCACTGCTAAAATTGAATCAAAATCGAAGGCCAAAATTAACAGGTTGAGTTGATTTTTTAAAGTAAAATCGATGTCAAACCGATGAAGTTATCGAATTTTGCTCTCATGCTGAACTTTTCGGACACATGACCTGAGGTCTGGGCTTTATTTGTAACTTCAAACGGTAAGCTCTTACGAAAAATATGATAGGTTATAATTTTTTAAACTAATATAATAAAAAAAATATTTTTAAATTTATATAATTTAACTATCGAGAAATGAAATTTAATATGTAAAAGTGAATTCAGAGAGTAACTATTTTAGAAAAAATGCTAGATATTTAACTAGGGTTTAGGGGTGATCAAGTTGTAGTCACTGTTGGTATTGGAACTTGTAATATTTTATTTATATTTATTATATACAGCAATTTAACTATTAATTTATTCAAGTTTGTTGATATTGGTGAAGCTTTGTTCACTGAATATAAACTGTGTATGTAAGTGGGTTTTTATTATTATTAAATTAGTTAAAATTATGTGTGCTACCCATGCTTTTTTTAAATAATTAAATAAACAAATTAAATTTAATCATCAGTATCAGTGTTTATTAGTCTATATATAAAAAAGAATTAATAAAAAATTTATTAAAAAATAATTAAAAAAGGAATCTGCCGCCCTATCTAAACCAATTAGAATTGTTTTAATTTTTATTTTCTTTTTCAACCTCGAATTGTGTTTTCTTTAGAGCCTATGGTCTCCTATTGGAACCCTAAAACAAACTACTTCCGTTGTTTCATTTTTACTTGTCACGTTATATGTTATAGGAGATAATTTAATTAATTTTTAAAATTAAATTAAATTAATATTTAATATTAGATGTTCGATTATAAAAAATATATTAGAAGTTGTAATCTTTCTTATATTAATATAATAAAAGAAATATATTTTAAAATTATATTAATAGTAGATTATATAATTTGACTGTTAAAAAGCGAAATATGACTTCTCAATTAGTTGTATGATTAGAAGATTTTTGGTCAAATGTTATATAGTTTTGACTTCTCGAGAAGCAAAACGTGACAAATAAAAGTGAATAGAGGGTCTAAATTTTATCTTTTGTTACACTTTATGCTAATTTTAATTTTATGATTAGAAAATTTTGAATTAAAATTTATACAGTTTGACTCTCGAAAAGCGAGATGTAATAAATAAAAATAAATAGAGGGAGTAAATTTTGTCTTTTGCTACACTTAGCCAGTTTTTGATTTCACGATTAGAAATTTTTTTATTAAAGTTTATACGGTTAAATTTTCGAAAAGTGAAGCATGACATGGAAAAAATGAATCGGAATCATATCTTTAATTTTTTGTTACATTTTTAGCCAATTTTTAATTTGACAATTAGAAAAATCACTTCATATTATTTGCCGTTCAGACTTTATTAATAATTAATTTCTTAAATAATCACTCACGTAATTATATAAAAAATTATACCAGTGACCTCGTGATAAATCAACTCCTTAAATCTTTATTGTATTAACTATTAAATCTTACTCTGATTCTTTTAAATTCTGATTTTGGAATGACAAAAATTGAGTTATTTCTATCTTACAACTTTCTTATAGTACATAACACACATTTAGTATTTATAAGTTAGATAAATTTTATAGTTTAATGATCTAAATTTTTATTTATTAATTATAATTTAATTTTTCATTTTATATTTTTCTTTTGCCTTTGATATAATAATAATAATAATAAAAAAAGAAATCATACCTATTCCCCCAGTTTATTCAAATATTTTTCTGATCATTCAAACTTTTTTCTAACCACAATGTTTATATTTAACAAAGAATAGGATAATATTATATTTTTTTAAAAAAATTATCAAACACCGTTAAAAATAGATGTTTTCTTCAACCGCAAATTAATGAAAAATTTGTATTATAAAACATGATTTTTCTACTCATTTTTCACTGAGCTAGTTCACTAGGAAAAAATACTGTGAGAAATAGATTCTCACTGAAATAGTCGGAAGCTTCATAATTTTTTCATGTGAAAATTCTATTATTTTTTCAATCCTCATCGATGATTAGTGAAAATAACCACTTAACATTTTTCAGTAGAAAATTTCAATGCGAAAATAATAATCTTTTAGTAGTGGAAAGGTAAATCATTTCAAATTTCAAATTGTACGAGAACAAGGGTGTGTATGATATGAAGGGAAATATTTTCATAAAATATGTATTTTTAAAGAAAAATAAGTAATTTTTTATTTATTTTCTTGTGTTTACTGTGTAAGTAAAAAAAATATTAAAATCTTAAAAATATTTATATATATCTGAATAAAACAACAAAAAATAGAGAAGGAAAAATACAATACAACTTATTTTTTTATTTTATTACGAAAGCTCTTTTTTATTATTTTCAGAAATATTATTTTTTAAAATTAAATATTTTTAAAATTTTTTGACCAACCTATGTCCGTACCGAACACACCCCAAATTTGGGCATTTTTTCTTGAATTAAAATAATAAAATAATTTCAACAATTTGTACTTATGCTTGTGTGTAAAGTACCTGCATGTAGATTTTAATTAATTAATATATGGATTTATTTAAATTGGAACTATTAAAAAAAGCAGTTCATTGTGTAGTTCGAGAGTGGGAAGTACAAATTTTGGTTATAATTTCGAGTAATTTGTATTATTTTAAGAACAAAAGCTTTAACCTAGTGCATTGATATACTAATTTCATGTTTTTTTTTTCTTGCTTTTGAGAAAAAGGTTTTCATTGTGCCAAATTGTGTTTCTTGCTTTTTATATATATATATACTTGGAATTTTAGTAGTACTTGGAATTTATAATGTTGGATCGAAGTTGTATCGGAAATAATTTTTTTATTTTTTAGAATAGAGGTAAGATTTAGGTACGCATTATCGATTTTCTTCAGATTTTACTCGTGAGATTATACTGAATATGTTATTATTGTTGAATTTATAGTGTTGATAACCTGATACGCGTGGCATTGACCTTTCTATGTTTGACACATTTATAATTTGTAAGTTAAAATGTGTTATCGTTTCGGAAATGAGAGGAGGATGTCCAATATATAATATATGTTCAGTAGAATTCGGTCGCTTTAACTCAAATTTTACGTATTGTCCATCTTAAATTGTCTAATCTTTCTATTTCATATTATTGACCTTTGTTGACTCAGCACATCCTTTAAGAAAATTTTAATTAGAGGTGCATTTTACGTAATTAACCTTATTAATTATGCATTGGAAATCTAAATTTGATTACTACAGTCAAAACCACGTTGTAATAGTCATTAGTTATAATGACATTTCACTATAATGACTTGATTTTTTTCAGAACCGATTTTTCATATTATATTTTACTTTTCCATAACAATATTCTGTCTTTAACAGTAGTGACGTTCAGTATAACAGTACACTCTTTGTAAAATTACCCCTCTATGACAGTCATAATCAAATATAATGCAATAATTTTTTGTAAGAATTATATTATGTATAAAAGTTAATATTAAAATATTTACGGTAATCATCATTAATGTCATGCACACGGTAAAATTCAAGTACGAATATCTAAAAAGCAGAAATTATGTTAAAATAATGGCCATCAGTTATGATCATAACTTCACGAGAAAAGACTAATGGTGTTTGCTTTTTACATTCACATTCTTTCTATTTTTTTTTGTTAAAATGATTAACAAATACATTCCTTCTTCGTGTTACATAAAATCATTAAACTAAATATTTGTTTACTTTTATTTACAACAGCTAAACGAGATCTAAACATCAAATACCAGTATTCATATATAACAGCATCCCACTATAACAATTATAAATTACTAGACAAACACTACCACTATAAAAATGTTTGATTGTATTATTTTATGTAGTTATTTAATGAGAAGGGTAGTATTGAAAGAAAATGATAAATTTTTCTTGATTTGTTAAAATAGACAAATAAAATAAAAAATTATTTTTAATATAAAGATCAAGTAAAATGAAACTGAGGAAATATTATGGTTTCCCAAAATAGTTATCTCAAAACTCAAATTATTTGTTATTTCAGAAATTTGAGAGAATTAGTTTTGTAGGTCATCTACAATTTTTTTTTTTAGTTTTACGATTTTTGTTTTATAAAAAGTTTTTATTTTTTACACGTAAAATATTCGAAAAGACTATTTTCTTTTATTCAATTTGTAAGTGGTCAAGAGATCTTATTGCCTCACGAAATTCAAGACAAAATTAATTATATTTTTTATTATATTTTTAGGAGTAATTGTTTTTGAAAACTACAAGCAACTCAATTACGTAGAGATGAAGCATAATGGAGTAAACATTTAGTGTTGAAGATTATATTTTAAAACATAAATAAGGGTAAAATAGTTAAAATTACTCCTAATTAATATTCTAAGGTGACACATCGATAAATCACATATCTCTATATTTCTTTTAAAAATAAATATTTGTTATTACAAACTTTCAAATGCACATAATTTTATAAAGATTACTAGTCAACAATAGTAGTAACTAGCTATTTTTTAATATAATCTTTTCATATAGTGCGGACTTCTTCACGCCCAGTATGAGTCTTTTTTAACAAAATTTTAATTAATGATCTTTTTTCTTTTTATAAAATATAAATTTATGAGTTAAATTTTATATTTTAAAAAATTAAAATCACAATTTAAAATTTCAAATCATAATTTTTGAAGAATTTAAAATTATAATAATCCAAGTCACATATTTTAAATCTGAAATCAATGAAAGAAAAAAAAAGAATATTCAAAAATGCTGTCCACACACTTTTCTATTTGTTGGTAAAAATAGGAAATGTCCTATATATACATGCAAAAATGATTGATAAAAGTTTTATAATTAAATATAATGCAGTAAAAAAATTAAACTAAAGATATTAGTATAATTGAATCTGCAATATGAAGTTTTTATCTAAAAATCTAACATATATATTAGGGGTGAATTTAGAATAAAATCTACGAATTTATAAAAATTCAATAACTTTTATTTATATTTTATATATATATTAAAAAGTTCACTAAATATCCACAAATATATAATACGAACAGATTATGAATATTCGGTGACAAGCAAAAAATATCAAAATTTATAAATTTTTAATTACCTTTATCATATTAGTTGTTGGCAATCATGCGTCTTCACTGGATATTTTATTTATTTTGGATGTGTTTGGTAATGAGAAAAATAAAAATATTTTTTTAATATTTTTAATGTTTGGTTGACAAAAAAATTTGAACTTCTTTTAATAAAAAAGAAAGTTCTTTAAAAGTTGAGAAAAACGACTTATCTGATAGAAGTAAGAAAACAAGTTTCACGACATTTCATATTGACTGTGTACTCTCCATCTTCAACGCACGTCATCTTCACCCTACCGTAAAATAATTATACAACTCCAAATCCTCTTCTAATATTAACATCAGACAGCAAAATCCTTCATACATCAAGAAAATTGCAGTAAAATTGACAACTCTTACGACTAAGCAAATCATCCAACTACTATATACATATATATACTATAAACTCTAGACTCTTTCTTTCTATTTTGTGTCCCGTTGATCAACGGGACACAGAAACACAATGTGATATCGGAAAACACAATTTTTTCCCCTTACATGTCCATAGTCAAGAAAAATCGCCTTTTCCTCTCTGGTGTTGTTAGTTAGTTCTCCTCGAGCTGGTAAAATGCCCTAACGTAATCTTCAGCATCCCAAAGAAAAGAACCGAAAGCAACAGCTTCCAACACAAACCTCTTCAGACTAGCCAACGACGTTGAAACATATTCGTCGTGGCTATCATCATCACCAAAAAGCGCGGAGCAATGCTTCTCGATCAGACTCTTTGTCTCTTTGAATTTCGGTTTTGCAATCATATGCTTTATTTCATCGTCAAGACTCATAACATAAGACCTAAGATTGTCTTGCTTCTTCCCCTGGAGAAGTGACACACGACCAATGTCAATTGGTCGTGTGTCACTGACACGTCCCAGGGAAACCGTTTTTTGTTTCAAAAGCCATGACCTAGAAAATAAGAGGTTGCTAGGAGTTTTATCAAAACTCTGTTCCAAATTGTACCTCAATGAGGCAGACTTCAAGAAGTATCCATATAGAACCGAAGCAGCATAGACATGTCGGATTTGGAGCTTTTGGACTTGAGTTAGAGCCCAATTATCTTTCATGTTCGACTTGTATTTCCATCCTATTTCCTTAACCATTTCGAGTACTTCAACGCTGTGTATAGACTCGAGTTCCCAGTCTTTACAAGGCCATATCTCGAGCCTGCCATTGTACATGCAATTCGAGAGCTTAGGAACCAAATGCACTCCGATTTCAGAGAACTTGTACACTATTAACATGTACATAACATCCTCTACAACATTTCGACATTCCAGCTTTCTCATCTCAGAAATTCTCCTGTCAATTTCATCGTAAACCAGATATCAGTAAAACGTATACGGAGCTGAAATTACATAATGCAGGAACCAGACATTCATTTATCGACAGTTAGTCCGATGAATTAAACACCTACCATGTCTAAAGACAGTTTGTATACACATCGAGCAAGTTCAGCTTCCTTAAAAAAGACACTCGAAAATGTAATATAGCATAAAACTATGCTATATTACATAAAACTAACTTTATATCATTCATTCGTAACATCTATTCTCAGGTATTTTCAGCCAGTCTCCTTCCACGAAACACTAAGAAATTATTTCTGGGACAGAAACAACAATTCGTAATTTCCTCTGATCTCAATTTACGCGACACACATAAGAGAGTTTTACGCGATTAAACCATCAAAAAGTTTATTTGAAGAAAATGTTAATGGTCTGCTACATATCAGGTTGATGCTACTTCTGCTCAAACAACTATTCTCCAGTTATATCCTCTAAAGAAACGTTCGATAAATCAAAGATTTCGAGAACAAACTACACTATTACTCAGTACCATAAGATTCACAAACAGAAAGATGAAGAAACTTCTTAACTCTAAACACCTATATAACAAGACTAATGAATGAACTACACACCAAAATTCGTCGGAAAATGCATATTAAGTACTTCACCACATCAATAGAACTCTAAGAAATGCAATTCTGTAATAATTTCCACACTCTCAGTATGACTTATTTTTCAGGTCAGTGCTCTCACTCAATTTTTATTGACCGTTACTTGAAATTATCTCTTAGGCGACCTGATATAAGTTAAACTCGACAAGAGTAACGTTTAGTTGACCTGCAAAAATAGATAAATCTACATACTAAACCTTACAAGGTGACCTGTTAAATTGCAGCCGTTGTCTAGTATATATAACTTAAACTCTTTACGACTTTCACACTATCAGTATGCCTCAATTTTTTAGGTTAGTAATCTCACTTGTTATGGGCAATTACCTGAAATTGTCTCTACTCGACAAGAATAAGGTTAAGTTGACCTACAACAATGGACAATTCTACATATTAAGTCTCACATGGTAAGCTATAACTTGTTAAATTGCAACTGTGATCGGTGTATATATACATTGGCATTGTTTGTGCCTATGCTACTAGGCACAACAATGCGGAAAGTATAGTAATCCTACTTAGAACTTAAATACTACGGGTAAAGTTAGAAAAACACAATCAATTATTTCTTGAATTTTGAAAATAACAATTATTTTTAGTATAGTTAGCACTAAAAAAGAACGGAGGGAGTATATCTCTTAGATGACCTGATAGTGTTTATGTGACATGACAAGTGTCTATAAGTTAAACTCCATAAGAGTACGGTTAAGTAGCACATGGTAAACTATAAGTTTCAATTTATTTGTCTTCACTTACTTTTTTAGTTCATTTTAAAAAATATATTTTTTTTCTTATTCGGCAATTCTTTAATTCTAAACTTTACGCCTAACATGTTCAACACCAAAAGATTAAATAATATTTTGATACATTCTACATGTTTTTAGTTTAAGACATATAAGTGATAGGGGAAGGGGAAATAGTCAAATAGGGAGAAGCTTACGAGACTGAAAATTCAGCCAACCAACCAACTGAGCTACTAAGATTCGTACAAAATTCAAAAATCATTCTTTAACTTATGAGTCAAGTCTTAAAATCGCAGACAAACAAATTGAAACGGAGGGAAGTAATAACTTAAACGGACCTGTGAAGAACAGCTTCATCAGAGCACAAGCTGAAAACACTACGAAGAATAGCATCGCTCCTCACATAAGCCAAATTCACCAATTCTTTCTTCACTAAACCATAAAACTCCTTTTTGTCATTCTGCGACAGAGTCAGAATTTTCATTAAAAGTTTCTAAATACCAATAAGTAAACAGAACAGAATAAGTCAAAAACGGTTCAATATCTGCTATATATACATAATATAAATAATAATTTTGTGTTCGGGTGAATCCTTTTGACCCTACCTGACTCCGCCCCCGATGCAACATGCTGCTCAGTGACCTCCCTGTTTCTGTCCTCGGCAAGAGAGGCATAGTCAATCCACTAAACTCCCAATTTCCACTGCCATTATTATTACTACAACAACTACTAGCCACCACAGCCAATGATTTCCTAGTCTGGAAATTGAATGGAGAAAATAGTGTTGATGATGATATTAAAAGGGTGTTCTTGAATTGGTGAGGTGGAAATTGGGTTAGTGAAATCTTGGAGTATGAGGGGAGACAGTCCATTCAAGAAGATAACAACAGTTGGGGGAAAAGAACATAAAACAGAGGAGAAATTTTGGTGTGCTGTGAGAAACACACAAGAAACAGAGGAGAAATTATTATGATGATTTTCCAGATTGTGTTTGTTTTTTTTTCTTTTGGGGGGGTTGAAATTGAAGTAGCATTATGATGATGGAAAGCTTAAATAACCAAAAAAAATAGACTTCTAATCCGTTTAACTAAAGGATTAGTTGTAGAGTTCATATCCAACTCAAATCATGACATATTTTTATATAATATTATTATGAGCATCAAATAATAATTATAATATTATTATAAGGATCAAATAATAATTGTTTGTCCAGGCCCACACTCACTTGTGGGATTATTCTATTGTTGTTTGTAAGGGGATTAAGGGGGATCGCGAAGGTGTTTACTTGAACGCTCTTAACTAAATATTACAAGTGTTCATCTGAACGCCCTTGATAAAATATTATAAGTGTTCACATGAACGTCCTTAGTCATATCTAGGGGGATTTATTATTTGCCTGAATACCATTGATCAAATATTATAAGTGTTCACCTAAACGCCTTTGATCAAATATTATAAGTATTCATATGAACGTTCTTGATAAGATATTACATTATATATATAAATTAATTTTTTATTTTTATATATATAAATTTTAAATTCCCTAAATACATGAATAAAAATTGACTCAATTGTTTAAAAGTTTCAAAATTCATATGAAAATTACAAAAGTTTAAATTTCAATAAAAACTTGTTTTACTTTTTTCGAAATCATTGAGATGGAGAGAGATTTATTTAATAAGAACATATAATATATTATAATAAAAGAAGAGCAATAATTAATAATGTGTGGGCCGCACTTTTAAGTTTATATGATGAATTAATAATTTAAAATTTTGGATTTGAGCCTCGAGAATAGAATCACTATTTTTAGAGAATATTTTGCTCTCGAAAGTGAAATTTTTTATCGAATTTAAATTAGTTGTCTCAAAATATATATTTAATAGAATGAAAAATCAGAAGGACAAAATAAAAGGGAGAAGTAAAATTTTTTATAAAATAATATAAATAAAAAGAAAATAAGATGTACTGAGAGAGCATTATAGAAATTTTATTCACCAGAATATAATATATTTTGAGGTATCGAAACTTTTATTTATAGAAGAAGAATGACAATCTGAAAAATGAACTCGAATAAGAAGAGAGATAAGGAGAAATAATAGCATAAAAAAGAGTTATATTTGCTCTTATATTTTTACAAATAAATTATATTTGTCTTTCATTGTATTTAATGGTGAAAAGTTATATGGAAAAAGCGAAATACTGGAAAGTGGATCAGAAATGGGTAAAAGTTTATATGCATTCGTTACTTATAACAATTTTTATTAGTTTATCATGATTTAGTTATAAATTAAAATAAGTATGTATGCTAATTAATATAGGCGAATCCAAAATTTGAAGCTTACGAGTTTCTATAACCATCTCAAGACTCAGAGACAGTCAGAATTTGAAGCGTATAAGTTTGAAATTCTAGTTATTTTAAGTTACTGAATTCTAAATTAATAATGTGTATATATTAAATGAATTTGAATCAAAACTACTAAATACAGCCAATCCCACAAGCTATATATTCTAGCTTCGCCCCTATCTCAAGTAGATACCAGAGCGAAGGGTAAAATATACCCCTAAAGTATTCAGGATTTTTGAATCTCCTACTCGAACTATCAGGTGTTTATTTTCCCTACATGAATTATTACCAAATATTTATGAAAATACCTCAACTAATAATTTAGACGTGTTTCAATAAACATTTGATGATAATTCAGATAAAAAAACTCAAAAAAATACGATAGTTTAAATGTATTTTTCACCGTCCACTTTAAATACTATATATATATATATATATAATAATTCTTGAATAAATTTATTAACACATGTTACAAATATTTTTTTTAATTATTATTATTATTATTATTTTTTTGGGTCCAATGAGTGTGACATTAAATTGTGAGTGCAACTTAAAAAAATATCCAGCACTTATCTTGTCATTTTCTTCTTCATTTGGACATTGAAATTTCCATAAGAAAACAAAGTACCAATAAGAAGAAAAGAAACATAAAAATTCATATCTGGGATTTTTCTTGGGGTGCCCGTGATTCGTGAAGAAATAAATATCTTATTTGCGGTAAAGGTGTTCACGAAAAATTGAAAAATTAAATAAAATGAATATATTTTTATTTGACTTAATTTTGATTTTTTAATTTTAAAAATTTATAAAATTTGATTTGATGTTGGCTGGTTTTAAAAAACAAAAAATTATCGAACTAAACTGATTATATTTTTTTATGTTTCAATTTGTTTGTCTGATTTGACTTGACACAAGGTTTATGAAAGTAAAGAAGATTTTTGAATATTGTGATTTTAAACTAAAAATACGTGAATGTAGCAAAATGCTCTTTAAATCTTATAGTTTTAAACATGTCATGTGAAAAATTGAAACTAAAAAATTGTCAAAAAGTTGAAACAAGGGAAGTATAAATATTTGGTTAGTAATTAAATCTTTTGCCTTTACTTTCCAGTTTGATTTGTAATTTTTATTCTTATAAATATAACTCTAAAGTATGACCATGTGTATTTGTTGAAAAAGTATAATCCATGACAAATATAGCTTATTCAATATTATAGGAGTAAATATGATCATTTTCTTTATCATTTAATCAGAGTTTGGTGCAGTTTTTGCTATTTATCCCATATTAATTGTCATATTTTCTTTTTACACGTCTTTTAAGAAATCATAAATAAAATATTTTTTTACTGTTTTATTTTTATTTCTTTTCAATAAATTACACTTTATTCTTAACAATAGGAGTAAACTAATACTATTATTTCAAGAACATTTAACAGTAAATTGAGACAAAATTAATTAATTTCATCTTAATTTCATAATTTGTAAATTGGGACAAATATTTTAACAATTTTGACAACTAACATAAAACGAAAAAAATATCTTTTAAATTTATTTGATAGTATTTGATTCAATCATAAGCACTACTTGGACAAAAACGATTTTAGTTTACATCAATGTTTGTTTAATATTGAATAAAGGCTAAAGATATTTATTTTTGACAAAATTTAAAGAATTAAAAAATTACTTTAAAATATATTTTTAAAAATCATTTTAAATCAACCCAAATATAAACTAGAAAGGATCAATTTTTGTTATTTTCTCACTAAGCACATGGAGAAGTTTGGAGTTTAATGAAATAAAATCTTTGTTTTCTTAATCAATAATGGGGCCTATAGATGAAGTGTGATCAAGGCAATTGGGGTCCAACCTTATCCCCCAACACACCAAAAAAGGCAAAAAGTAGCCTTTGATTTTAAGGTTCCAAATTGGAATATTCTCATAAATACAAAAATATCAGCCACTAAGGTGGCTTTAAAAGTTTCAAATGGCCAACCTTAAAATCGATTGTCAACTTAGTCCTTGTTAGGAAGGATTCTGTGATGGAATGAATAGGATTTTTTTACTCGTAATTAGAGATTTAAGTATGAAAAGAATTCTGTTAAAGGGTGTTTTCTGTTTAAATGGGCCTTTTATGAGTGCGAATTTGAATTAGTCGGGACCCTAATACGGATAACATGTATTAAATGAGAAACCAAAAAAAAAAACATTCATCCTTTTATCATTTTGATTCGTAATGAGAAAAAAAAATTAAAATACCTCATATGACTATATTAACATGCGCCTAGTCGAATGACAGAGCGTTGGTGCGAAGTCGGGAGATTAAGCATACAAATGGATAATTATGTTAAGAAACATATACATAAACGTGGTTGGAGTGTTGAACCAGAGTTTTAGGCTAAAGGAAAACCGTACATGGAGGGTCACTTCAAGTGATCCAGCATGTGGCCTGACTTTAAACAAGTATATCTCCTAATATATGAAGAGTTAGACAGTGTCCTACCTACAAAGTTAAAGTTCTTTGAATCAAATTTCCAACAACACAAACCACTCATCAATCCGAGTTCTATATCAAGAGTTATGCAAGTTTGAAAAAGACATTGTTGGCAGGATTTTGACGCACGAGATAATTCGATCTTGAAAAAAGAGACTACAATTGAGCCTAAATTCTAAGTGCTCAAGTATACAAGAGTGAAAGTAATAGTTGAAAATAATAAGGTTTGGGAAGGAAATAATTTGAGACAAAGTTAGTGAGCTATATGCTTCAATTACTAGATTAAATGTCCTACTTGTTCGAGCTACTTGTTTACCCATCATACTTGCTTGAGAGGAAGACCTACGTGTTTAAAGATAATTAACGTATCACTTATTTTATTGGGCAAAACCATGTAACAAACTATGATGAGGGAGCCCACTTGAAATGATTTTGTCAAAATAAAATAAGTAGGCGCATCACTTACTTGGACAACGACGAATCCAAATTAATTGGGCCAAAGGGAGATAGAGAGGGTCATTGGATCAAACACAAGATCCATATGCCAAGAGGTGATATATATATTTATATACTTAGACCAAAAATAATATTTACTCACAAAGAAAATTTTCACTAGTCTCTCTCTTAGGCATGACTTTCTATTCAAAGAAGGCTCTTGAGTTTTCTTGTTTCACAAGCCTAAGATAAGTTATTAGTATGTATTTTACTTAATTTAACTTGTAAGAGGGTGGACAACATGTAGTTATACGTTGAAGATCATGAGGTAGCCCCAACTTGTATCATTGAATTCTAAAGTTATTTTTCTTTTTGTCTCAAGGATTTTTCTTGGAGAAAGGTTTAAGGAATTGAAGAATTTAATTTAAGAAGGTCAAATTCCAGCAAACTGAGGTAAGTTTTGCTCCCACTCCACCCTCGTTGTCCATGGAATTGAATAAGAAATTTCAGATGTAATTGGTGTAAGGACTCACGAGACGGTAATCGAAAGTCGTGAGTTTAATTTTTTCTTGTATTGTTGAAGAGTTTGGGAGATTATATATATGTCTTGTTGGCTGTGAAGGTTTTCCACCTTATGATAAAGGTTGGTTGTTGTTTGGGGTTGGAAAAGGAGGATGTGGTGATACACTGATTATTTAGTTATCACACGGGCATGTTGTCCGATTGGTTGTGGCGGACTATTTTGTGAGCCCCACATCATTGTTAGTTGCTAAAAATTATATTCATTATTCATTTGACGTATAACTATAATTTGTAGAGGAAAGTGAAAAGAAGCAAACATATAAAAAGAGTCAGACGAGCTAGTCGCTCACCTAGTAGCTGACATATTGTTGATGTAACCCGAGAGTGTTAATGAGTTATTTGTAATGGTTATGTCACTTGTGTTTGTGTATATCTCTTACTCCAAGGACATACTATTTTTTCACAAGTATGTAAGGCAATAAACGAGATATGTAAAGCTAAAATCTCTTTCGCTATTAAGGCACGACCCTATGTCACATGTTTATCCTATAAGGATCAACATAGCTTATTTGATATATGAGAGCACAGCCTTCACTTGTTATATGGTAAACACATGACGACATGCCTAACATAGCCAACATATCTATATGTTCTTTTTGCTTGAAAGTACTTGTTTTTCGTTCCTCATATGTCTATTTGTCGAAATTTACAGTGTTCTTATTACTCTTGTCGAGTTAAGTATTCTTAGCATCATATATGAATATACTTGTCTTCATTAGAAACTCATAGGCTTCACATGCATATATGTTACGTATCTTAAGTAAGAATCATTTGTCGTCAGTATAACTTTCACTTGCATAATTGAGTATCTATACATACCTAAAAACCTTACTTGCTAAAATTAGTCCATTACTTGATTCACTAATCACACGGTATATGACTCATTTGCTACATAGAGATTATCATTTATTCATTTGCTCCACTCTCATCTGGAACTAATAGATGTCTAGTACTCTTTAAATGTACTTATAGTTATAGTTGGGTATGTCGCAGCCCTGTCTCAACCATTTAAATTGTACAATTATAAATTTCATTAGAGGCTTCATATATATTGTAAAGTAGCTGTCATATATAATTATAATTTTATTTATCGTTTACATTAGTGTGACGAGTTGGCTAAAGTTACACATGCAATTTCTTATCATTTGTCTCAAGTATAGTGATTCATCTACTCAAGACAAGTCATTTGTATAGCATGTGTTCATATGGTTCTTGTATATCTCTACCAATTGGGAGCGTGACATAAACTCAATTTTCAATTTTTTACAAACTCCATTTATTTAGAAAAGTTCAAGTTATGTATACTAATAATGATAATATAAAAATAAATATATTATCAATATAATATAGTCAGATTGTAACATATTATTACTCTTTCTTATGACCCACCATATTAGGCTTTATATGGATAAATATAATTGGTTAGAGACAATACTAAATATTGATACTAAATTCAAATGAACTCGATATTGATATAAAGTAGTCACCATTATTTGAATTGACCATCACAAATCAGAAAAATGCCACTTACACTTATAATGGGCTGGGCAGGAGAAACAGCCCAATATCAATTGGGTTCCCTAAAAAACGAATGCAACATTGTATAGCATGTGTGTCTATCATGTATATCATTGTATACTATACGTAGAATCTTATTTATATGGTTTCAATTGATTCAATACACGGTCAAAGTTATATATAAAATTTGAGAAAGACTAAAAATAACTTAGACTTTGAAATCTATGATAAGCTGTATTACATTACGTATAGACGAACTTCTTGTTTACGTGTGAATTATTTCATTAGATATGGATGAATTATTCAACAAATACATTCTTAATCATTAATCAAGCTTTAGCGAGCATCTCAATATATTTTTTTATATATATAGATGGCTAACATAAAGTCGAGGGTCTATCAGAAACAACCTTTCCACCGCTGAGGTAGTGGTAAGGTCTGCTTAGGTTCTACCCTCTCCAGACCCCACTTGATGGATTATTGTTGTTGATGGCTAACATGTTTATTTTTGGTGAGCAGCTAAATATGTAACTTTTCCATTATTTTCCTTAAATTTGAAAAGCCCATTAATGACTGTGATGTTAACTAAGCCCAAAATTTGTTAAGGCCCAAATTGGGTGGCTGCACCCACTCTTTGAATCTTAGGGTTTTCTAGTCATCTTTCATCACTACTACAAGGAGGAGACCAGAGTGAGGAGAGTGAGGGTCGGGCTTAAGCTCTCCAGCAACCATGGGTAATTATCTGATTTTCCCTTTTTTCCCTCCATTTTTCTGCTGTTTCTGCAGATTCATTTGCTATCATCTTAGAACAATTTCGTGTAGAACTAACTGGGTGGAAAAAAATGATGAAATTAATGATTTTATGTGTTTTGTTTATGTATGTAAAGGTATCTCAAGAGATTCTATGCACAAGAGACGTGCCACTGGTGGCAAGAAGAAAGCTTGGAGGAAGAAGCGAAAGTCAGTTTTTCTCTCTTTTTTTCCCACATTTATTATGTGCATTTCCCTTTGAAAATTGGAGTTTTGGAGTGAAAAATTCCTTGAATTTTTCGAAATTTAATGGCCAAAAGTAAAAAATATTCATGGCCAAACGCCCCTTAGTCGCTTTTGATTGATTGATTGATGGGCGTATGTGCATCGACCTCAACTAGTCCAGGGTAGGAATGTAGTTGATTGATTGAATGATTGATGTGTGTGTTCATTGCAATGCTCGTCTTCTGTTATTGAGATAATGAGATTCGCAAGGATTCATTAATTATAATAATTTATTGGTTTTAAAGAAATTTATTAAGCAAAATCTTTGCTATTGTTGTGTTGTGTTCATTGCCTGCATTGCACTCGAAATTTATTGGATTGTGGAGTTGTTCAATGTGTGTTTTCTTAGGTGGTTATAAAATGACCAGTCAAATTTTGTTGAGCTTTTGTAGATGTTCACCTATTGAATCAATGAAAATTGAATTGGAATTTTCAACAGATACAAATGGAAAGAAAATGACATTATATTAAATGTGATTCTTGGGGTTGATTAACGGTTCTTTCTAAGTAAAAATGGCATTAGACTTTAAGCACAAAGTTCGTGGCCTAGTGATCAATGTAGTGTATTGAGAACGATAAGGTCTCAGGGAGTTGGATTTCATGTTTCTTCTTTGTAATTACTGAATATTTCTTGGATATTGGGCTATATGGTGAAGAATTGACTGACTATGCTGTTCTATCATAATGGTAGCTAGTCGCGAATCAGAGTGGTAGAAGTAGTTCATTGTGTATTCTTTTTTAAGGGCAAGACAAAATGACTGCTGCGGAAGTTAAAATATGTCGAAAAGTAACTTTATGTAAGATTTAAGGCTGCACATATCAACTTTGTGTCAATCTGCTTATCTTCTTTTTATTCTCTATAGGTACGAGCTTGGACGCCAACCAGCTAATACTAAGATTTCAAGTAACAAGACAGTCAGGAGAATTCGTGTGCGTGGTGGCAATGTGAAGTGGAGGGCACTGAGATTGGATACAGGAAACTATTCATGGGGTAGTGAGGCAGTAACGCGCAAGACTCGTATCCTTGATGTGGTTTACAATGCCTCAAACAATGAGCTTGTCCGCACACAAACTCTTGTCAAGAGTGCCATTGTCCAAGTTGACGCGGCACCATTTAAACAGTGGTACCTCCAGCACTATGGGGTTGACATTGGTAGGAAAAAGAAGGGGGCCGCCAAGAAGGAAACTACTGAGGTACCTCAACATAGTCCCACCTCTCTATTTAATTATAGCAAGGATCTATCGATTGCTTACTATGTCATCCTAAATTATCTTTCTTTTTCTATATGAGTTTTAGCTAGTGACTCTGTTCAATGATTTGTAATTCTGTTTGGTCAAGTGATGTGTAAGGAGTGTATGGAATATTTCCTCGCATATATACTGATACTTCTCTTGCGGCAACATTGAAAGGAGGGAGAAGCTGCTGCTCCTGCTGAGGAAGCTAAGAAGAGCAACCATGTAGTCCGGAAAATTGAGAAACGCCAGAAGGATCGTAAACTTGATACTCACCTCGAAGAACAATTTGGTTCTGGTAGACTATATGCCTGCATCTCATCCCGCCCTGGTCAATGTGGCCGAGCAGATGGGTAAAAAGCTTACTCTCAGTAATCCCTCTCCCCAGCCCAAATCCCATTTTTGCACTTCGTTACACTCGCTGATTTGGCTTATAACTGAAACTGATAGGTACATTTTGGAAGGCAAAGAGTTGGAATTCTATATGAAGAAACTTCAAAAGAAGAAAGGCAAGGCTGGATCTGGTGCTGCTGCTTAAATGGTGCTTTTGGAATGTCCAGACTAGTCTTTTTTCTTCTTGACCTATATTTTTGTGCACCACCATAAGTTCAGAATGTTGCCTGGGGTTTATTATTGTTAGCAATTTTGCTAGATGTACCTTGAATTTGCATGAATTTAGGCTCCATAGTTCTTGTCCTACATTTCCCACTTGTGGTTTGGGGAGCGTGGTGCGTACGCAGATTGGTGGAATTTGGGGAGAATGGTGTGAAGATTGAGAGACTATTTTCAATAGATCGTCTAAGAACTCTATATCTTATGGATTTGAAATTAGCATTTACAATTTGATACAGAAATTTGAGTTAATATTTTGAACTTTGTTTCTTATTCCTTGTTAATAATAAGATTTAACAAAGCTGCTAGACCTGTTGTTGGAAATTAATTCAATGACCAAAGTATTAGTATGATAAATTATATGTAGGAATTAAATTGATGAGCAAACAAAGTATTAACAATGTTAATTGCACGTTAAACGATCTAATATGTAGTAATAGAAATCTAAAAATAATGAAAAACAAGAAAAATGCTAATACACAGAAAGAAAAGGAAATACGCCCGACTAGTACTAACATTCTATTCTAATTTTCTAACTTCCACACATCCTATCAAGGGTTATTGCAGTTGAAGCTGCGTCATAATCATATCTTGCCTAATCATCTAACCCTAATACTTTTTAGGCTACCCCTATCCCTCCTTATGTCCACTGTGACCAACCTCTCAAACCTTCTCATTGATTATTTCCTCTTCACATGTACGAATCATCTCAACCTTACTTCTCACATCTTGTCCCCAACTGAAGCATCTTTATTCTTAATCTTATCCTTATGTTATGCCAACACATCCACCTCATCACTCTCATCTCTGCCATTCTTATCTTCTGAACATAAAAGTTTTTGATTGACCACATTTCGTGTCATATAATGACACAGTCGGTCTAACCATCACATTAAAGAATTTACCTTTAAATTTGGAAGACACATTCTTATCACACGGTGAATTATTCATTCATTCTCCTCAATACGATATGTGACATCTTCGTTAATCTCCTCCTTATCTTATATCACTGACTCTAGAGAGCTTCAACAAGAACAACAACCCAGCGTAGTGCGGGTCTGAGGATAGCAGAATATACGCAGACCTTACCTCCAGCTCAGAGGTAGAGAGACTGTTTCCGGTAGACCCTTAGCTTATAAAAAAATAGTCTAAAAAAAATGGCAATAAAGGGGGCAACATACAATAAAAACATCAACTAGTAACAACATCAACCACATAGCAGACCACTAACCAAGATATAAGTCACAACAGGTATAACAGATATCGAGATATAAGAAACTATAAGGTCCATACTAAGCCTACTGCTAAGGGTGACAAAACAGCGCGACACACTGCAACCTACTACTCTGCTATCCTAATCCGCGCACTCCACAACTTCCTATCTAAAGTGTAGTCCTCGGTAAGCTGCAACTGCGTCATATCCTTTCTAATCAACTCTCCCCATTGCTTATTCGGTCTACCTCTACCTCTCCTAAAATCATCCATGGACAACTTCTCACACCTTCGCACTGGGGCTCTCGGACACCTCTTCTTCACATGTCCGAACCACATCAGTCTCACCTCATGCATTTTTTCCTCCACCACAACCACTCCTACCTTGGCCCGAATATCATTGTTTCTAATCTTATCCCTCCTACAATGCCCAAACATCCACCGTAATATCCGCATCTCTGCAACCTTCATCTTCTGCATATGAGAGTTCTTTACTTGCCAACACTTCATTCCATACAACATAGTCGGTCTAACCACCACTCTGTAGAACTTATCTTTAAGCTTTGCTGGCACCGTCTTATCGCACAAGACACCGTCTACGAGCCTCTAATATTCATTCATCCTGCACCAATACGGTGGGCAATATCCTCGTCGATCTCACTACTTCCTTGAATAATAGATTCAAAATACTTAAAACTTTCTCTCTTTTGAATAACTTGTGTACCCAACATCACATCCACATCATTGATCCTAGAGAGATTCAATCGGACTAATTCATATCATAACACGTGGTCTTAGCTTGGGCTTTCTAGATTGGAGAAACGTGTCAAAATCTTTGTGAACCCATCAAAGCCAGTGAAGTATTCTTCTTAACCGCAAAGGCAAATAGTACACAACAAAAAATACATCCAAAAATTCTACACATCATCTCATCTGTCAATTTTTGATACAACACTCCAAATTAAAAGTCCTAGGTTTGAGTTTTTTTTCGATATAAAGTCGTATTTATTAAAAAATATTTAAATATAAATTTAAATTTAATTAAATTTTAATATAAATATCAGATATCAAATAAAAAATAAAACAGATCTAAATGAGAATAGTAAAATCAATACCGAGACTCATATAATTAACTATTCTTGATATTATGAAATATAATAATAGTTGATGTTGTACGAAAATTAAACAATATTGTGTGTGTGAATTAATTTGAATCTAATGGAGTAATTAGATTAGTAATTAGTGATTTATATAATTAATTTCAACAAGTTTACGTTTGAGACATTGATTAGGGTATCATTATTTGTATAATTAATTTCAACAAGATATTTCAGATTGAAACACATTACTGGATGCTAATGATTTATACAATTAGTTTCACGTGGGGACATACTCCATTCTTTTTAATTTATGCGTCTTATTTTATTTTTTAATCAATAATAATAACATATCAGTGTAATTTTACAAATAGAAAGTGAAAAAAGACGGTGACTCGTATACACGTAGTCGTGCTCTTACTTTAGGAAGATATAAAGGTTGTTTCTGATAGACCTTCAGCTTAAGTAAAGTATATCAACATCAACAGTTGAAAGAAAATTCAGCAGTAGAAAAGTCGTGCTAAAAATAAAATAGAAGAAAATAGTAGCAAAAAAATAATACGGTAAATGAAGTAAAGAAAGTAATATTTAATAATAAAATGGAAGAATAAGATAGTAGGTGGGTAAATAATAATACTAATAAGGGAAACTAGACAATGTTCGACCGCCGGTTAAGTTTTTAATCTAATCCTTGACCTCTATATTAAGGTCGTTTCCTCGATAAGCAATAGGTGTGTCATGTCCTGTCTAATCCCCCCTCTCTAATACTTCTATCTCTTCTTATACCCTCCATAGCTAACCTCTCATACCTTCTCACTGGGGCATCTTCCCTGCTCGAACCATCTCAGTCTCGCTTCTCTCATCTTCTCCACTATGGAATCCACTCCTACCTTGTCTCTAATATCTTCGTTTCTACTCCTATCTCTTATAGTATCTTCACACATCCATCACAACATACTCATTTGCACTGTATCTTTTTTTTCTTTCTTGATTTTCTATTCATTATTTGATAATTTTGTCGAGACCTGATTAAAATTTGAATTTGCAGCGACAAGTTTTATATTAAAGGTAAAATGCTTTCTAATAAAGATAATTTTATATTCAAAATTTAAGTTCAAAATTTTTAATAAAAAATGAAGAAGCATTTATCACCCTATTACGATTATGTTGGTTGAGTATGCATTATATTTTGGTGCACCACCATAAGTTCAGACTGTTGCCTGGAATTCATTATTATTAGCAATTTTACTGCCAGTTTTGCTAGATATACCTTGAATTTGCATGAATTTAGACTCTTTGGTTCTTGTCCTACATTTTTGCAAGCACAAAATTTTATATTATACGATAAATAATACATATTCAGTTGTAATTTTATAAAAAGAATCTGAAGAAAATAATATTTATGCAGACTGATTTTATATAAATCTTATTTTGTGAAAATAAATAATTATTTTCGATAAACTCTCGAAGAAAACTCTATATTATGAAGATTTGAAATTAGCATTTACAATTAATAGAGAAATTGAGTTAAAACATAGGATGATTTATTCAAGTATTTATAACTTATACCTGAATAATTTTAGTGCAATGAAAATATCTAATAAAACTTAATTTCTATATTACTAATTTCTACGAAATAATTCATGTATAACTATCTTTCAATTAAAAAACTATAAATTTTTGCCAGTATAAGGTTCATTAAGGAAAACTTTTTCATTTTTTTACCTCTAATTATAAAATTGGAGAGATTTAACAGCATAATAATAAATTCGATATAATTTTATAAATGAGATTCAAAAAAAGTGGAGAAAGAAAAAAAATATATGCCGGACTGCCTTCTAATCATCTACCCTAATTCTCAACTTCCATACTCTTCTATCAAGGGGCCATGTCTTCGGTGAGCTGAATTTGCATCATACCTGCCCTATTCACCTCACCCCAACACTTGTTAGGCCTACCCTTATCCCTTCTCAAGCGGCCACTACGACCAACCTCTCACACCTCCTCACCGGGGTTGCACATCTCCTCTTCACATGTTCAAACCATCTGAATCTCACTTCTCGTATGTTGTACTCAACAAGAGCTATTCCCACCTTATCCCTAATATCTTCATCTCTAATCATATCTTTCCTGACATGTCCACACATGACACATCATCATTCTCATTTCTGTCACTCTCATCTCCTAGATATAAAAACTTTAATTGGTCAACAATCTAATTCATATAACAACATAATTAGGTTAATCACTATCTTATAAAATTTATCTTTCAACATGAATAACACATTCTTATCACATAAAACATCAAAATATAAACCTGCATTTTATTCATCCTTCTCAATACGATACGTGACATTCCCGTCAACCTCCTCGATACCTTGTATTACTCACCCTAAAGAGGTTCAATTGGACTAATTCATATCATAACACGTAGTCTTAGCTTGGGAATTCTAGATTGAAGAAACGTGTCAAAATCTTTGTGAACCCACCAAAGCCAGTGAAGTTTCTTCTCAACCGCAAATGCAAATAGTACAACAATTAAAAATACATCCAAAAATTCTACACACACATCATCTCATCTGTCAGTTACGCTTCTGATACATCACTCCAAATTCCTAATTCCGACCTCTGATCCAAATAACTGAATATCATAATGAAACAAAGCAATTGCGATTAAGTGGTAAAGAATTTTTTTATTTTTAATTAGATATTAAATTATTTTTATTATAAAGTATTTTATTATTAATATGAAATTTATTGATATATATTTAAATTTAATTTGATTTTAATATGAATGACAGATGTCGAAAAACGTTGAAACAGATCTATATAATAATAATGTAATGAATATTGTGGCTCATATAATTAACTATTCTTGATATTATGAAATATATATAATAGCAGTTGATGTTAGACGAAAATTAAACAATTATCAATAATTGTGTGTGTGAATTGATTCGAATCTAATGGAGTGGACTAGATAAGTAATGATTTGTATAATTAGTTTCAACAAGTTTTAGTTTGACACATTGGTTTAGTACCATTATTTGTATAATTAATTTCTAACAAGTTTCAGATGAGACACATTATTGGTTCCTGATAATTTAAATAATTAATTTTAATTAGTTTTATTTAGGTCTTATTTGTTTGCAGTTATGGAGATCTCTGAATGGTTCAGACCTTAAGTCATTAAGTTCATTTATTTTCATTAAGATTTAAGCACTTATTTCATCTGAATAGATCTTAATCGTTAAGATCTGAATAGGTCTTATGGAAAGAAGTCTCTGCCCATAACCACCTCTATCGTCACAACCACCACCACCACCAACTACCTTTGCCACCATTGTCAACCACCATTATCGTTGCTAATCATCCTTGACTGAAAAACCATTGGCAACTACTTTTGTCAACCATTACTTTCAGTCATTAATACGCATACCACCTCTATCATTATAATTATATTCACTGTCCTTACCACCAACCACCACCTCTACCACCACTATTACTCATTACCATCACTGCGATCAATCACTACTATCAACCACTTTCATCTCAACTAGCACTATCGCTAACTACTATCAACACATTGTCAACCATCACACAATCTTCAACCACTATCATCAACACCGTAAACTCCTAACATCAGTCAGCTTCACCATCACAACCACCACCACCAACTGTCTCCATCACATCAGTCACTACAACATCAGTCATCCCTATAATCATAACTATCAACATCACAATACTAGTCACTAACATCATGCATTCTACAGCTACAAACCATCTCCACCATCAATAGCGAACATAAATACTATATTTTTTTATCAGATAATAAATTTATTTTATTAAATTGATAGTTTTTAAATATTTAATTTACTTTTTTGTTTAAATTATATATCTTATACATTTACAAAAAAAAATAAAGTATGCACATTCAAATGTTGAAAAACAAACAGTTTTAATCATTTAGTGTTCAGATCTAAATACAACATCTTAATCATTCAAATGTGCATTTCGATTCAAATGTTTTAATCTTAATGAAAATAAATGAGGCCTTAGAGACATACTCTAATCTTTTTAACCTATACGTCTTATTAAATTTTTTAATCGACAACAACAATATTAGTATAATATTACAAATAGAATGTGGGGAAGGATGGTAATTGGTTTGTACGTGGGCGTGCTTCTATTTGTGAAGGTAGAGATGTTGTTTCCAATAGACGCTCAACTTAAGTAAAACATATCAACATCAAGTATTGAAAGAAAATACAGTAGTCACGCTAAAAATAAAGTAGTAGAAAATAATAACAAGAAAAAATTAATACGGTAATTGAAAGTAAAAAAAAAAATAGATAATAATAAAATCAAATAATAAGATTAGGAGTATGCGTAAAACTAATAACAACATTAATAAGGAACACTAGACAACATTTCCTGCCTACTAATCTTCTATCTTAATCCTCGGCCTCCATAGCCTTCTATCTAAGGTCGTGTCCTCGGTAAGGAGTAGGTGTGTCATGTCTTATCTAATCGTCTCTTCCCAATACTTCTTCGGTCTATCTCAATCTCTCCTCATACTCACCGTAATTAATCTCTCGCACCTCAATATTGAAGCATTTCCTCCATATATCCGAATCATCTCAATTTTGCCTCTCTCATTTTATCCACAACAAAAACCACTCCTATTTCAAATATCTTCATTCCTACTCCTATCTCTTATAATATCACACACATATATATATCTCAATATTTTCATTATTAAAGAATAAAATACTTTCTAATAAATATAATTTTATATTTAAAATTTAAAATTAAATCCTTAATAAAAGATAAAATAGCACTTATCACTTCATTATAACAATTGTTGGTTGAGTATCAAATGCATTATCTTGTTTTACCTAACTAACTATTTACTCTTCCCCCCCTTACCTTCCCAATTTCCAAAGAGTCAACCTATTAAATAGTCCAAAACCCCTTCTTCACTTCTTTTGTCTTCACGTGCCATTCACGTGAGTAACAAATGCTTCACATGGCTCAATATACGTGGACCAATAAGAGAAGCCCACGTCTCAGGTATGTACGACAAGAATAATCACATCTCTCTTTTTGGATATGCCCCCTTCAATATTACCATCTTGCCCCTACCATTACTGGCATACAACCCAGTATATCCTCTTTTCAGGTGTCAGTTCACTTCACTCCCCCTTTTTATATCTTTATTAAAACCTTTTCTTTTCCTTTTTTATTTTATATAATCATTTGCTTTTCAAGAATTTAAATTTTTAATTTTCTTTTATTAATTTTAAATTAATATAAAATAAATTAAATTTTAATTTTAATAATAATTTTAAGTTAATATACATGTCCTTGTTTATAGATATTAGTATATCTCATAATACAAATATATAATTTCTGTAAAAATTATTGAGTCCAGTAAATTCAATGTTTTATGATTGAATTTACTTGAGCCAATTAAAAAAAAAACATTCTTTACTAATTAAAAATGTTTTTTAAAATTTAAATACAGGACTTTTACTACATATTATTTCTTTGAGTTTGGTTATCTTTTTATATTATTATTGTTTTTGCTTTTCTTTTAATTGTGATTTAATGAAAACAGTCTTCTCCTTCTTCCAACTCCGTAAGGTAAAAGAAAAATTATATACATATTATTTTTTTATATTTTATTTATAAAATTACACTAAATTTATATCATAAAGCTTTTCACTTTTTGTTTACGAAAAGATAAAACATTTGAATATTATTCTAGGTGCTGAGAGTGGTTTGCTTTTTCAGCAATGCAAAAATTAATCTAAATTTTTCCATGGATAAATAATTAACAATTATATGAATTATTGCAAAACCACAATTTTTTTTTATATTCTAGGTGCTGAGGCTGGTTGTTTCAGAGCAAATTGATTTTTTTTATTATATAGTAAATAATATATGAATTATTAAATCACACTTTTCCTATTCTAGTGAGTATGGATTGGCTTTTGAACTATTTATGGGACAATACATTCCACGACTGAAGTCACGTAGATTTTATTTTTATTTTTATTAAAAAAAAGATTTTTTAATATATTATAATTTAAAATTTATGAGATAATTATAATTTAAAATTATTATATATAATAAATAGTGATGTATATATAATAAGAGAAATAGATTAACAATTTTTTTAATTTATTGATATATTTTATTTAGAAATTTAGATTACGTTATATTTTAATTGAGCATTTGAACACATGATAAAAAAATTTTACTAGACACTTTTGCTTCAAAATTTTAAAATACTTTTGTGTGTATCCTCAAACGTATATTACGTGCATACGTTAATCATATAAAATATACCACATCCTTTAATCATACATATCAACCTAAATTGAAACACACTTGAGATTTTACAGCTTATTGAGATTAATAAGTATAATTAAATGAGGTGATATCTACGTAATGTGTCGTTAAAAAACATGCATAAACTATTTCAAATTTAAATTTAAAATATCTAATAATTAACAAACTATAATATAAATGTTTTAATAAAATTTAGTAACAATTTTAAAAAGTAAATATATTCCTTCTTTTATTTAAAGTTTACATCTTTAATCATAATTACTATAAATATAACTCTACCTATATTAAAGCATATTCATCTAATAAAAACAAAATAAAATTTGTGGTAATTTTTACCAACAATAAAAATAGTCAAATGACGTGTAAAAAAACTCGTTTTGGATTTTATTATATAATTAAAAAAAATTAAAAAAAAATTAAATTATTAAAATCTATAATAAAAGCAAAAATTATAAAATCATAAAAATAGTAAATCGTTCTTTTTTAGCTACTTTGGAATATTCGTTCTTTAGTTCCTATCTTTATGTCTTAACCCCTCAAACCTCTCCCCCTATATATAACCAAAGCTTCAATCAATTTTTTTCCAGAATTAAAAAGTTTAAAACAATTTTAATTTATATTTTCGCAAATATTGAAGGAAAAAAAAATGTATGGAAATGGCAGGATGAAGAGAGTTACTGACCCGTTAAACGACAAAGTGAAGGCTCGAATCGTCGGCGGCGATCTCCGGGAACTCGGTTACCTCAGCAGCGGCAGCGAACACAGCGCCAACGCTGATAACGATGTCGTTTCGCCTAGCTTTTCAGGTCTCGTTTTTGGTTTCCCTGATGATATGGATCAAAATCAGTCGCCGGAAAATGATAACTCCGATACTGAGCTCGACGAGTCGATGCGTGAATCAGTTGATTTTGGTGAAAACTTGCTGCGGGTGGTTTTTCAAAGCGAAACGGATTTGTTTCGGAATGTGCTGTGTTCTCACGTTTACAAAGCGTTGGAAGTTTTTTCGTGTTTGAAATCGAATAAATCGGTACTCAGAAGGAATGTGATGATGTGTTTGAGAGATTTTGGTTATAATGCTGCTATTTGTAAAGCTAAATGGGAGAGCTCCGGTGGACTTACGGCCGGAAACTATGAGTTCATCGACGTTGTTCGATCGGATGCCGTCAACCGGCAAACTCGTTACTTCGTCGATTTGGATTTCGCAGCGGAATTCGAGATCGCCAGGCCGACGAACTTCTACGAACGGTTATCACAGTCGTTGCCGAAGGTTTTCGTCGGAAAAGCCGAAGAATTGAAGCAGATATTGAGGACAATGAGCGACGCCGCGAGGCAATCGTTGAAGAGCAGAGGCCTACACCTTCCTCCATGGAGGAAACACCGTTTCATGCAGAACAAATGGCTCGGTCCGTACAAACGGACGTCGAATCACATCCCGTCGTCAAACACTCCGTCGTTGTTGCCTCCTATAAAGCAGGCATACGCCGTGAAGTGCCGGTCCGTTGGCTTCGACGCCTCCTCCACCGCCGCCGTGAAAGGCGGTCTCTGGTTGCCGGCGGTCACCCGGACTAGATGACTTCTGAAAGATGCTTAATGCTAATTAATTAATTATTAGCATTTTCTTTTTTTTTTTAGGGTTGTCGTTTTGTGTTAACAAAGCGTTGTCGTTTTGTTACCATGTGAAAAGAGATAAAATGATTATCCAACATTGTGTAACGCGGCAAATACCCATTGTGTGTAGCTTTTGTTTATTTTTAGCACACAAAAGATCCACGTGCTAACATCTCATCATATTTGGACCGCCTGATGGTCAAAATTGGATTGATCAATTGGTCATAATTTTTTGCTATTATTCACTATGATGGGGAAGTATATCTAATGGATTAATGGGCCAATTGTACTATAAATTATCTTATCCTGGGGATTGGATATAATCCCACAAAAAAGATAGTATTGATGAGGTTGACGTGGCACTATTATTTGAGCATCTTGTATTTTCTTTTTTAATGCACGACTTTAAATGTGATCCTTCTAACAATTTTTTTAAAAAATGAGAATTTTGAAATAGACAAATCATTCTATGACAGGTGGGTTTGATAACTTTAGACAGTAGAATACAAACATAAAGACAGATACAATGTATTCAATGTGAATCAGATGTATTCTATTTTTTAATAAAGATAATTGAACTGGTAAAGAGATTATTTCTAATAGAATATGATCTTAAATAAAATATTTTAAAACAGATTTAGAAAGGAAATGATTTAAAGTTCAAAGCTCCATAAACAATATAATTGTGTAACTAACTTTGGGTTGTGGCAAGACAGATGAAGTCTCTTCACACTTAATTAGAAGTCTCGTATTTAAGTTTTGAGTAGAGAAAAATTTTTATTGGGAGTGTTGCACTATAATGAGTCATGCAATGCGTGGTTCGAATTAATTGAAGCTTTAATATAAATACCATCTACTTGAGTGAAAAACTAAAAAGACATAATTGTAAAGATGACAAAGGAGAGGTGGAGTGGTGTGGGTTTAATTCTAGGCGGGCTCGGCTGGAGAACACAATAGCAGTAGCGGTATGATCATGGTGCGGGTTTAACCTGGGCCGGGTCAAGGGAGTGCATAGTTGAAACTGTGTGGGTTTAACCCGAGCTGGGTCAAGGGAGCACATAGTTGAAATGGTGCTGGTTCAAGTCAAGCCAGGCCGGACCAAGGAAACACAATAGGGGGAGTAGCACAGGGCGATGTGGGTTTAGTTGAACCCACCCGCAATTAGCCCGGTGCAATTTACCTGCTTTATTTTCTATCCTTGTCATATTGTATTTCGACAGTGTTTGATTGAATATGAATTAATTCTTATTTATATACTTTTTTTTTTCATTATTGCTATTATTATTTGAATATGCAGAGTTTTTTATTTAGTTGCTTCTTTTAATTCTTTTAATTAATTATTATAATTTATAATATTTTTATACTGTTTTAACATAAATTATTTTTTAAAAAACTTGAAAAATCCGCATTTGGATTATCGAGAATAAAATTTAAATAGTTCGATTTGTACTTGGAACACAACGGGGCAAAGCAAGCGTAGGAAATATTATTAATAGTAGGGAAACTAATAAATTGAAAATCACTTTAAGCTTTAAGATTTAAGTAATTTCATAAATTTTAGAAATGTAGAAGTTGACCAACAAAAATAGTTCAAAATATTTTTAAAAATCTTAAAATAAATATCAAACAATTTAAGAGAGAATTCACTTTTTTTTTTTTCAATTTAAGACTAAACTATATTTGTTCTTTGTTTGAACTATTTGTTTATCGAGAAATCTGTATAATTGAATTTACAGTAAAATCAAGGACACGTGATATGATTTAACTCATAAAGTCAGTATTAAATAGATAAATTAGTTGATTGTTAAACTTATTGAGATATGGATAATAATAGCTAAAGTGAAAAAAATAATAAGGTTCAGAACTGATGATCTGATTGTAGCATCGAGAATTAATTTATGGCTTTTGAATTCGAGATGTCCGATATGCATGTTCTTGATGAGCTTATCTATGATGAATATAAGAGTAAAAACAATAAAGATAGAGATCTCATGAGAGCAAAGGATGAATTTATCGCTTTGTATTAGCAAATCCCCCACCATACAAGTGAATCATATCACTATTTATATGTTTTAGCTAGAGTACACTAATCAATTATGAAATGACTTTTATTTGGGTCAATAGTACATTATCCAATGAAATCATTCTATCCGTATAATATAGTTATATGTGTCAGCTATTAATCCGTCGTGATTGGCGGGATCCTTGTACTCTCTTACCGACATGTAATTGTCCCTTTCTTTACTACTTCGGCCACAGACATGCTTCTGAAATCATGAGTCAATATTTTTCTCTAAATGATTCACTCACTCAATCTCATAACAAACATACCCGTCTCTAAATATATGACTATCAAGAACATAATCATCGAAGATAACTTAATTCGCAAACCAAACAAATCCTTTTACAAGTTAGGTTCATGTCACTTCAAAATGACAGCCAGATGGACTAAAACTTTTTTTATTTATTTAAAAAGAGTGGTACTAGTGAAGAATTTAAGAAAAGGGATAATTGGATAATGTTTTAAATCTTTTCAATAGATATTAGATTTGTGATAAGGCTATGCCTATTTGTCCTTTGAGAGTAGTTGTTGGCTATTATTATTTTTTGGCTGACCTTTTCTTGTAGGGTTAAAGGCCTACTATTACATAGTAAGTCCAACTCACCTTTTTATAAATCATGGTGTGTTAGATATTTACTTCGGTATTAATAATAATAATATATTCAGTATAATTTAATAAGTGAAGTTTGAAATGCGTAATGCATACGCAAACTTTATTCCTATCTTGAGCGATAGAGGAATTATTATCGATAGACTTTTGACTCAAGTAACAACAGTTTGTATGTCGATATCAACTTTTGATGTGACTAATATATATTGACAACGAGTACTAATGACTGTTAAAGGGAAAAGTGTTGTCTAGCTATAAGAAGTTTCTTAATTTTCTAAGCTCGAACTTAAAACTTTTAGTTAAGGGTAAAAAGGTCATATTAATCCCACTCTAACCCATTGGTGATCAGGGGAAAAGCTAGCTTTCTGCTTACAAGTTCAGTAAAACTCAATCATTTTGATGTATATTTATATTTATTTTTAAAAATTTTGTTTAATATGTATAAATAATTTATCGAGAATTTGATAACTTTCAAAAAAAAAATTAAACTCCTTAAACTTAAAGTCTTAGCTCGGCCCATATCGATGATAATGCTTTAATTTTGTTCTATGATAAAGCAATATCTTCTTTCTCCAATTTAATTATCCGATATTTAAAATTTATTTATTCAATTAATTTAAATTAATATTAAATAATATTACTAAAAAAAATTTAAAAAAAAATATCTTTTATCAAAAGTCAATTTTCAGACCTCTGATTAAAATTTCACTTTTAATATTTCAGCACATGATTTGATGGAGATAAGAGGCGATTGGTTTGTCACGTGGGAAAAGCTTGTGGATAGGATCATACAAAAAGCTTGCATGTGGAAAAGTATGTATTTTCGGGTTTCAATTTATATGATGGTATTTAATTAAATAAGAAATTTAAAATAATTTTTAAAATTTATTATTTGAAATAAAGCATTAAAAATATATGATTATAAATCTTTTTATTAAAAATAAAAAAAAATTAAATTAAATTATTATTAAATATAAAAATATATCGTTCTTTTTAAACCGATTATGATCAAACAACTACTACTTTATTTTGATAGTTTTCTAATCTACTGAATAGATACGAATCTATATAATATAATTATCTTAGTTTTATATTTTAAGATAGTTTGATTAGAAAACATTAAATTTATTTGCATTGGCTGCTGATTCTAACTAAACATACATTGACCTTGTCAAAAATTTAAAAAAGAAAAGAAATTTTTTGTCAAAGAAATATGCTTATGTGTATTTTGTAGTCAGATCTTTCTATAACAATCATTTATTATACTAATATTTTATTATAACAGTCATATATTTTATGAAACTAATCGTTTATATTATGTTGTGTCCTAGGTTCTCTTTTATAACGACATTTCGCTATATTAATAAAAATATATAAGAATTATACAACATAACCAATGTAATCCAACAAAGTGAATTTGAGGAAATAGAGTGTACATCGACCTTACATATACACATCATATACAACTGAGTATATATGTGTGTGTATATATATATAATGCATACTTCAGCAATACCGATTCGATCCGAGCTCTTGGAATTGAAATAAATTTGGCAGCGGATCGCGAAATCTTAGTGATCTTCTCTATCTAATGAATGGGGAGTCCGCTTTAAAATCGTCCTCCCTGCACCCACCCCCCGAGTATATGCTTCAACAAGAATCACACAAGGGTAGATTAGAAACCTCTGGTAAAATGCCCGCCCGTAACCCAACAGATAAAGTACATTACATAGTCCAGGGATTGGCGACTTACCCATTCAAAGAAGCTTTCTGTTTTTCCGAAATGTAATCACTAGAAGTGCTACTGATAATAACGATCCACATAAAAGGGCTGCATAGCCCAATATCATCATACTTACGTGCATTATTAACCACTCAGATTGAAGAGCCGGTACTAATATTCCAGATTGGTGTATTTCAGTTAAAATACCTGAAGTAGCAAAGCCTAGGTTCTTTTTTCATTGGCATGTGATAGGGCGGAGTGGTCTACCGGTGAGAGCCAGACAGGAAAGGTCATATTTAGTAAACTAGACGACCGAATAGTATATATTAGTAACTATCCCTTAAGACGGATTATATTTTCATGGGTTAATTTTTTCCACCATAATTCAAATAAAACATAAGAGTTATCAAAGATTCATACAGCTGATCCCAATTAATTTCAGATTTAAGTGATAAATGAACAACAAAAACAGGCAGTTTACTGTATTTCTAATTTATTTCAAATGCTGTCAAATCCAAAAAAAAATAAAAAACAGAAAAAGATTGCTCATTCACCCTCACAAGAAGTTCACAAAGCTAATTTACAACAAATGCAGCAGCTCATTTCACCAGTCCTGCAGCAACTGAATCAAGAAACAAGCGGAACGAGTCGAAAATACATCGTGTATGTTCATGCTTTCATAAATTACAACAGAGGCAAACTCAGGATCTAGAGTCGGTGAATACAGAATTAGTGTTATCGCATGATATGTACACATGTCTATTCTTTTTGCATATGGTGTTTATGCATACTTCAATCTGAAAAATGGAACATGTTTTAGATCTGCCTGTAGACTTTTACAAACATGTGTGCAATATCCTAGTTCACAATGAGACTTGATCCTTGCCCCTTGCTATCTTCAAAGTTGTTCAAAAACGATAAGTTTTCCCGAATACCATCTGCAAGTTTCAGAGCCTCGTCTGACTTCAGCGGACATCTATTCAAGCTCTGTAAATTCCATTCAATTTTATCAATTGCTATCTAGCAACCGTAAATGAGGAGGTTAAAAGTAAATTAGTACCTCAGAAGTCCATAGGCAATCGCTTGCTTTACGAGGAATTATATGAATATGGGTCTGAACTTGCCATGAAAAAAAAAATCATCGTAAGTATAAGCATTTCTAAGAATAATACTAGCTATTAGAGAAAAACGCACACAAAAGGAGCTGCTGGGGTCGATACTAGTATCAAACTAAAGTGCTTGCAAGTATTGGGATCATACATGATATATAACCTGGCCAGCAGCCGCCCCATTGTTAACTAACAAGTTGAATGAATCTGCACATTTCAAATCTTCGTGAGCAAAATCATACCATAATTTTATATGAAATTTAGGAGGGGGGGTCGGGAAGGACAGTATAGTTTGGCATCCAGATAATGCCTACACAATCCTGGTTAACGCTGGAGTAATCCTTTTTTCTTTTGGTGATAAGCGTCCCAAGTTACAACAATGTACATCTCTTGTTACATAAAACTTCGGAATCACCTGCAGTGAAGAACTGCAGAATGTACACCCACACCAATTGACTATAAAATTACACTTCAATGTAAATAAATTAGGAACTTCATCATCATCTCCTTGTTCTCTTTTTTCTACTACGCTTGTTGGCCTTTTTATGGGTTTTTTCACCCTTAGAGCTTAGTTTGGTAAATGTAGCTTTTACTGACCTTTGTTTCAAGTAAATAAGGAACATCTTGACGTAACTAGTAAAGTTGATGCCACGTGATCAAGAGGTCATGGGTTCGGGCTGTGAAAGCAGCCTCTAGCAGAAATGCAGGATAAGACTGAGTAGACCCTTGTAGTCCGACCCTTACCTGGACCCCGCGCATGAGGAGAGCTTAGTTGTTCCAAAGATTAGTATGTTAAAGGGAAAAGCAGCCATAAAGGACATTGGAGATTCGGGTCACAGTTTAATTAGGCTAAATGCTGACTGAGAATAGGTCTCTGGCTTTAAAAAAAGTTAACATCAAAATCTCTAACAAATTTGATACGATGACTACGCTCAAAAAAGTTCCAAGAGACAATTAGTAAATAAGTATGTACCTGGCAATGCAAATCACAGCACTGGTACTATCATAAGATATTGACGGACGCATTAAAGTACAACTATGACAAATTCAAACGTGGTAAAGTTTGTTGTGGGAACTCAAAAACAATTCGAATTCAAGAAGAAAACGAGGAACTAAATAATTTGTAAAAATTTTAGGACCAAAGAAAAACATGTTTTTTTTAAAACCTTTTCTTTGATTTCTTAGAAGCCTCTCTTCCTATTTTCCTTTCACTTCCTTCCTCTCAAGATACTGAAGCGATCTTCTCGGATGAAGTCACAACATGTTTTTAATAAAAGCTTGGTGAAATACATATATAGCTCCCTAAACTTGGCAACAATTTTAACTTGACTGCCTCAACTGAGGCACACCTATTAGATACTTCAGCTAATGTGTGCCAATTAAACCATCCATACCAGTTAGTAGAAAAAATATAATGCCTGAACTTCACACAAAGACGAGGCAAAAGTAGCAAATCAGAAAACGCCACCCAACTTTTGGTCTAAAAGAAGGCTTTTGACAATACACTCAAAAGAAAAAGAAAAAAAAACACTATACTATTATGTTATCCAGAACTCCTGCCGTCATAGACCCCTATGAGGTCTCATCAGAGAATCTTTTTGCCATCAAACTTGGTCATCAAAGTGCAGTAATGGATTTAAACAAAAAATTCCAATTTTTCAAATTTGTTTTTGATTTGGTGCAGCATCAAATGGTTTTGTTGAAGGGTTATTAACTGAAAGTTTTATTGAAAACCACCCAATCTTTGGAATCTCTGATTTATGACCCGCTCTCCCAATTCAGTGACTGACATAGTTCTAGCCATTAAATTTGATTTGGTATGGTTTGACAGTTTGAATTAAAAAGTATAAGCTTTTGCAATTTGAAAATTGGTGCATGTGGCTGGTGGAAGTGGTCGGAGGAAAGATGAAGATAAATGGTGGAGGTGGTGACGAGAAGAGAAGATGAAGGAAGATGGTAGATACATGGTGGTGGTGGTGGTGGCTGGGAGACGGAATATGGTCGTGAAGGTAGCTAGGAGAGAGAATTAGAAGGATAAAGAAATTAAAAAGAAGATGCTGGCACAATTCACACACTGCACTACAATTGAGATTCACCTTATGTGCCATGTCAACAAGTTATGTCTAATAGGCACAATTGGAATTGAGTTCTGGTTTTCAATAGATACAAGCTTTAGTTGAGGTATCCAAGTGAAACTTGTTGCCAAGCTTAGGGAGTCATATATGTATTTTCGCCTAAAAGCTTTAGGTTTGCCATCTGTCCACCACCAAGGTGAGAGTTAGACTATTGAGGGGAGTTAACATTTTTTTTTTTTTTGAGAAAGGTAAAGTAGGGAATTAACAGCTTAACACTACCTGATAGTGCTTAGTGCCACCACCAGTACATTTCTCACCCCTAACCATTTCAATCATCTAAGGACTATTTTGTGCAAGACACAGCCAAGAATAGGCAAACTGATACATATCTTCAACACTTAAAAGGCTTAAGAATTTTGAGTATAGTTGGTTGATGCTTAATAATTGATGTCGACAATCTGTAGCTGGGGGATTACACAAGAGGAAGAAAACCAACTTTCACAGTGATCATTTCGTGAATGCCTTCTCTGCCGCAGCCATTACCTAGTTGTTCTCTACTTCTTCCACTTATTCTATTTAAACTCAAGATTTTACTCCACATAACACAAAAGGGGAAAAGATCATATATGTAGTGTATTATTGGACTATTACTCATTAAAAACATATAGCTTATACACAAGGATTCACTATGCAGCTAAAATTGCATTAGTTTGAGAAAAAACCGCCCCTATTTTGAGAAATTGCCTGGTTACCATTTAAAACAGAAAAACACGAATGACTTGATAGCAGATATCACGAGAACAGAACACTAGCAGCAGAACTAATACAGTTAGAGAAACATCATATGTTTCCTTAAAGGGGATCAAAGAGAGAAAGAAAAACAATATACATATGGTATAAAGCAAAACAAGCATGATTGGTGATCAAGAAAAAATTAACATACCACAACCAGTGGCTTTCATGACTGCGCTGCTAATTAAGGGCAGTTTTGAACTCATGGCAGCCACAACCTGCAATTAAATGCCAAAAAATTTCCCAGAAAACTTGTAAACTAGATTGGTTCTTTGTTAACTCAACAAATCACATCAGTACATGGGCAAAAGGAAAAGAAAGATCAGGGTATGCAGGAGAAAGGGAAGAAGTAAGTCAAGTAACAACAGTCTGCACGATACCCAGTTAAGCAAAACATTAAGGTATATGGCCTTAAAGAGGGCAACTTACTGATGGTGGAGTTTCTTGCAAAGAAGGAAAATGAGACTTTGGGATGACAAGCGAGTGCCTGCAAAAGTTATGTACATTATTGGACTAGATACATTAATACAAAAGATAATAAGGTTAATAACGTTTATCCAGCGATGCTTATTCGGTGAACTAAGATGAATAACAAACTATGGGTTGAAATATATTTGCTCCAGGAACACGAAGCTTGCTTCTCAGTGGAAGTTCCTTAAAAGATAAGTCGAGTCAGCTATTGTTTGACCCATGTCAATAAATCATCTTTAATTAGGATACATGCAAAAATAAATTTGTGCCAGTTGTCGAATTTATGTAGTTCAAACTTGAGCCGAGGGTCTTCTGGAAACAACCTCTCCAACCTCTAAGAGGTAGGGGTAAGGTCTGTGTACACTCAACCCTCCCTAGACCCCACTTTGTGGGATTTCACGGGGTATGTTGTTGTTGTTGTTGTTGTATTTGGGAGAAATAGAGTAAACTGTTCCATTTATCATAAAAAAGAGTAAAATGGTTCACGAACACGTGCAATCATATTTGTTCTTGTTCATAGTCTGAATGAATAAGGAGTTTTCCTTGAATTACTATTCTTTTGGTAATTTCTTATTATGGTCTAAATGTTGCAAGTCAGATTTTCAGCAAACACACCAAAACCAATCAACTAAGTGGAGATGATGCATCTGCTGTGATAAATAGATCTTCCAATGTCAAGATAGCAAGAATACGTCCAAAAGATGCTGAAAAAGATAATGGTCAGAAGAGATACCTTACCCAAAACACAACGGGTTTGCGTCCAAAATGCAGAGGCATACATCATCTTCATAGACCTGTAGTTAAATCAAACTGCACCAAGAATTAGAAAGAGTAGCACAAAACAGAGGCATTGTTCCACATCATTTACCCCTTCTATCTGCACCTTTTGAAAATCACAGAGTAAAGCAAATTTGTTCTTCTGGCATAGAATAATAAACAAAAAGAAACACAATGTTAAAGGACATGACAGCAATATCTTTGTAGTAAACAGCTTTTTGTTATTAAGTCTACCTTTCGACTACTTGTTTGCAAGTAAAAAATGCATAAGAAGCAAGACCTGAAAGAGCATGTAACCATTTCAACTCCTTTTTTTAAGATGTCATGGTATCTTGGCCAGCTTGCACAATCCTAAGCTAGCGGTCACGTAACGCGCTCCTCAATTAACCTAAGGGTACCTGACTCCCACCAGAAAAGATATCGGGTAACTATGCCCTAGAAGACTTGGGTAGATGGGAAAAATTCACTTAGCATCGCCTATACTGGAATTCAAATATTGGTTCCAAGGTTGTTACTCCAACTCTTTGACTGTTAGGCCACCCCATTGGGGCATCCAATTCAATTATTCTTCACGCGTCAATCAGTAGCTATCATTGCAATTACTTCTCTCACAAAAAGTCTGCAACTTTTTATCACGATCAAATTTTGTCCTTGGACTCAAGTCGTATTCAAGTTTTCATAACTACAATCAACAAGAAGCAAGCTAATCAACCTATTGTGCTTTGTTATTGTCGATACTTATAGTAATACAAGATTTCAAAATCAAAGTTAGTAATTCTGTAGAAAATCTAGCTTGTGAAACTTGGCTTTCTGCCTATCAAGCTGTTTCCTTTAAGTGACAACTCTTGTTGCAGTAAAAATGACCCTTGTACCCAACATATTCTAAAAGTTTGTTGAAAAAATGAGGATTATCCTAGATCATATAAGGGGAGACAATACTCATTCAATTAACCAATGAGGGATACTCCAACAACCCCTTTCCCCTCATGCTCAGTAACATGGACATCTAAAGTGTGACTAACCTAACATGGGCCGCAACATAGGTAAATACAACAGTGGACAGGTTCAACTCGAATGCCATTTAAAGAAAATGGATATTGAGCTTAGCTTAACCCTAAAAGCTAGCTTAGGAAGTGAAAGATTGTCCAAAACCATACAACGAGATAACGACTCATTCCATCAACCAATGTAGGATATTCTAACACTTGCCGCAGCTACAGGGTGGATAACCCCAATATCATTGAAACTTGGAGAAGAGCTTATTCGCTAACTAATAAGTTTCACCTTCTTTATATAAACATGTTCTTTTTTACCCGATAACCATGGTGTCTGGGCCAGCTTGCATGTACCTTGGCTAATTTCATGGGGTACCTGCTACTTCCCACCAATAGAGGTATCAGGTACCTTTGCCCACCAAGGCTTGGACAACTTATATAAACCTGTTCTTTTGGTATCTCATCCTAATTTAGCTAAGATATCTCTCAGTAAAATGCCTAATTTAGAAATAATCATGTTAGTCCCAAATCCAATGTACCTAAAATGGGTATACTGTACCCAAAAAGGGATCATCATGTACCAGTGATTGCAGGCCATTCAAATAAGCAAGAACTCAAAAAAAAAACACTCTTCCCACTCATTAATTTGGCATTGTGTGACCAAAGATTTCAAATCCATAAGTTAAATATGGATAATATACCAAAACTACCTCTACCAAAAATTCTGCTTTTCTATTCAATTTAGTCACTAACAGCTTACAAAATTGAAGGTGGGGTTTGTTTCAAAAACTCAAAATCTTTTACTTAAAAGGATTCCTCACAATACGATTAAAACAACTGAAAAAACTATAAATTCGAACCAAATCGATTAGTGAAACTAATTAAAGACGAATACCGATTTGACCCAAATGAGAAAACCAGCTGTTCTAGCTTCTCCTCTTTAAAGACTGTACCTTTAAGGCAGGTGCTTCGCCTCGAACAATCAGACAGAAAACGCAACCATTTTCTTGATTTTCTCCATCGCTGGAGCTAGATGAGCTGCAATTGAAGGCCACTTGAGGAGAGAAACAATGAGTTGGAAAATGGGAAGAGAGAAGAGATAGACGACGGAGTGCAGTTGCAGTTGCAGTTGCCTCCATTAAAATAATTTGAAGAGGGAAAAGAACAAGCAAGAAAATATTGGGTGCAAGTGGAACTGTGTAGCCATTGATTTTTTCTCTAATGGGGTGATTCGAGGAAGAGGACAAAGAACGAAAGGGAGGGGAGGGGGCCCTTATCCACGCTTTGTGAGGCGGGGGACGTACCCTCTTGTCAATTTCCCAACTACAAATTTCACCGCAAGCAACAGGCGCATTCGATTCGGTTAGGGTTTAATTTTTTCGAATTTCAATTTGATTTCTAAATTTTTAATATTATAGATCGAGTATTGTATCAAATTAATTTAGTCTAATTTGATTATTTTATCAAATTTAATTTAATTTAATTATTTTTTAAGCTTAGTTTTTCTGTATTTATTTGAATAATTTTTTGATTTGATCTGATTTTTTTTTTAATAGTGTATATTGAGTACCGTATTAAATTAATTCAGTTTTGGTTTATTTTTTCAAGTTCGTTTTGATTTAATTTATTCTTTTTAATCTGTTATTTAATATTTATTTGAATGGAACAACTAAAGTACAGTATAATAAGGAATTGTGTTATGAAATTACAGCACATTAACATTTTGTTTGGAAGACTGTTATATATTATATTGTATTGTATTTTGTTGTTAATTTAAATATGATGCTTGTTTTGATTGATACTTTAATTTTATCGTAACAATAATTTTGGTGTGATCTCGTTGTTATCTTATGTCTTTTCTTCCCTTTTTGTCTTTATCTATTATCTAATAATCTTATTTTATTTTTTATATCTACTTCTTTTTATAAATTTATTTTTCAAATTGCAAATATGTGTTATTATATCACAACAAAAAGCAATATAATTTATTTAGATATCATATTTATAAAAATAATACAAGACGATATGTAACAACCATCCAAACAAATTATAAGGCTTGCACACTAGCAGTAGCAGAAAGAATAAAATAGCAGTCGATGTTGTTTCAAAGAAATCAATTTTGAACTTATGTTATTAAACTTCAATTCTTCGGTACACTAAAGAATCGAGATCCTAAAAAATCAAAAATCAAATTGAAATATCAAAGTTTTTAGAAAAATAGAATCAAATCTGAATCGAAATCGAAAAAATCGAAAATAGGATTCATAATAATGTTATTATAAAAAGATTAGATAAAGAACAAAATGACGAGGAAAAAAAAAGGTAACAACGCAATCATACTAAATTGATTGTTAAACAAATAAACTTTTAATCAATATGCAACTATAAAATTAACGATATAATACAATAAATTTAACTAATAATCAAAATAAATATTGTATTTAAACTAACAACACAATAGATAACAACCATCCCATTTTTTCCCAAATTTCTGATGAGGAATGGATTTACTCTCAATTTTTTGGCAATTAGAAAGGTGCAAGAAATAAAATAATCACTACTAGAAATATAGGTAGTGGAACAGTATCAACAACAACAACAACATGGCTAGTGTAATCCCGAAAAATGAAGTCTAAGAAGGACAGAGTGTACGAAGACATTAAACCTACCTCAGAAGTAGAGAGGTCGTTTCCGATAAACACTCAAGACAGATTGAAGTTTGTAACATATGATCAATATTTGCAGTCAAGCTAACAGACATTGTCAGTGCATATTTACAGCATCCCCAGTAAAAAGACAAGGATATTTCTCCATCTATACAATTACTCAAGTAACTTCTTTAAAAGGCAGAATATTGATCTTGAGTTTACTTCTAATTAAGACTCATTTGTCTAAAAGCTGCAGAAATTGGTTGGATTTGTACATTTGAAGTTGCAGCAGAAGCAGCATGAGCAAGAGCAGCTCTACCGAATCTCGATAGTTTTGGCTTCCCATGAACATTCCCCTTGTTAGAATTTCTGATTCCGCCACTGTATGAAGGCGCGACCAGTTTCAAGGGATTCAAGTTTTTTACATATTTGACGCCATTTATGTGATGAGCCGAGGATGAAACTGCAAAAAAAGAAGAAGAAAAAAACACATGGTTTGTGAGAAAACGAAAAATTGAACCTTTCTTTGTCACAACACTTTTTTCGTAGCAGAAGTATTTACCGGTTCTTGTGTGAAATGCAATGGTGGCTCGGTGAAGGCGACACTTGAATGAGCCAGGGTGGGTGGCAGGTTCACATAGGCAAAGCTTCTTTGATGCTGACGATGAAGCTGAAAAGATAGAACCAAATACATGGTTTGTGAGAACATGAAAAATTGAAAAGCTTCTTATCACAACCCTTTTTTCTTCGTAACAGAAGTATTTACCGGTTCTCGTGTGAGATGAAGTGGTGGCTCGGTGGAGGCGACACTTGAATGAGCCGGGGTGGGTGGGGGGTGCACATAGGCAAAACTTCTTTGATCCTGCAGCACTAATGGTGGTAGCTTTAGACTTGCTGATTCTTTCTTTTCTCTTGTTCATCTCTTTAACTTGAAAGTGACTTGATTTCAATCCCTTCTCCATCATATTATGACTGTAAGCATTTTAAAAGAGAGAAAAACAAATCAACTAAACAACAAAAATGTGATAGATGAAAGGCAACTTTTAATATGTCACTGAATGCTGCAAAAATCAACTAGCAATGTGTAGGTTAAATTCTTGATGACAGTTTTATCATCAAACATTCGAAAAAGAAAACAAATGGAAAGTTTTCAATGAAACATAGTGCATTCTCAAGTAGAGGCGAATTCAAGATCTTAAATCACACTTGCCATTATTACTTTGTTTCATTTTACACGACACTAGTCCCTTTTTAGTCTGTTTCGATAAGAATGCCACTTTTCGGAAATTTTTCAGTTTGAACTTCTCATTTTGTGCTTAATGACATTGATCTTATGGGCATATACACAAGTCTAATGTACGTATGCGCCAAAAGTTCTTTTACTTTCTTTTGAAGCTTTGTATCAAGTCAAATACCGTCATACATAAAATGAAATAGAACAAGTACTATTTTGTGATAGCGAATGCAAGACAAGATAAATATACTTTTTTTAAATAGTTCAAACACATGCTATTCAAATACCACAGCCACACTTGTCATAAAACCAGGTTCTGGATTTTTAAAAAAACAGGGACTAATCAACAAAATTCCGAAATTAAAAACAAATAGCAAGTAGAGGCAAATTAAAGATCCTAAGTCACTTGCCATTATTACTTCCTCTGTTCCGTAATACACAGACACTAGTCCCTTTTAAGGCTGTTTCGATAAGAATGCCACTTCTTGGAAACTTTTCAGTTTGAACTTCGTATTTTGCACTTAATGACAAGCTCTTATAGGCATATCTCCAGTCTAATGTACTTTTGATATGCGCCTAAAGCTCTGTATCTAGTCAAATACCGTTATACATAAAGTGAAATAGAACAAGTACTATTTTGTGACAGCAAATGCAATAACAAGATAGATATATATTTATAAAAGAATATTCAACTTATATAGTTCAAAAAAAGATGCTATTCAAATACCACAGCCACGCTTATCACAAAACCAGGTTCTGGATTTAAAAAAAGGGACTAATCATCAAACATTGAAATTAAAAACAAATGGCAAGTATTTCAATGAAAAACAGAAATATTAAAGTAGAGGCAATTCAAGATCTTAAAGCAAATGCAGTTATTTCATCCTCTGTTACATTTTACACGACGCTAGTCCCTTTTAAATTTGTTCTTAAAAGAATGACACTTTTCGAAAATATTTCAGTTTGAACTTTTCATTTCGCGCTTAATGACGTTGCTCTTATAGGCATATAAATATCAAATTTAAGAAGACAAGTCTAATGTCCTTTCAATATGTGCTTAAAGTTTTCTTTCTTTCAGACTAAGTGTCAAGTCAAATACCGTCATATAAAATGAAACAAATCGATTAGTACTTTGTGAAAACGAACACAATTACAATATAAACATACTTTTTTAAAAGAAAAATATTCAACTTAAATTATTCAAACACAAATGCTACTCAAATACAACATCTACCCTTATCTTCAAGGAAGACTTACAAATTTCCAAATAGTTAAAACAGAGCACAAAGAAGAAGCCAAAATGAACAGACTTTAACAAATGCTACTCAAATAATACATCCACTCAAATAACAAATGAAAGAAATAAAATTATTTTATATGTTCAAATTATTAAGAGTGAAGGATCAAAAACACACGGGTTCCTTTTCGAGTTTCCTATCCAAATTATCACGTATTTATTTTTACTACCTCAACTATCACTAAACTTTTTATCAAAACACAACTAACTATCAGCTGCATATTTTTCGTATCTGAAATATCACCATCATTCAGGTAGAAAAATTAAGCATGTGATAGTTTAGGTGTGTTTTTTATAAACATTTGACGATAGTTGAGATAGAAAACTAACATACTTGATAGTTTACCGTGATAAAGTGTATTTTTTCACTTTTCACTCAATTATTAATTTAAAATTACTAACTCGTAAGCTTCAAAATCCAACTCTGCCCGTCAATTTATACACCCAATTTTCAGAGCGCAAATAAGCCAAAATGAACCGACTTAAACACTTGGACTGAAGTGTCACACCAAATTTGCTTCCATCAAGAGAACTTTAATCAAACAGAAAACAGCAATCACGAGGAAATTTTGAAGAGAAAATTACCAAGATTCTGAATGGCTGGAGGAGGAAGGAGAATGTGGGTCGTCATTGAGAATCGGAATCACAGTGAAATCGAACAATCCCATTTTGCGTATCAACTAATTAAACTAATCAGAAACTTCAACACTTCAATTTTTTTTGAAATTAAAAGAAACCCAAATCAGCAGCTTCGTCTCTACGATTTCTGAATAAACACACCCAGAGATAGATAGATAGATATAGAGAGAGGGAGGAGAAAAACAGATATTTGAAAGCAAAACTAAAAAAGGAATAATCATAATTAGGCACAGAAAATGGTAAGTCAAGCAGAGATATATACGACTAATACTCCCAATTTTTCCTAAAAGAAGCCAAAACTGAACCGACTAAAAGAACACAAAATTCTAGAACAGAGGGGTTACTGAACCGTCACTGATCAATTATCCCCATAAAGAAAACTTCAATCAAAACCCATCAGACGATATCGATAAAAGGGAGAAGAAAAAAAATTACCCAGATGAAATTGAAGAGCTGGAGGAGGAAGGAGAATGTGGATCGTCATCGAGAATCGGAATCACAGTGAAATTGAACACTCCCATTTTTTGCTAATCAACTAATGAGTATAACTCATCAGAAACTCCAAAAACTTGAATTCTTTTTAGAAATTGAAAGAAACCCAAATCAGTAGTGCCTTCATCTCTGCAATTCTGTAAACTTGAAAGCAGATAGTTAGCAGTACAGTAGAGAGAGAGAGAGAGAGAGAGAGAGAGAGGAGGGAAAGTAACTGTAAAGTATATATATTGACGTGATCTCCTATAACGCATATTGCATTTTTGGGCGCGCCCATCGGATCTTATATAACTAACTCTATCTCTTATTTCATTTTTCATTTTTGGGGTGTTTTGGAAAAAATAATTAAGTTATTTTTATTTTTTTTATATTTTAATATGTAAGTAAAAAATATTATTTTAAAAATATTTATATATAGTTCAGATAAATATGAAAGGAGGTGTGCGATCCATGGAGATAGAGTTGTGGGGTTGGTGGAGATGAGATCGATTATGGAGCGGCGTGAGATGAGGTGTGTTGGCGAGTGGTGAGGAAATAATGAATGTGGAATATAATCCGTGAAACTTGTTTTTTTTATTTTTGATAGGAAAGTTATTTTTCAATTTCTTAAATATATTTTCTAATAATTTTAACCAATCAAACATGAAAAATTTTAAACCTTTTTTACTCTACCGAGCACACCCTTCATTTTAACTTTCATACACCTTAATTTGGAAGCTAGTGGTTTTTTGGCTAATTGAAAGACATTTTTTGTAATAATAAACCAGTAATATGGAGAGATGTGATTGGGATTGAAGTTATTCGAGGCAGGGTGAGAGTGTTTTTGTGGTGGAGAAGATGAGAAAAGCGACATTGAGATGGTACGGATATGTGAAGGGAAGATGTGTGAATGCATCAGTAAGAAGGCGCGAGAAGTTTGTTGTAAATGGAGTTAGAAGAGGTAGAAATAGGTCGAGAAAAGAACCGATGACAGGTGATTAGACAGGACACAACACAACTTCAGCTTATTGAGAGTATGACCTAGATAGAAGCGTTTGGAGGTCGAGGATTAAAGTAGAAGACTAATAAGTAACCGAGTGTTGTCTCATTTTATGAAAAAAAAAGTTGAAAGTTACTTACTAGTCCTGTAACCTCTTATTCTTTAATGTAAATTAAAACTTGTTATTTCATTTGTGAGGTATGTTGCTATTTTGTTGCTTATTATTTTAGCAACCCTACTTTAAAAATATTTCTTTTGAGCCAAGAGTTTATTGAAAATAATTTCTTTATTCGCAAAGATAGAGATAAGCTCTGTGTACATCATTTCTTCCACAGACCCACTTATAAAATTTCACTTAATATATTATTATTATTATTATTGTAATAAAATAACAATTTGTAATGTCAAACTTTCAATAGTGTTTCAAAAGAAAAGTTAATTTTTTTTACCTTATAGTATGTTTGACCACGCTTTTAAAATCTGATCATTTTGTCAGAAGCACTTTGCGAGAAGCATTTTGGAGGAGTAGCAATTTTTATTTAGCTAATTAATTTAATTTTTTATATATTAGAACATTGATTTGTATTTGATCAAGGATCCAAAAGTGTTTTTAGAAAAAAGATACTTTTTTTTTGTTTCGGAAAAACAACTTATTATGTTGTTTAAAAGCACCTCTTTTTTTTTTTCTAAAATCTTGAGCAAATAGCTTAATAGCTTGTTTAATCAAATTTTTGAAAGGCCAAAAGAGTTTATTATTCTTCAAAAAATATATATTTTTTTTTTAAAAGGTGCGGTCAGGCTTTTGAAAAAAATTAAGTATTTAATAATAGCGGAAACTACTTTTTCAGAAGCTAAAAAGAGAATCATCTTGTAATTACTTGGCCAATGTTTTGCTGCTCAAAAGTACATTTTTTAAAAAAATATTTTTCAAATATATATATATAGAGGGAGACAAATAGATACATAGATAGGAAAAAACATAGAATTCCACGAGGAGTCATTAATGAGTTTTGATTTTCAAGTCATTAAAATCAAATTACCGCAAATGAGCTCTATTTTATACAAGTAATATATCAAAAAAATTGAAATATCGTGAGAGAGCTCATATTTATATCAACTTACAATAATAGTAATACTTTTAATATGAGTTAGAAATTGACACTAATTTTAAAAGACATACCTAATATATATTAACTTTTTGTGATCATTCGATTTATAAGAAACTAGTAGTATGTATTTGCACGATGCACAAAGATATTAATAAATAAGATATAAAAAAACTAATATACTAAAAGGATAATATATTTTTAAATAAGAATTTTGAAATAGAAGAGAACCCACGAAATGGATGCAAAAATGCTCCCTTCCAAATTTTTAATTTTCTGACCCCCCTCCGGAAAGTGTCCGCTAAAAAGGTATATATTCGTCATACTTTATTGGACGCGTGTCAACATAGGAGTCACACTTTGAAAAACGTAAAGTATTCTATTTGTCACCCTTTTACCTGACCATTATAAAGGTTGTTGAACTACACTTCAACCATAAACCCATCCTTTTACTTTACCCAAGAAACTTCTCATTCGTTTACAGTCACTAAATATTGAATTTTAAATATTATAAAGAAACTGATAGGTGTCATAATAGCAGATTCTTTGGCTAAAATATTAAAAGTGATTCTTCTGTTCACTTTTAATTATCATTATATTGGAAAATATATATATTTTTTATTTACATTAAAAGCCAACCAGCACCCAAAACCAACACGACCTCTAGAAAAGCAACAAGCATGGCATGGATCGCTTTTGCTTTCTCAATTTTCAATGACAAAAATATGCAGGAAACGAGGCAACCGGACATTTTGATAAGACAAAACAAAGCAAAGATCCATAAGAAGAGCAATAGAAATAAGCAGAAATCATTTTCTAACTAGAAGAAAGGAAGGTGTCAGATTAACTACAGACAAAAGTTCACTGTTCAAAATCAACAATGGAAATACATTCCCCCAGAAAAAGTTAACCCATTAACACCTAACTAGAGTTAATATGAAAGTTTCATCGGTATCATAAAACCGGAATTTCATTGAAAGCAGAACACAAAAGCACTGAACAAGAGTGTAATTAGACGAAGACTGGACTTCAGCAATTACTCGCATTTTTTCAGTGGTGAGCAGATCATCCAGACATTGCCATAAGGATCCTTCAGCTTTCCTACACGACCACCGCAACAAGCACCATCAGCACCATCTTCGCTTATTTCACCCTCAGCAACAGCGCCAGCAGAGACGGCCTTTGCCACAGCTGCATCAACATTCTCAGTCTCCAAGCAGAAAACGCAGCCAGTGGAAGCAATCTTGACACTGAAGAATAAGCAATGAAACAATCAGCTAAGCAAATGACATATAGTGCTTGAAGATCCAAGTACTTTCTATGTTTAGCTACTGTTTTAAGCCATAGATATGTTAACTTATATGTAATTTTGGAGTATTTACAATGACCATTGCACATCCAAATGATGAAAAAAAGAAAAATAACCACGCAATAGCAACGACTCAAACCACATACACAGGTCCGTACAAACGTAAATCCACTGAGCAAATACACCTAAATATTGTAAACTTTTTAATAATTTATTTCTAAGCTTTCTGATGCACTTCCTCTATATATATTTTGCCATGACCACATGTGGTTCGTCAAAGTATCAACAAGCTAAAACGCTGCACATCCAAAATCATACAAAATCACCTCAGATCAGCATTCTCAAACCACAAACCCGGTAACAAACGTAAAACACAGAGAAAGTAGACATAAATACAGATAAAATATAAATTAAACAGTCATATAACACTTCGAACATCCAACAGCATGCAAAACTACCTCAGAAAAGCACCGCTTCAAAGCGAAAACGCATATACGAGACTTAAACACAGAGCAAATACACGTAAACATCAGTCATTAAATAAAGCTACTAGAAATATTAGACGTGGCGACGGCTTGAGAGAACATTTTTGGAAGTTAACAAATAAAACCAATTACTGAAATAACTTTTCGTGAAACATACTTTCCGATAACCACTCAGATATTTACAGTGAGCTCACTTCAAAATATCTACACCTTGTTTTCCTTTTACAACAAAAGGTTTTCCGGTTGTTGTTTAAGATCATTACAAGCTCTTTATGTCACAGATCGGATGATTCTAAAAACAAAACCGAAGAAATCGAGCAAATAAAAAGCAAAAATAAGTTTTAAAACGTAAAAATAAGAAAAACGTACGGAGCAGAAGAGTCCTCATCAGTAAGGTCAGAGACAAGGAAGGAAGATGAACCAAGCTTGAGTTCAACGGAGAGGATGAGCGGTGTCTCCTGCTCGGCCTTCCTCTTAGGGTGGTTGACACGTGTCACCTCCTCAGCACTGAAAGCATTTTTGTAGAACTGTACGGCGTCGTTGGCCTTCGGCGCCACGACGAACAGCCGCGGCTTCACCGCCGTGAAGACGACGGCGGCCTGTGTTGCTTCCTTCGCAGCTCCTCCGTTCTGTGCCTCAATAGCTACTCCGTTCTTTGCCTCTTCTGCCATTGTTACACTCTGAGAGGAGAGAAACCCTAAGAGAGAGAAAAAAACTGACGTACAGAAGAAGGAAATGGAGAAGAAGAGAGAGAGAGAAAGCAGAAATGCAAATTGAATTGGATAAAAGTAGGAACGACACAGCTGGGTTGTTGGGGTATTTATAGGAACTGGAGAACCGGAAACGTTTTGTGCATTTATTGGATAATTGCACATTTGGTCCTTTAGTTATTAGTAAAGATTTGTTATTGTCCCTTGTGACATTTGATTGAACGCATTTAAACAATTACTCCCTCTATCTCAATTTATATGAAACAGTTAAAATTTTAAAATTTAAAATTTAAAATTTTAATTATGAATTTAAATATAGGGGGTGTTAATGTACTAACTTTTATAGAGAACAACTAATTAAAATGTTACCAAATGAATTTGAATATAGGGGGTGTTAATGTACTAACTTTTATAGAGAACAACTAATTGAAGTATTACCAAATGTGATACTAGTTATCCTAACCAACAATTAAAATAATCTCTCTTTCACAGCAACAATAACATATTCAATGCATGGACAGAACCACCTTAGGTGAAACACGATTTGATGCACACATTTTGTTGAAACATTATGTGGTGCACAGAGGATAACTGTTAGTTATTATGATTGTACGATTAATTTTGTGCACACTAAATACAACTAAAGAAAAATTTTATACATTCTTTTCAAAATCCTGGCTCTGCCATTGCTCCAGTGTATCCCCACAGGTGGGTATGCAAAATATAAAGTGTATGTAGATTATACCCTTATCTCACGAAGATAGCTAGAAAGATTATTTTTGAAAGGCCTTCGATTCAAATAACGCATAATAAAACAGTTTGAAAAAGAAAATACATCAGTAAATAAGACATACTAATAATAAAGTCATAGCAAATAATAGAAAACGCATAATAATATAAAACATTATATAATAGTCAAAAATTAAAACACGCAAAACGTCAGATAATAATTGAAATTAAAAGATAAAAAACTACGAGAATAACGCTGATACTATCGATACCTAAGGAGAAATCGATATTGACCCCAAATTCTTAAGTGAATATCAAAAGGATTAAATTCAAAATTTATAAACAATTGGGGGACTAGAAACAAATTTTCTCTTCCTTTTCAATTGAAATGTTTTGTGCTTTACAGAGAGAGTATAGTACAACAGCAACAAGTTAGCCCTTAGTTTTGAAGTTAAATTTTGAAACTGCCACTCTCTCGGTTGCAGTTTAAACGTGAAGAGAATTAAATAGAGGGTAATTTAAGGCACGGTCAGTAATTTATTCCATCTTTTTGTCCTTTTTATCAGAAGGGCCTTCAGCTAATTTGCTACGTACTGAAAAAGATATCACGTGATATTAACAGAAAAATCAGCGTGCATGGTATTTCCGTCTGCACATTTTTCCCCCCTTTTTATCATTGTTCAAAATGAATTTTCTTTATTATTATTATTTATTTTTAAGTTAATAATATTTTCTAAATAAAATATTATCGAGGTAGAAAAAAATATATGAAAATTATATAATACTGAAAATAAAATTATAGATTTTAAGTTCTTATTATGGTGTTACAAGATTCTCTAGGAATAATAATATTATTCTCAATCAACTTTTAAATTTTTGTGTATGAATGTGAAAAATGTAGGGTGTAAATTATACGGGTTTAAATTATTTTTGTTCACATGGACAAATGATATAGTAACACATGATGTATGTATGTATGTATGTATTCGATTACAAGGGACTGATTAAAAAGTGCTTAACAAATACTTTTGAGGATCGAGTCGGGAAACGTTGTTCAGCTCGAAAAGACTGACTTCGCCGGACCTAGCGTCGCACTAGTATATCCATCTAGCTCCCGAATTGTAGTTTCGGACATGGAGACAATAGCCGAAAGAGAATAGCGATAAGATGTGTTTGTCAGTTAGCAAATCACGAAGAAGGTCGAGATATTCGTCAATTGATATGTAACTGCAAATTTAGTGAACTAGTTGAAAACTAGGAGTGGGACGCATTCTATGTAACCGCCTCTTATATTTTTCCCTGCAAGTGACTCCTGACTCTTTGTTCTCAAATCAATCTGACTCGCGTACTCTTAAATTACTTTAAGAAATTTTACTATATCATCTTTACGAGTAAACACAACCAACATCTACAATGTTATCGAAGGTTAAAATTTATATTTTCTTTTATCTAACTATAATTTTTGAAAAATATACAGGTTGAAGTCATACGTAACTCCTTCATCATACTCATAAGTCATAAGGATGCAACTCTTTGAAAAGATTTAAAAAAATGATAGGAGAAGCAGCAGCATTATGGTCCAGTTTGCCAAAAATGACCCAAAGCCCAATCCTTATAAATATTGCAACTTACAAGTGATCCAATTGGGCTTAGAGATATTTACTTGGGCTTACTTTTCAAATATTTGCTTCAAATCTTTAATTAATCATTTCAATATCTTTATAAAATATAAAATAAGGGCCTTTAATATTAGGTGCAAAATTCATAATACTTCTTTTTATTTTATCATTATTATTAATTAATTAGAATAAAGTGGAAACTTCATTCAAACTCAATGTCAATCATAAAATAATTAAGGGTGTGTTTGTTACAGAGTAAAATATTTTTTAATTTTTTTCTTTAAAATTTATGATTAAAAAAAAGCGATTAGAGATCGCTTCTTCTTTATTAAAATCCTGAGTATGAAAAATTCGATTAGAGATCGCTTTTTTTTGTTGGAACTTTGATTGTGGCAAGCTAAATGTATGCATTCTTTTTTCTAATGCATCCTACCAAACGATCATTTAAGAATGTGTTCAATAAGAAGGGAGAATATTTTTTAGAAAATACTTTCAGTGTTATAAATATATTTATATTATAGTGAATGTCTATATAAGTATTTGTATTGTAGTGGATCCATGTGTTTATATTATAGTGAAAGTCTATCTTTTGGAGAAAAGTTAGAAGGAATTGTTCATATAAATAGAGGGGTTCTCCTTCATTGTATTTCATCCCATTAAGAGAAATAAGAACTTCTCTCATTTTCTCTTTCGCTATAATATTCTTATTCTTTCTTTATTATTTCATAACATTTAGGATAATATTTTTTTATTAATGAGCCGAACGTAAAAAATGGAAAGGATCAAATACCACTAACATATGAAAAATGTCTCATAACTATTCTTCTCCCACCTTTTGATCTAAAAATACCCTTAACCTCTGTTTTTGACTCAAGAATACCCCTTCTTCCACCTTTTGATCCAAAAATACGCTCAACCTTGAAAATTTTAATACTTAAAGGTTTGAAATTTTATTTTATTTGCTTTTTATTTTAAGTCGTGTGATGACACATATACTTTCTGAAATTTACCTGCATAAATAATATTTGTTAAATTTATAACTTCAAATATGAATATTTATAACTTCAATTTTATATGTCTAAAGTTATTTCTACAATAATTAAACTTACGAAAATTTATAAACTTAATCGCGACTTAAATGAGACTCCCAAAATCGACTATAAGATGCAACTTGCCACAAAACATGTAGTCAATTTTACCCTTTTTTTTCTAAGAAACATATTTGGACCACCTTGGCATGTGATTTTTTTTTTTTTTTTTTTTGTGACTTTTAATCAAACCATAACCACAAATGTCTTTTTATGATAACTTTTCAAAGTTATTATCGAATAAATTTCAGTGATTGGAAATTTCTTACAATTTTGTAGGTCATGTGATGACTTTAAGGGGTAGTTTGGTAACTTGTACTAATTAGAATAATTTTTGGATTAAATTTTAGTTCAGGCAATACATTGTTTGGTTACTTAATTCAACATAATACATGAATTATTTATACACTATAGGGTGTATTATTTTATAATTTATATTAAGAAAAAAAAGGGATAACTAATTTCGGAATAACTAATTCCTGGATATATAAGACCCCTGAATGACTAGACTACCCCTCAATTCTTTTTTCTAAAATTCTTTATATAAAAATTCAAGGGTATAATTGTAAAAAAGATTTTTATAGAGTTTTAAACCAAACACAATACATGATATATCTAATTTTTGCCATAATGAACCAAATACTTGACGAAAAATAATATCAGCATTACAATCCTTGTATTAGCAATCCCTGCATTAATAATCTTTGTATTACTAATCTCTGTATTACTTGTTTTCATACCAAACGACCCCTAATTGTCACGAAAATTTGATTAATTTTTTGAGAAAATTATGTTGCTTAACTAATTTAGTTTCTCTAATTATTCTTTATAATGGTAGTTTTTAAAACTTATATAATATAGTGATGGTTTGAGTTTTTGTAATTTACACGTACAAATACGATATATTTTATTATTATATATGTGTGAATATATTTATTATGCATGCAAATTATTGTATTTCACTATAATTATGCGTGCAGATATAGTGTATTCCGCTAGCATACATATGCACACAGATATAATATATTTCACTTATTATATACGCACAAATAACTTAGCATATCGTTATAGTAAAAAAGAGACTGTGATAAATTTTCTTGATCGTGTGGTGACTTTAATTTCCATGAAAATTCAATTAAATTTTGAGAAAATTATGTGGCTTAGCTAGCTCAACCTCCCTAATTATTTTTATAGTGTAATTTTAAAAATTTACATAATATAACGCTAGTTTGAGCTTTTGTGATAGATATACGCGGATACAATATATTTTACTAGTATTATGCGCGCGAATATAGTATATTTCACTATTATTATGTGCACAAATATATTCCGCTACAAAGATATTATATGCGCACGGATACAATCTATCTCACTGTTATTATATACACAAATACAATATATTTCGCTATGTTTTAAAACTGAAATATTGCTACTTTTCGTAACTAAGAAAAATCTCGCTATTTATCGTAAATATGAAGACAACTATCACTATTTATGAAAATTAATTACTTAATTCCCTAACTGTTCCACTAATAGAATAATTAAGTCTACATAATCCTAATCTTCGACATGTGGAGGGGAGGGTGGGAAATAAAGGTGTCTAGATAAGGAAAGAACCAATTTTTTTTGAACAAAAAAAATTTAAAAAGTGAATTTAATTAAAAGTCATTATCAATGGAGAACATAGAGAAGCATCATAGACAAGAACAAAAAGGACATGCAAGTGGTTTTTTATTTTTATTTTTGGTTCTTTAATAAAGGGATTTTTATACGTATAGTCGGACAGATTTACTGTTTATTTTCTTTTAATTAATATACATAAATTATATATTTATTATACACGATCATATAATATTATATATAAATTATTTATATATTATATATCTACCGGCTATTTCTAATTTAATCAGTTCAGTGAACAACTACATAGGTTAATTCTTCTTTTTAATAATGTAAAACCAACTAAATTTTTATTAATTATTTGATTGAATTTTGAATTTTCTTTTTTTTTTCTTCTTTTAATAATAACCAGCTAAAATCCAACAGGTAGCAAGTTCACAAGAGTCAAACAAATAATGATATATGCATTCACTATAATATTCCATTTTCATTTTAATTTTTTCAAATTTTTTGTCTACTTCGATATCCGAATTGAGGTTCGACTCAGGAACAGAGCCAAGTAGAGAGAAGAGGTTGTTTCGAAACTCCTTCGGTGATTCTTTGTTATGTATACATAACAGATATTGAACCCTCTTAACTTCTTTTTGTGTTTACCTTTTCATATTTTAAACTTCATTAGGCGAAAATTCTGACTCCGATAATAATTCGACTAACGCCAAAAAATACATATCGAGAAATAAAGTGCCCTCAAATAAAGCAAATTTTATAATCAAAATTCAAATCCATAGCTTTTATAATTAATAATAAAAAATACTTATCATTTCGCCGTAATTTCGTTGATATTTTTCATATTCGATGTGATCTTGCTCACATACAGACATAAAAATCTACGTGTTATAATATATGATGTTTGTATCAACTACTACTAAATATTCTGACCACGTCTAACATGATTATTATTATTCTTTTAAATATTATAATGATGGTATCTAGCCATCTGGCATGAATATTTCAATTATTTTATTAACTACCCATTAATATTTTTATTTATTTTTTTTTATTTATAAATCGCGTATTTAAATTGTGAAATTGTTCAGTAATATTTGCATCATGATAGACTATCTATCTATATCTTCTTCGGAGTGTGGTCTTGTTTTGAGTCATGCATGAACGCGAAGTATTTTGTATGCTGGGCTACTATTTTTTTTTATCAGTTACTACTTCCCATTAATATGAACTTGGGATAACTCTGCTTACTAAAATTTTAAAAATGAATAAAAATAACCTTATATTTTGTTTTTTTTAATTTATGTTAAAAGTCATTTTCAAAATATATACTTTAATAAAGAATAAAGCTCAGAGAACAACTGCCCACATGAAATATGCTTCAATAGGATCGAGGGATAAATATCGAGTACAGATAAATTTATAAAAATAGAGTAAATATCGAATACGGATAAATTTATGAAAATCATGGAAGGTCAAAGTTTGAATACTAAGATTTAATCTAGCCGTCAAAGACGTATCTAAAGTATAATATATAAATTTACGAGAATTCAATAATTTTTATCCAAATCTTATATATTCAATAAATATTTATAAATATTTAACCGTGAATCAATTTTTGGCCTAAAAGGATGCTGCTGTATTACCAACAAAGCATGGTTTGCTGTGATAAAATGTGCATAGGAAAAAAGTTGGTGTTATCTTTAATAATGGTCTCAGATTTGAGTCCTCCGTGTGGAGTCTGTGTTTGTTAGATCTTTGTAAAGAAAATTTTAGACGTGAATTTAAATTTACTCGAATTTCAACACGAATATCAAACATCGAATGAAAAACAAAAACTAAGCATGGTTTGTTGCGATCAAATGTTGCATTGGGAAAAAGTTGGTGTCCATCTTTAATAGAGGTCTTGGATTCGAGCCATACGTGTGAAGGATTCGTCTTTATTAGATCTTTGTTGAGAAATGTTTTTCGGACACGAACTCAAATTTCATTTGCCCAAGCACAAATACCAGGTATCGAATTGAAAAAACAAAAACAAAGCATGGCTTGTTGTGACCAAATGTTGCAACAACAACAATAACAATCCAGTATAATTCTACAAAATAAAAATTAACAAAAATAAAATATACGCAGACCCTACCGTATTTTAGAGGTAGCGAGGTCTTCTCCGATGCAATCAAATGTTGCATTGGGAAAAAAGTTGGTGCTCACTTTTCTGTTACCATAACAACTTTTTGACAGATGAAAGATACTAATGTGAAGTGGAAAACCACTCTGGCAAATTACAGCCCTTTCAATTTGAAACAGCTAAAGACAAAATTTTCTTTTTAACTTGCCCATCCCACACATACATAAAAACCCTTTAGGCCAAATAACCAATTATACATATTCCAACCTTTCATGAAAAAAGAAGTATCTCTAGTCTCTCCCTAATTTTTTGTTTGTGTGTGGGGAGAGAGCATGAAATTTTGTCCTCTTGCAAAGTTATCGTTAACATATCTCTTCTATATGGTCTTAACGGTCAATGAAATGGAATAAAAATCATTAGAAATCAGAGTTTAAATCCCAACCAGGACAAAAAAACAGTAGAAGATTTTTCACATCTGCCCGAATCTTAGTGGATGAAGTTACTTAGTACATGTACTAGTAAGAGATATCAAAGTTAAATATAGTTGAAGTGTGCGCAAGACATATCGAAATGATAATGCCTCATTCCACTGAAAAAAGATCATTCTCTGGTCTCTCCCTAATTTTGTTTTTGTGTGTGTGAGAGAGAGCATGAAATTTTGGTCCTCTTGCAAAAAAATCATTTATATCTCCTCTATATGGTCTATCGATCAATGAAATGAGATAAAGATCATCAAAAAGTAGATGATTCTTCACATCTGCCCGAATCTTAGTGGACGAAGTTACCTAGAACATGTACTTGCAAGAGGTATCAGGTGAAATAGTCGAGGTGTGCGCAAGACGAATCGAACTGATAATGTTATAAGAAGAATCAACCTATTTGTTTTGGACCACCCTTTATGCACTTGAAAGCAGAACTTGCTCATATGTTGATTAAATCTAAGTTTCTATGATTCACTTAATGCATATTAGCAGCAGACAACTCCCTATTTAAAGCAAAATCACTATCAAAATACAAAGACAGGAAATAGTACAAGAAAGGAAAAAGGGCAAATTTTATTTCATTATTTCATATTCTATGCCTCCAACTACAAAAAAAAGTGATTTGCTTAAAATCCATAATTATGACTATGTCCATAAATGAATCCAACAAAAGAAACAAACCTTATCTGAGAAATTTCACATTGAGCAGATGAATCTCTCTGTGTATCCCTATATATCCCCCAAATCTCCAAGTACTGTAAAGATGCCCTTGGGAATTTGGCATCACTCTCTTTGCTTAACTCTCCTTTTCTTGATTCCAATTTTCTAATATATTCGATTCCGACTTCACTGACTCTAGATTCTGAATTCGCGACTGTCTTTAGCAGAGACTCTGCTCTAGACAAGAAAATGCAAACCAGCATAGCACAAGTTGTTTTTCCAAACTCTCTGCAGACATTTACATACAAGGAATGACAGATATCCAAAGACTTGATTGAGCTATGTGCAATTCTGTGGCCAACTTTTGAACTGCATATTCTACAAAACAGCACTGCCAATATTCCCCTGATCAAGCTTGTATCGAATCTTACCCGATAGACTCTGCTCACAAATTAAAAAAAACCAATCGATCAATTATGAATCAATTCCAAACTAGTTGGTATCAGCAAGAAAAGTAACAAGAAACACTGGAACAAATTTAACAAGAAATGGAACTTCAAAATGCAGAAGAGTTAATTTTGTACTACTTCTAGCTCATTTTGCATCATATACATAATGCTGACTATATATGAAATCTCTATATTGAACTCAAATAGCACAAAAAAAGTTACAATCTTGGAACATCTCTCCAGCAATTTGTGCAAATACTTGTACTAACTATATATGATTAAGATGAAAAATTTCAGCTTTAATCAACAAATGGACAGAAACACAAAAGACCATTTCAAGAAATCATCATACAGATTTAGAGCAGAACTAAAAGAACCAATATTTGATTGACCATCCATTTGTTTAATTGGATTGCTATCAAGGGACTAAAGTTTAGATCTTGTAACCAAGAAGTTGACTAATAAAATCATTTGGAATTCGAATACTCAATAATTTGTCCCCTATTAGTCATAGAATCTTGAGAAACAAATAGACTTCAGAAACTCCTGAATAAGGAGTATGCAGGCACGAATCCAGATTAGTCGGGCTTAATGTATAGATATTGATTCATTCACACAATAATTTTCTCTCTCGTATCGACGAATTAGATATTCCCAATATGGTATGAATAAACAAACAAACAAAAAAATAGTACTTAGAAACAAACCAATCATGAAAAAACTAAGACCTTTGAGACAGCCTCTACAATATGGTTGCCATCTTCAAGATCTGTAACCTGAACAGCAGTACATTCCTTTGGATTATCAAATGAAGACAATGAAAACTGCTTAGAAACAACCCCAACATCAAAGTAAATCACCCCAGAACTTGAAGAAGATACATAGATTTTCTTCACTTGAAACCACAGAAACAAATCCTTGGCAGAAATCCCAGAAATTAAATCGATCTGCCCATAACTCAGAGTCCCTGATACATTCCTTTCATAGTGCAATTCATTCTCTTTTTTCTCAAATTTTGAGTTACAAGGTTGATCTAAATGGACCACAAATTTCCCAGAGTTGTCTAAAGTGAAATTCCTCACACCCTTTGGGAGTAATCCCATTGGCAAGCCATGGGATTTAAGAACTTCATATATAGATGAATCTGCTGCTGTAAACACCCATATAGAACACAAAACAAATGTAAATATCACAAAGGGCTGTCCAAGATTATGATGATGATGAAGAAGAAGCATCTTGGTGTTACCAAAAAAGATTGGTTTTTTTTGCTTTTTTTTTTTTTTGGTTAGTGCATAGGAAGAGAGGGGGGGAAAAAAGATTTGGGGTTTTGAGAAAAATTTATGATTTTGTGGGTTTTAAAAAGTGGGATTTTTTAGGGGAAAAAAAAACAGAAAATGATGGTGGAGAAGAATAAGAACATGAATAACAAGGAGAAGCTTAGAGGCAAGTGTTGCCAGCAGGAGTACAGAGGGGATTAGGAGAATTATCAATTATTGGTGGTCATTGTGGGTCCCTTGATAAGGTATTTTTCCCATGTGGTTAAGTGCACTGGAGCTACTAGTACAAATCAATTTTTTTTTTTTTTTTTTACAAATCAAATAGGTAAAAATCATGTTTGTGGGTTTTACACCAAAGCTATCGTCCGGTTTCAATTTATTTGTTTTACTTTTTTTATTAATTTTTTTAAAAAATATTACTCTCTTTTTTTGATAATTTTGATTCTAATTTTCTATCTGGTGTACCTAAGATCGTAAGATTAAATAATAGTTTGATATATTTTACGTATTATTAGTTTAAGATCACAAAATTCAGAAGTCTTTTTTACTTTCTTGAGATATGTATCAAGTCAAAATCAAATAAATTAATTAAAATGAGGAAAAGTGGACGGATACCCGCTTCAAATATACAAACAAACATAGAGTTTTATATGACTGAAGTCGAGGCACATACGACTCGAGTTTAATCATTTTTGCTTGGTTTTCGGTCATATACAGCTGACGCTAAGTCCTTTTTACCTAAACTCCAACTATATATGACTAAAGTTCAATCCATTTTTGCTTAAAATTCAGTCGCGTGTGTCTAAATTGCAAATAAAAATGGCCGAAATTATGTAAAAATGTTGAAAATTCAATCATTTTTGTATGAACTTCAGCCATATATAACTTTATACAGTGTGTTTGCAAGTATGACTTTCACAAGCTTAAATGACAATGTTAAAGGATATTGCCTCATGAAATTTTTACCTCGGTAATAAATGTGTAATTCCATCCTGACGTGCATTTCGTTTCATTGCTCGTTGACCTTTTTTTATTAGTCTAGAGGTAATCTAAGCAGGTTCAAGTGTATATAAAAAAATTTGTTTAATGATAAATTTTTATTAAAAAGAAATTATGAAAATTATTTTAACTAGTCATTATTATCAATTTGATTAAAAGAAAAAAAATAATATATACTTTTCTTTGTGAATTTTCGAAAAAAATATCATCACATGTTTCTTTGATCCTTCGAGCAAGCATCACCCTCCATACATGATAATCATAGTACAGGAGATAAAATCTCATTTTTACAAGAAGTATTTTGAAAAAATATTTTCATTTTAATAAATTATTTAATTATAATAAATTAATATAATTTTGACGTAAATATTAAAATGCAAAATAATATTATTATCGTATGAACAAGTAAAGGATTGTGAGTAATAGAGGCAAGTTTTTGCCAGCAGGAGTACAGAAAGGATTAGGAGGAATTATCAATTATTGGTGGACATTGTGGGTCCCATTCAAATGAAGGAATCCCATGTGGTGAAAGTGCACTGGACCTAGTTGTACAGTCAGCAAGAGTGTCATATATGGATGAGCAAGAATCATAACACAAATATTGTGGATAGTGATGGGATGGTTAAATGATCGGAATTCATTAATAGAATAATTGAAACCTTTTGATTCTTAATTAGAAAATTTATGTTTCAATTTTTAAAAAAGAAAAAAATTCTATTAAAAGTGTCAATCATTTAAAATGAACTTATAATGTGCGAATTTAAATTTAACAGAGTCATGATATAAACCAACAAGAAAACGAATCATAACTCTAAAAGTCTTGAATTTAAATGAAATAAATCTTGATAAGAGATTTTATTTTACGTAAATTTAAATTAATTATAATTTTAAAATAAATATTAAACACTAAATAATAACAATAATAATAATAATAATAAAATAAATTATACTCAAGGTTGCCAAAATTTAATATTCCATCATTTTTATTCGTATCTTGTTTATTTATAACTTATTTAATTATCAAATCAAATTAATTAAAACATTTTGTATAGGTCAACACTATTTTTGAAATTGGAATTTCTAGATGAAGTAACTTCAATCATACCTAAAATTAGTAGTAAAATAAATATATATCTTATTTAATTCATCTAAATCTATATGAGTTAAAGAAATTAAAATTTTTATGAGCTAAATTTGACGTCTCTAAATATAAGTCATTGTAAATAATAAAATTTACATTGTTAATGATCATTTAATTTGGTGAATAAATTATACAAAAATTATAATACAAAATTAAATAATAAATAAATTCTTTTAGTGAATAAACTTTTATTTATCGATATGTGGTCCATTAAAACATATGAGTGTAACATAAAATGCGTGATCCATTTTATACTTTCGATATTAATCTTGACCAAAAACAAAAGGAAAGTTTAAAAAAAAATATTTTTATAATTTTGATGATTTTTTATTGAGATTAGTAATATAAGAATTATTGTCCTATATTAAATGTGAGATTAGTAATATAAGAATTATTGTCCTATATTAAATGTGGTAGAAATATAATATCACAATTATTAGTATAATGAATAATTCATAGATTACTAATTTTAATTTTTAAATTTTAATCAAATATGATTTAAAATAATCTCGTATTTATCTCTTATCGCAAATCAAACGACTCTTTATATTTGTAATTTAATTTTGATCACTATATTTTGCTCGAAATATTTTTTGTATAGTTAATTAATTAAAAAAAATTACCTAGATTTCTTAAAAATATTTTTGCATATTTAAAGTGTTAATTTACTATAATTAAAATAATTCTTAATTTTTTATTATATAATAATAATAATATTTTCAGTAATATCTCATAAAATTAGTTTAGGAGAGAGTAGAGTGCATCTAGACCTTTCCTCTACTTTAAGGCGGAAAATTTTTTAATAGACTCTCAGTTTAAGAATAAATAAATTAAAATAATTTTAAAAAATAAATAACAGATAAAATAAAATATATTAAAATAAAAATAATATGATATATAAGTTATAAAAAATAATAAATATAATAATTTTTTATAATTATTAATTTATCAATATCGTAAAATATCAAAACCGAATATGAAGGGACCCGATAAGATATGGAAGGTGATATGCATGAAAATTGAGCGATAAGTACGAGAACTGAAAATGACACAAGACAAACAGTGACTTAAACGGCGCGTGGACCACCAGACTTGTGGAAGCTGCGGTTGGATAAGAACAAACACCAAAATATAATTTTAAAATATAAAAAAAATATTATTCAGTGTTTGCATATTTATATCAAATGGCGTAACTGATAAAGTTATTGCCGTATAATTATATGAGATTGTGAATTTAAATTATGCAAATAATCTCTTATAGAAATATGATAAAGATTGTGTATAATAATTTTTTGTGATTCGATTTTATTTTCAGATACCATACATAAAGAAAGTTTAGCACATCGAATTATTATACATTTTATTTATATCAAATTAATAAATACTTTTTTAGTTCACTTTTACTTATCTATTTTGAATTTACATATTTTTTTTATAGAATAATGATTAATATGAGTACTTTATTATAATATTTATATTAATTGATATTTACTTTATAGATCTTGAAAAAATAACCTGGAGAATAAATAATCAATATTAAGAATAAAATATGAAGAAAAAATCTCTTAATATGTTAAAAATAACGAATAAAAATAAAAAAAAATATTTTTAAACATGTTAAATCAATGAAAATTAAAGAAAAATATAATATTTAAATATATAATTATTATTTAATCATAATAATTTAAAAACAATTAGTACAAAATAGTGTGTGTGACAATTGAATTATGATCATTAAAATAGAAGAGTGAAATATTAGAGAAAATATGGCGGTTCAATTTACACTTTTGCTTAGAAAGAAGAAAAGAAAAAGGAAAATAATGAAAAACAAATGTAACAAATGTTAGAGAGAGATTTCCTTTTCTCTATTTTTTCCTTTCAATTAAAATGGAGAAAGATATATTCGTTATAATTTTAAACACGTCATGTCATTTATAGAGAAAAGTATTATTAAAGGTAAAATTAAATGCTTGAATTATGAATTATTTAAATATAAAAAAATATTTTTTTATATTTTAATTTATATTATTATTTGACTTGACATAAAATTTAATAAAGAAATAAAAAATTTTAAACTTCGTAACCAAAATAATCCTTGATAATCTGTGTGAGTATAAATCATTTCAGTAAAAGCGAAATAAGAATTTTAAAGTAAAATTATTTTTAATTATAAAAAAAATAATATTCTTCTTGAAATGGATTAAATAAAAGTGTGGCACGTAAATTGAGATTTTTAGAGAAAATAATATTTTTTTAAAATAACTAAAAAAAGAAAGTAAAATGTTCATTTTCTTCTTAATTAATGTGATTATGTTGTTATTCTTTAATAATCAAATTCTTCTAATATGAAGTTTAATTAATCAAAATTTGTGTCTGCAAGAGAAGGACAAATTAAAACTTGTAAGAGACATTCTTGTCATTATTATTATAATTTTTAGGAGACAATTACCTAACATCTTTTATTAATTGGTCAATCAATAAAGTATTATTGTTTTTCTGTTCTTTTTTATTTTTATTTTTATTTTTTAAAAGCTTTTCCAGGCTGGAACCAATATGATGAGCTGTCACTTTATTCTCCAAATGTAATATTTTTTGAATTGATAGATAGCTACACTAAATTCTTTGGATCTAGAATGAAAAATAATTTGTCAAATTGTTTTCTATAAGATTTAGTTGAATTTTTTTTAAAAAAATATATTCCCTCTCCGATTTTTTTTCGCGGGATAGATATGCTAAAGATATTTGTCAGTTTAAAAATTTACGAAATAATTGATCGTTTCGCTATGCGAGATGAAAATCATGATTTCAAAATCATGATATGAAATCATACGAGGTGAAGTTGAAGTGTTGTTGGACATGCAATTTGAAATTCTTAAGTTGTATTTTTTTATTTATGAACATAAAAATTACATAAGTTGTGAAAATTATTTAAAAAAAAATATTTTGTATACAAACATATCAAATAAGTAAAATTTATAACAAAATATAATACACTATTACAAAATCATTTTTAAAAAAAATTAAACAATATTTATTGATCGAACTTTAGTTCAATAAAAAGTAAAATTGAACATGAGTTGTAGTATACTACTATTTAATATAATCCTCCGACATGATTGACAAAGGTTGGTAAGAGTGATAATACCAACAACAAATTTTCTTTACATATAAAATAAATGGTTGGTAAATATAGCTGATATATAGAAAATGATGGATTTTTTATACAAAATACAAATTTGTGGGTCAAATTTTTTATCTGAAAAATCTATCTCATGATTTGAAATTTCAAATCAAGTTTTTTTTGAGAATTTAGGATTTCATCTCATGATTTGGTCCTTAGGTGAAATCACATGTCTAAACGTTGATTTTATCTCATGATTTCAAATCATGAGATGAAATCATGTCCAAACGTCTACTTAGTATTTAAGTCACTATAAAATATGAAAAAAATGATTATTGTATATATTTTAAAAATATATATCAATTAATATGATTATATTAGTCAAATAATAATTTTTATTAATTTTTTTAAAAGAAAACGTATGAACCTTATTTTATTCAAGTAAAAAAAATGGAGGAAATATATGAGTTTTTCACGTTGTTAAAAATAATTTTTGAAAATTAAAATTTTTATTTAAAAAACAATCAAAGTTTTATGAGTCACCAATTTTTGAAATTTAATTTTTATTTATTTATTTCAAAAAATGATTAAATTTCTAAAATTTATAACCAAACAAAAATTTAATAACAAAGAAAGGAAAACAATCATACTCTCTTTGTTTCATTTAATGTGAAAGTGTTATTGCGTGTACTATCGAACAAATTGTTCTTTGATTATAACTTTTCTAAAAATATTTTAGATTGTTAATTATATTAACTTATAATAATTTTATGTATAATATTCTCTTTTTATATATATTAATATATATATATATTATTTTAAATTTTTAAAAAATTTATATTGAAATTTATAATATTAAATATTTTAATTTTTCATACTCCGAATTCTTTTACATAGAGATAAATATATATTACGGGTATGTTTGAAATAAATAAATATTATAACTTTCTTTTTTAGTTATTGATTGCCAAAAATAGAAAGAAAAAAAATTGGTACATTCTAATTTTTTTTCTTTAATGAATTATAAATTCGAATTATTGAAAAGCAAAATAAGTAATGTCACTCGATTATTATCAATTTGATTGTAATATTTTTCTGTCCGTGAAAATTTCATCAGAGCACCTTTTACATTTAATAGATAATGAAGTATATCAGAATCATTCTCAACGAGTTTATAAGAAGTAATCCTGTTTTTTTCATCGATTTTGAATTTAAAAAAAAAATCTTAAACGATTGATTTAGCAGACCAACTCAAAAACTAAAAAAAAAATCTCGTTAATCTCTTTATGCTTGTTCCAAGCTTGAAGCACTATTTTGTATAAATACATGCAAATATAGAATACTAAATTAAAAGAAAAAAAAAAGTAAATCAATATAAATCATGATAAGATAATTAAGATTTTTTTATCCTTAATCAATTATCCTAAAATCAAGTCTCTAAAATACTTTTTAAACAAACTTATTAAAATTAAATAATATAAAAAATTTAAATTTAAATTTAATCAAATTTTAATTTTAAACTATTAAAAAATGTGGCAGCGCCGCAGCAGGAAAAAAGGTGGGGCGCAGAGATGTTAAGAAGAATCTTTTTTTTAAAAAAAAAAATGTATTGCTATAGTACGCGAACGCAATCTATAATTTCACCGTTAAAAAAATAAAAGAAATTAATGAGAGATAAAATTTTATAGTTACATAATAAAAAAATTAATAATTTATAAATTAATAATAAATTATTAATAAAATTAATTAACTAGAATCTTCTTAATAACAAATTAATTAAGAATTATTAGTAAATTTTATTGCTAATTATATATTTTCTATGAGTGTTCTATATAAATTTGGTAGTTGAAATGAAAGCATGTGAAGTGTGGGGAAGTGTAAAGCTGGAAATGATGCCTTATCATGTTATTATGTCTCCCCCTATATGTAATACCACACCCCACACATTATATAGTTTGGCATAACACATAATAATAATAATAATAATAATAATAATAATAATAATAATAATAATATGTCAAATATATGGTTAGTTTTTTTAAATTTATTGGTAAATTTTATAATGTGTTATAATTCAACGCTTAAATGTGTGATGATATATTTTTATTATATATTTTCAATTCATATTTAATTTTTTTTGTGTGTATGTGTTTGCTAGTGTTCGTTATGTAAATAAATTGATCAGATAAAATACGTCTTCTTATTTAGTTATGCGTGAGATTTTATGACTTGAGGAGATTAATGTGTATAATTAAAAGAAATAACATATTTTAAATGATTGACTTATCTACGTAACGCTGAAAACGATTATTATCATGTTATTCTGTTTCCTTATGTATATGATACCACACCTCACACATATAGTTTGGCATTAACACATACATACAAAAATAATAATGATAGATGGAATATATTGTTAGTCTCTTAAATTTATCAGTAAATTTTATATAACAGTAATAATGTATTCAATGTAGTTCTATCAAGTATCACTCATCAGAAGATTATTTTTTTTGGTAATTGTAATTTAAGTAATTTTTTTTTGCTAAAAAAATTATAATTATCTGATTTTGGTGGAAAAAAAAATCTATGTGAACATCTATCGAAGGAGCTACTAATATATCAACATGGACTGTGATGAGATGGATGAAGTCCCTTCACTCTTAATCAGAAGTCTCGGATTCGAATCCTGGATATGAAGAAAATCCTGTTGAGAGCGCTGTCATTCTAATATGCCCCTCAATATGAGGTCTCAGGTTCAAATTCCCGATATGAAATAAAATCCTATTGAGAGAACTGCGACCATAATAACACTGCAACGTGCCATCCAAATTAATCGAAACTCTAGTACTGAAATTATCCATTTGAATGGAAACCAATAATCCAAACAAATATAAGTTCAAATATAAATTTTGTTGAGAACAATGTCTAATGTTCAACTATTATTGCCCTACATAAATGTGTAAAAACTTGTATACCTGAAGTAGATGGGTGTTGGAGTCCAATACATTTATGTTAGGTACTATTTTTTCTTTATGTGAATTTATTTGATCATATTTATATGATTATTTAAAAAAAAAAAAGTACAAAAATTTGTGATTTTAAACATACATAATATATATGAATTTTAAAGCATTTTCATTCAAGATAAAATTAATAATTTCACTTGAGAATTATTATTTTAAACGAACTAAAAAAGATAGATTTATATAATTCGAACGGAGGGAGTATTATTTATGCATTTCTTTTTCAATACACAGTCGCAGTCCATAGCTATTAAAAGTTGTATTGCTATTTTATTTTTAAAAAAAATTATGTGGCACAGTTGAAATTTTAAGACTCTAAGTTTATAAATTTTAACTATGAATTTGGATATATATAGAAGCTTTAAATGTTTCGAAATAAAATTTATATATTTGAAAACTATGTAAAAAAAAATTATAATCACAATAATTAACAACTTAGAATATTAAAAAGGCGTACAAAGAAATTTCGGTAAAAAAAAATTGATTGGCTTTTGAAATTTCAATTCTGCCACATAGACTCGGACGAAGGGAGTATGTGATCCGTGGTGATCCGTGAAGTTTCAAGATGACACTAACAAGGATTGTGGTCGAATGGTTGGGATATCCCTCCATCGATTCACATATCGGTTGGGCAGGTGATCACAGGATTTACTACCAATCTTTATATCGATTGGGCAGATTACCTCAGATCTTACCATCAGACGACACGCCGGTTGAGCAATTATAGTCTTCTATACATGTACATGATTGCATTGACTTACATAGTAGAGTTATAGTCTGGTTATAGGTTCCAGAGTTCAAATTGTCTGTCCTTCTATTATCCTTACCTTCTGATTCAGCTATTGTTATGAGTATTATTTCATGATTTCTGTTTTCAACTTTATATATCAATACATGTCATTCGTACTAACATCCTTTCACCTAGGATACACACGCTACTCCGGATCTCTAATTGGTTGTATGTCAGAAATTAAAAATAGTGGTCCAGTAAAAAAGAGCCCAATATAAGATTTTGAATGGCCCAACCTGTGAGCCTTTAATGACCCAAATCATGAAACTTCGTTCAACTAGGCTATACTGGACCTGTAATGGGCCTCAATGAAGGGAAGACCTTACTATATGGTGAAATTTATTTCAAGAAAATAAGGTACACAACTTTTTTCATAAAAAAAAAAAAACCTTAATTTTTTACATCTCTGGTTAACAAAAATAATTTTTATATCTAAAATTAAAAATGCAATACCTCTAATTAAGAACGAAAGAAGACTTACTTACGGTTAAAATATATACAAACTAGACCGAACACAATTTAGCAACCAAAAATAAAAGGGTGAATGGTGAAAAACATACCTAAATATCATAGTTAGTTGAGTTTTGTACTTGAACTATTAGGTGTATGAGTTTTCTATCTAAACTATTATCAAATATTTATTGAAATACACCTAAACTATCAGTTGTTTCCTTTTCCTACCCGACGATTATGATATTTCAGGTAGCAAAAGTGAGCAACTGATAGTTGAGATATATTTTGATAAATATTTGGTGATAGTTGGTAGAAAAAGTAAACCTGATTGTTCGAGTAGAAAACTCAAATACTTCATGTGTATTTTTACCACTTGGCTCAAAATAAAAAGAAGATACTCCTTCTGTTCCATTTAAATTGTTATGATAAGATTTACACATCCATTAAAAAAAATTTAATAGGAATGATAGTTTGATTAAGGCCCCCGAAGGAACCGTTCCCATCCATCCTTCGGCAAGCACGCGGCGATCCACTCTCGCCGCGGGAGCAGCTCGACCAATCCACCGACAGCCAATGGGTTTGGGACTGGGATCTTTGTGCCCAACCCTCAGAGCCAATCCTTTTCCCGAAGTTACTGTTCCATTTTGCCGATTTTCCTTGCCTACATTATTCCTTCGCAACTCAGGCAACAATCTTTCCTTGTTGACGCCTATGTTATGTGTACTCTCCAAAAATGTTAATCGCCACCCATATCAAATCCTCCAAAATGCACAACTTTTGGAACATCTGCAATGCACATCCCAATACTTATGGAGAGTCCGAGCAACATAGGTTGCCGCTCCAATGCAACTACAGCAAGATACTATACAAGAACTGCTCCAATACCAATAGACAAATATGAACCTGCAGAATAAAAAATAGGTCAACTAGTTTTCCAGAGAACAAGTTTCAAATACAACTGACAGAACATTGGCGCATGAAATTCAAACTTGGAGAAGCAGCAGGAGACCAAATACGAGTCATCCCTCGTCAAATGCAGTAAACAGAAGAATAATCTTTGTCTCTATAAATAGTGTAGTCCAAGTTCTGAGAACAAATAAACAGGTGAAGACCATATATAATTCGACAAAAACTTAACGGGTAAATTCACAAAAACAAGGAGATGGTAGAAAAAACTCTCTGCGGGCAAAGACAGTTCAATAGGGAACAGTCCACTCGAGGAGCAATATTCCAAGATTTCCAGCTTTGCAAGTAGTCATTTTGCAACAGCAGAGGTGTATTAGTCTCCACAAGGATAAAACATACCTTTGAAAGGAAGTTGTTGTGACTGTGAAAGGGCGGAAACCAACAACCTGAAGGGGGTTAACCTAATTTACGAGCCAATTTTTGCAAGTGGTTGAGGATGTCAAGGGCTGAAAGCCGAACCAGACAAGATCGAATTGAAGGAACAGAAATCCGGCATTTTGCCATAAAATCAGGTTACAAGGTATTCTCCCCAAAAAGTAGGCAACATCATATATGGCCTCGAGAATTGATATGAAGCAGCAATGCCCCTTATAAGGTTAAATGCTCAACATGGCTGCTGGCAAGAGAGACATGTTTGACTCGACACAATTTACGAAGAAGAGGAATGTGTATCCTCTGCTTCGAAGGTTATGAAGATGCAAGGCACTTATATTCATACACTGCAACTTTACAGCTCAGATTTGGTACATGTTTCTGAATTTATTTGAACTAAAATGTTGCATGTCGGAAACTTGGAAACAACTGCTGTTGAGTTGGAAAAAGGTAGGACTTCAAATAGCTCCAGGACACTTTGGAACACTGTTACCGGCAATTGTTTAGTGGATAATTTTGAAAGAACGGAAACAAAGATACGAAGGCGAAAGAGAGAATATTTGTAATTTAAAATATAGATGTAAGAACGAAAATGTACAGGCAGCCGAGAGAATGATAAGTTTACTCGGTTCATTTCAACAAACTGAATTTTTAATTTTAGTAACTGCACATCCTAAGCACCCTCCCAAGATGCTTTTTATTTTCCTACCGATCAAATAAGTAAGCACCTAGGGGATGCTTATGTCAATTACTTATCCAGAAATATGCCAATAACTCATACAAAGGAACTTAGTTGACTTCCACATTTAAATTAATCTTAACATTTCGCGATGTATTTAAGCTTATCTTCTTGTGTTTGAAGCTTATCTTCAGTTTCTGGTGTGACCGTGACGAGCCTGTTCTGCGAACCCACACATAAACAAAGTTACAACAACAACAACATAATCAGTGACCGGTGTAATCCTACAAGTCGGGTCTTGGGAGGGTAGTGTGTACACAAATTTTACCCTTCCTTGGGAGGTTAGTGTGTACACAGATCTTACCCCTACTTTGGGAGGTTGAAAGGTTGTTTCCACAAAGTTGACATCATATAATAAAATGCCCGTGATCTAACTACAGACCTAGCTACTAGAATAGCTTACAGGAAGCACATCTCTTTCTTTTATGACTATTAGATCCTTTAAATTTACCTCTTCTATCATAATCTCCCTGTACTAAAATTTTCCAAATGATCTGGTTCGAGAGAGTTGATGAGAGCTGTTCGTTGTTGAAGACTTGATTGGTATTGGTGTATAGTTATTTTTTCGTGCATGTGTATGTACTTGAAAACTATAAAGGTTGAAGAAGGCTATTCAGAAAAACTATCTTATTTCATGAAAGTTATTTTAGTTGGAATTCTAAACATAAATTGAAGTTCTGGATAAAACAAAAACATGTCACAGAAATGAATAAATAAATCCAAAATAAACATAGCCTATTTGAAGGTCCTCACCAGACCGCCACCCAAGTCCAAGTCATTACATATACACACATGTATATTTTAAAAATGTTACTTATTCCAGGACATCAACTTCCATATTTAAACCATCAAAAACGCCTTGTACCGATGGATGTGGGACTTCCATTCCTCGGCAAACCAGTACAAACTACTCTAACATGTTGCAAGGTATTGAAGTTATTCTTCTTCTGTTTGAAGCAAATACACTAAGAGAAAGGGATAAAGGCTTGATAAATGAAGCAGAAATAAAGCACCTGTCATCACTTGCATCATTTTCACAACTTTAGTTTCTAGTATGACCATGATGAGCTTGTTTACAAATCCAAAAATATACAAATTTGACCATCATGTAATAAATGTTTCGCAATCTAATACACATCTTGGTGCTGCAAATTTCTTTATGAAAGAAGAGGCTTTTAAGTTTACCATTTCTGTAGTGATGTCCCCAACTTACTGACTTGGATAATATACCCTGTACTGTGATTTCCCTAAGATAAGTTCAAGAGAGGAGGAGGGATAATGTCCCAACTTATTTGAATTGGCATCTAGTAAATCATCTTCCAAATATGTAGAAAATGGAGATTCAAAACTTTCCAGTGTGGCAATTGTCTGTGCATACCTTTCCCAGAGACAATACTTGAACTGAGGGAATCATGAGATTCACTCTGAGTACCGGTAACCTTCCAGTTTGAAATATATGTAAAGCCTCCAAGCAGCCTTATTGTCTAATATTTCCATCACAAGGCCAAGTAAAGGCAGGACAATGCAACAAGAAAAAACCAGCATGAAATATAACTTCAAATGCACTTTATTACGATAATGAAGGAGAACTAAAATAACACGACCAAAGCTGACATTCAATTGATTCCAGAGATAGGTAATTTTGTGACCAAAAAAGATCTACCGCTTTCATCTCACTAACTAAAGTTACCAGCATTATAACACAGTCCTGACGTATAAGATAAGATGTGGGTCCCTTTTCCCCTGAGTTCTTAGTAACAAGTAGAGTATACACTTTAAAGTTAAAGAAAACAAACAATCTGTCTTCAAAAGAAATCCCTTCCCTCCATCTTCTAAACTTAGTTGACAGTTATGATCTGGAGTATGATCCTTTTCGAATGCAATGACAATTTGTCAAAGAACCAATGGATTTATCTCAGATAATATTATTGTTCTATGAAATGTCAATCCAATAAGCATCCAGTACTCCTGCATTATACATAAAGCTCCAACAATATTCTAAAGTAATTCGGACGTGGTGTTGACTGTTCATCTATATTGGGTCTTGGCTAGGTACACGTCCTTGTTTCTCTAGAAGAGGTTGTTTCTGCAGTTTTAGCCTATGACCTCCTTGATCACACCACGACAACTTTTACCGTTGCACTAAGGTTCCCCTTCACAAAGTAGATATGTTACCCAAAAAAAAAAAAAAAAGGTTGCTGATACAAAGAGAGGGGCAAGGTCACAATTTTGAAAGTAGAGAATTGCAAAGTGCAAACAGATTTCTACCTCTACGCCAGGTCTTTAATCTGGACCAGAAAATGTCATTTTGTTTTGTTTTGTTTTTTTCTTTTTCTTTTTTTGGTCAATAAAATAGGCTGTCCGGCCTAGCTTTAATCAAAAAAAAAAAAAAACATTTCTACCTCTACAAGATAAATCCCTTCCATCCATCTTCAAAGTTATGGAGACATCCTTTCTGAATTCTCGTGACAATTAGTCAAAGGACCAATGAACTTATATTTGACAATTTTATTGTTCTATGAAAATATAAATTCTAAATAAAACATCCAGTACTCTTGGATCATATAAACCTCCACTAATATATTCTAAAATTACTAGAACATTGTGTTGACCGTTTGACCGTTCATCTATAGTATATCCTATCAGTTTTGAATAAGTTTTGTCTCAATATCAGGAAGATAAAATATATTCACGCTATACGGTTCATGGACAGAAGGATGGGTCCAGCTTGTCAAAAGGACTGATCCCAGAACATTTCAAGTTACATGCAGTTGTTATTGATTCACAAAAAGACAGAGAATAATAATACTACATGAAGATAATAAAATAACAATGAAAATGATATTTCTAGACTTATAACGTATACACATAAGGGAACTCACATTATCACTCATATTAAGCATGCAGTGACATCTAATTTCCAAGAAATAAGAGCGGGAAAAGAATAGAAATATCAAAAATGATGTACCACCTCCGCAAGCCTGCCTAGAAAGCTCAAGGGATGTTCTAGTTGCCACTTTTATAGCTTCCGTAATTGCATTGGATCCCACTTCTCATTGTGATAGTAAAGGAAGGATTCTCCCTTATAACGTCTACCAGTAACCTAGTTCTAGTTGAATCAAATGAGAAGCCCCTTCCAGCCATTTCTTTCATGAATGTTTCCATTCCACTAATTTTATTGCACCTTAGATATCCTCGCACATAAACATTGTAAGTAGCATCGTTTGGAATACAACCGCTCTCCTCCATTTTTCTTAGCATATCATTAGCTTCATCTAGCAACCCTTCTAGACAAAATCCATTTATCATTGAATTGTATATTCTTGCATTCGGAAGCAATCCAATTAAAGAAAGCTTCTCAAAAATAGCACGAGCTTTGTCGAGTTTACCATTTTTGCACAATCCAGTAATCACAACATTGTAAATTCAATACTAGTGCTTGTCTTTTCTCTCTTTCTTTCAAACTTATTAAAGAGTGACATGGCTTCTTCAATAAGTCCGTACTTGAAATAACCATTGAGCAAAGTGCCATGAGTGTGTAAATCAGGTATGGGCCCCGTAAGTAGCATCTCAGCATAGATTTTTCTTACAGCGCCTATTCTCCCAACTTCAAACAGACCTTGCAGGATAGTATTGTAGGTAATAATATTAGGCTTTGATCCCCTCTGAGAAATTTCACCAAGAAAAATTGCATGGCCTCGGCCACTTTCTTTTTCTTACAGTATCCATTTCTTAGTATGTTACAGCTAACAATGCTAGGTTCAATGCAGTTATCTATCATGAAATCAAAAACTCTCCTCGCTCTATCCAGTTGACCACACAAACAATATCCATCCATTACCGCATTGTAGGTGATTATATCAGGATTTACACCTTTTCCAACCATGTGTTTCATTGCTTCCACGGCATCTTCGACTTTCCCTTCTTTACATAGTCCATCTATCACTATGTTGAAGGTGCACACATCTGGATAAATATTATGATTTACCATCTCAGAGAACAAAGTCGTAGCCTTTTCCCACTGACCAAGCCTACAGAAACCATCAGTTAGTGAATTATATGTGACTATATCAGGGGGAATACCTTTCTGCTTCATCTCGTTCAAAAGGTTGATAGCAGCATCTGAGCTTCCACCCTTGAAAAGGGCATCTATGACTATGTTGTAGTTAAATACGTTGGACTTAGTGTTCCCTTGTTCCATTACCCGAAGCAAATTTAAAATTTTCTGAGTATGGCCCCTTTTGCTAAGCCCATTCATGACAGTTGCATACATGACTTGGTCAGGCTCACAAATATTCTCTCTCACCAACTTCTTGAACAATTCAACAGCATCTTTGACCTTATTTTCAGCAAAGATTCCCCTTAATAGGGTGCTAAAGATAACAACATTAAATGGAATTCCATTCTTCAAGTAAATATGGCTGTTGACCATTCATTTATTAGTGGCGAAGCCAGAAATTCTGTTAAGGGTGTTCAAAATTTAATATGTACGTATCAAAAATAATTTGTGATCTATATACTTAGTATAATTTTCTATGTATATCATCCATAATTTTTTGACCAAGAGTATTCAACTGACCACCATTCATAGTATATGGCTATGCCACTACATCTATAGTATACCATATCAATATCGAAGATCTATTTCAACTACAGGAAACTGACTAATATTCATACTACATGTTTCAGGGCCAGAATGATGAGGTTGAAATTATCAGCGCTGGTGTTTCAGAAACTATCGGAGCGATTGTTTCCACAGCAATTTTTAGGTTGCAGGAAGCTATTTATTCTCAAATAGATAGAAAATGACAATCACCAAGATAACTAAATAGCACTGGAAATGATATTCCTAAACTTATAATAAGTAAACATAAGGGAAACTCACACTACTTATCATATCAAAAGAGCCGTAATATCTGATTTCCAAGATAAAGAATAGTGGGAAAACAATCAAAATATCAAAAGTGACGTACCTCCTCAATAAGCCTGCCTGGAAAGCCCAAGCAACATTTTAATTTCCATTTTTCAACTTCCGCAATTGGATTGGAGGCCATTTCATTTGAGGTGATAAACAGAAACTGTATCAAAGTTATAATGTAGCCGAATAAACCAAGCGAAGAAATATTCACTTCTTGTTTTCCAAGTGAAGCTCTGGTATCATGTCAAGGGCGGAACGATTCTCACTTATAGCCTTTACCAGTAACTCAGCTGTACTTGCATCAAATGAGAAACCCCTTCCAGTCATTTCCTTCATAAAAGTTGCCATTTCATTAATTTTCCTGCACCTTAGATATCCTCCCACAATAACATTGAAAGTGACATTGTCAGGCAAATGACCGTTGTCCTCCATTTTTTTAAGCATCTCTTTAGCTTCATCTAACAATCCTTCTAGACAAAATCCATTTATCATTGAATTGTATGTCCTCACATTCGGAAGCAATCCAATTAGAGAAAGCTTCTCGAAAATAGCACGAGCTTCGTCGAGTTTACCATTTTTGCACAATCCAGTAATCACAGCATTGTAATATTCAACACGAGTATTTTTTCTCTTTCGATTCAACTTATTAAAGAGCAACATAGCTTCTTCAACAAGTCCACACTTAAAATAACCATTGAGCAAAGTGCAATAAGTGTACAAATTAGGTATGGAACCCGTAGATAGCATCTCAGTATAAATTTTTTTTGCATCACCAATTCTTCCAACTTCAAACAGACCATGCAGGATAATATTGTAGGTAACAATATTAGGTTTGGATCCATTCTGAGAAATTTCATGAAACAATTGCATGGCCTCAGACAAATTCTTTTTCTTACAATATCCATTTATTAGTATGGTATAGCAAATAATGTCAGGTTCAATGCCCTTATCTATCAAGATATCAAAAATTCTCCTCGCTCTACCCAGTTGACCACGCAAACAATATCCATCCATTATTGCATTGTAGGTGATTATATTAGGCTCTACACCTTTTCCAACCATGTGTTTCATTACTTCCTTGGCATCTTCGACTTTTCCTTCTTTGCATAGTCCATCTATTACTATGTTGAAGGTGTGTAAATCTGGATTAATATTATGATTTACCATCTCAGAGAACAAAATCGTAGCCTTTTCCCACTGACCAAGCTTACACAAACCATCAATCAATGAACTATACGTTATTCTGTCTGGAGGTATACCTTTCCGCTTCATCTCATTCAAAAGGTTGATAGCAGCATCTAAGTTTCCATCTTTGCAAAGTGCGTCTATGACAATGCTGTAGTTAAATATATCGGGCTTAGTGTTCCCTTGTTCCATCAACCTGAGCAAACTAATAGTTTTTTCAGTATGCCCCCTTTTGCTGAGCCCATTCATGACGGTTCCATATGTGACGTGGTCAGGCTCACAAATATTCTCTCTCACCAACTTCTTGAACAATTCAACAGCATCTTTGACCTTATTTTCAGCAAAAAATCCCCTTATTAGGGTGTTAAAGGTGATAACATTAAATGGAATGCCATTCTTCAAGTAAATGGGTAACACAGAAAACCCACAATCAGCACGATGCATCAGGCAATAACTGTTAATCACATTATTCAAGATGGATACACTAGTCGGGATACCCAATTTCTGCATTTCTCCGAAAAGTGAAACAACAGCAGAGTAATGCTTCATATTTATCATAGTCTTAAATAATTTAGAGAAGACGATAAAGGAAGGAAGAGGCTGCATTCTAACCATTTGATGGAAGAGAGTGACAGCATCATCTAAACACTTGACCTCCATATCAAAATTGCTATTTACCCTAAATTTACCCTTTGCAGAAATGGAATCATTACTATAAACTCTCACTGAAATTGTCGAATCAAAGAAAGAGATAAAACGAATACCATTGCGCAGACAAATTCTCCTCATCTTCAGCTAATGAATAGTATGACGTCCTGCGTAAAATTACAGGCGGATTTTGCCGTAATTTTACCGGTTACTCTTCTGTAGTAGAGAAGAAACAAAGAAGAGTATACACAAATAAGGTTGGAGGTTTCACCTTATTCCAATTATACGTATGAGATTTCGTGTTGCAATTTAAAATTACTAAATGAAATTAACTTTTAGAAATACATTTCATTTTATAATTTTAAATTATGAGATAAAATTTTAAGTTTTTAAAAAAACTTAATTTAGAATTTAAAACCAATCATATGAGAATTTTCAAATATAAAATTTAACCCATAAGTTTATATTTTATAAAAAAAATTCACCATTTAATATATACTAACTATATTTACCAATTATTTACTTAATAAATGTAAAAAACCTTTGTCAACTATTATATCGAACATAAATAGTTTGTCAACCTTTGTTCTTATTATGTAGGCGAATTATATTAAAGAGCAGTACACTACAACTTATGTTTAATTTTACATTTTGGAACTAAAGTTCAGTTCTTAAGTTGTATTTTTCTTAGAATGACTTGTGATAGTGTATTATGTTATAAACATATTTGTATTATAGTGAATGTCTATAAAAGTATTTGTATTGTACTAGATATATGTATTTATATCATTGTGAAAGTCTATCTTTTGGAGAAAAGTTAGGAGAAATTATCCCTATAAATAGAGGGGTTCTCCTTCATTGTATTTAATCTCATCAAAAGAAATAAGAACTTCTCTCTTTCTCTATAATATTCTTGTTCTTTCTTTATTATTTCATAACACGTTATCAGCACGAGTCTCTGCCTTGAGCACTCACTTTGAAAGATTTGAGGTAAGAAAAATCAAAGTTTTCTTAGAAAGACGAAGGTTAGTATTTCTTGATATTTATGTATTTACTAATAACAATATCGATTTTGTATATGAACTTGAGGAACGACTTATTGATTCACTTGGCAATTCATGCCTCATAATTGTTCCAGAAGAACAATATTGTGAAAAATATATTTGTTCCAGAAGAACAATATTGTGAAAAATATATTTGTTCCAGAAGAACAATATGGTGAAAAATATATTTGTTCTAGAAGAACAATATTGCGAAAATATATTTGTTCTAGCAGAATAATATTGTGAAAATATATAAGAGAAATCATCTATGTTATATGCATACCTCGATTTGCTCTCGAAGTAGCAATATCTTAAAAGAGGTTTTAAGTTATCATACCTTGTGTGGTTAAGGCATATTTAGATGATCATGTTCCATTCCTGAAGAATGAGAAATTGAGAACTTTTGATAAATTTTACAAATATAGATCTAATACAGATCTAGTCCCTGAAGTGAAATCAAAGCATCAAAAATCCATATAGATGCAATGGGTCTTGGAGACACCATTAAAAGTGAAAACAAAACATCAAATCAAGATCGTGCTAAGGCTATGATATTCCTGCGTCATCATCTTGACAAAATTCTTGAAATTGAATATCTCATGATTAAGGATCCACTTGTTTTGTGGAATAGCCTAAAAGAAAGGTATAACCACCTGAAGATGGTCATCCACCCAAAGGCACAATATGATTGGATTCATCAAGACTATAAGTCTGTTCATGAGTATAGCTCATCAACATTCAAAATTATTTCTAAGTTGAAACTATGTGGAGAAACTATAAATGATGTTGATATGATTGAATATGTGGTAGTATATAAAATTAATTGAGAGCTCCGGAAGAGCTAATGTATTACTACCTGAAGGAATGAAATTGTTGTAGTAAGTCTCAAAAGGAAACTTATAAGTTTCAAGGACATTGAAAAAGAAATCGAGACTATAAATTATGGGAAGATCTAATATCTTCATGCTACTACAATTGAAGCGGGTTATAAATATTTATGTAAAAGATCACCCGCCGATTTTTTTATTTGTAGTACATAAATATGGGTATGATGATGAAATCACATACGAAAGTAAACTAGAAGTTTACTGAAATAAGTTGGCATAACCGGTTGGCCATCCCGGTTCAAATGTGATGCAAAAATAATTGAGAATTCACATGGCTATATGTTGAAGAAATAAAAGATTCTTCAAGAATTCTCTTGTGTTGCTTGTTCTCATAATAGAATGAACTTGATCAGCTAAGATTGGAATTATATTCCCTGAAATTTTGAAATTTATAAAAGGGTGAATATGGGCTCATTCACCTACCATGTGAACTGTTTGCTAATAGATGCATCAATGCAATGGTCACATGTGTTTTGATATTAACTTGCAATTGATTTTTGTAAGGTTGTTGCTCGAATTATTAAATTAAGAGCGTAGTTCCAAATTATAAAATCATGTTGATAATGCTGATTCATATCTATGTTGGTTTAGCAAAAATTGTATGCCTCCAATTATAGCTAAATCATTGGTTATGAGAATAAAACTCCCAAAATAAAATTTGGTATGAGATATGTTTATTTAACATGTAGCAACAGTTGAATGCATCAAGCCAACAAGGTTCCCCTATCAAAATTGGTTCAGGGTCAGGGACCAAATAAATCCATCTAAAATTTGAATGTGCGATATATGATTCAATTACCCCACCACTACGCACAAAGATGGATCCCCAAATGAGCTTGGGGAGTAAATGTTAGTTTTTCTAACATTAGGGGGAGAAGTGATTAGCAACTGAAAATTGAGTGTGAGATGAATTATCTAGATCCTCGGAAAAAAGAAAAAGTGAACTTAAAGTTCAATAGATAATTCACTTGCAAAATATTGCAAATGAATTGCCAAATATATTTGCTAACTCTATTTTATAATTCAGTTGCAAATGCTCCAATGAAAAGTCCTTGAAGGATAGAGTCTATGAGACGCCTGAAGCGTGATAGACCAAACGGTTCCAAATATAAAACTTCTTGAAGAAGGAGAGGAGCAAGTGATTAAGATGGTCATAATGATGAGGCAAGTGCTTTAAGAAAGCACCATGACATAACACTTTATAAAACCTTGGCAAAGGTTCAGGTACCTGAAAATGACTAAAAATGAAGAGATCTCAATAAGTTATGTCGCATTGGAACTGATCGTCGACGATATTTTTGATACAATATAGTGCGCACTATTGTAAAAGATTGTGAGGATCTGAATTCTACGTCTATTAAAGCATGTTGATGTAGAAATAATTATCAAGTGAAATGATGCGTATTGATAATCATAAAGCTTATTGGACCTGTAGTACAGACACTAGAAGATGTCACGCATTTAAATACTAAGTAATATTATAACTTGACAAAATTTGTACGAAAATCATGAAGGATTTGAAATGCCTGAAGCATTTACAAGTTTCTTTAAACTTGTTCATAATTCTTATATGAGGAAATCCTTGGTCCTGAAGTACCATATCTTAGTGTGATTGATGCACTAATATATCTTGCTAATACTATAAGGCATAACATTCGGTTAATTTGTTAGCAAGTCCCGATCTTATTGGCTATGCTGATGTTGGGTATTTATCTGACCCCCACAAAGCTCGATCTCAAACTGGCTACTTGTTCATATGTGGAGGTACTGCAATATCTTGGAGATATACAAAGCAGTCTCTCGAAGCTACTTCATCAACTCATGCTGAGATAATAGCTATTCATGAAGCAAGCCGAAAATGTGTGTAGTTGAGGTCCATGATACATCTCATTAGAGAAAAATGTGGTTTGAACTGTGGCAAAGTACCCACAATTTTGTATGAAGATAATGTTGCATGCATAGCACAACTAAAGGGAGGATTCATAAAAGGAGATAGAACGAAGCACATCTCCCCAAAGTTTTTCTACACACATAAGCTCCAAAAGAATGGTGATATCAATGTGCAACAGATTCGTTCAAGTGATAATGTGGCTGATTTATTCACCAAATCTTTACCAACTGCAACTTTCAAGAAGATGGTGCACAAGATCGGGATGCAAAGATTCAAGGATGTTCTCATTAGGGGGAGTTAATACGCGCTGTACTCTTTTTCCCTTACGAGGTTTTGTCCCACTGGGTTTTCCTTGTAAGGTTTTTAATGAGGCAGCCAAAATGCGTATTATTAGATATGTGTACTCTTTTTCCTTCACTAAATTTTTTCCCACTGGGTTTTTTCTAGTAAGGTTTTAATGAGGCACATTATCTATCAAATAGACATTCAAGGGGGAGTGTTATAAACATATTTGTGTTGTAGTGAATGTCTATAAAGGTATTTGTATTGTACTGGATACATGTGTTTATATCATTGTGAAAGTCTATCTTTTGGAGAAAAGTTAGGAGAAATTATCCCTATAAATAGAGGGTTCTCCTTCATTGTATATAATCCCATCAAGAGAAATAAGAACTTCTCTCCTTCTCTCTTTCTCTACAATATTCTTGTTCTTTCTTTATTATTTCATAACATATTATATTTTGTTATGAATTTTTACTTATTTGGTAAGATTGTATAAGAATTTGGGCAATTTGAATAGTTCTTACAACTTATGGGGTGCTTATGTTCATGAGGAAAAACTACAACTTAAAAATCCCAAACTGCATGTCCAAACAAAACTTCAAAATTCATTTCACATGATTTCATATCATGATCTCATCTCGCTTGCCAAACAAACCTTTAATCAACAAATAGTACTTTTGATAAAATGGTCCAAATGGTCCTTAATGTACGGAGTTTTGATCCTTAGTGTATGAAGTTGATGGAAATGGTTCTTAATGCATTATAAATGTGATTATTTTGATCTCACTCTTATAATTAATATATTTTTTTTTTGCAATCAGAATAAACAGAATTGTTAAACTACAATTGAAAATATAAATAGGAATCGTATAATCTAAAAGATCTGCTAATTCAAGACTTGTTTCCTTTTCTCGATATAAAAAAATGAACATACGTAGTCTTTCTCGTAAAGTAATGATCATAATTGGCAGATACAATTTTAATAATTTATTTTTATATATTCAAATTTGAAATTTACTATGTACATGAAATTAATGATAATTATCACAAATGTTTTAGTATTTTATTTATTATAAATATAATATATTTCTTATAAAATATCACAACATAATATTTGAGTATAGCTGTTAAAAAACAATAATTTTTATTAAAAAAAATATTGATACTGAATAAGCTACTAATAAAATAAAATTCAAATAGTCAATCAGATGAGCTATTAAAATACTCCGACCGGTAAGAAGTACACATGGTTTGTGCACGCTTTTAGTACAAAGAAGCTTAAAAGAGTAAAACTCAACGAGAAAATGATCTAAATGATCAAACTTGAAATAGCACATCTGTTAGATTATACATTTACTATTTGTATTTTCAATTGTAATTTAACTATTCTTTTTATTTTAACTGCAATTTTTTTTAAAAAATATTATTAATTATAGGAGTGAAAACCAAAATGATCACATTTCGTGATACATTAAGGACTAATTTTGATCATTTTCTCTGGTACTTTTCGTCTTAATTTATGTGGTGAGATTTAGTCAAACACAAAATAAATTTATGATTTAAAATAAATATTTGATCCATTATTTGAAATGTAATGTATTTGAATAAAAATATCATGAGCTAAAATATACAAACAATTCCAACATATGATGTTGGGATATGAAACTTTGACAAGTGAAACTTTAAACACTATACTCGAATTCAAAGCTCTTTATGTGTAACAATTCAAGCACGATATACGCACCAAAGGATACTAAATCAGACATGAAAAGAAATTTTGGATTAAATTTGAGTTACATGCAGGCTTGGAGAGCAAAACGAAAAGCAGTTCAATACATGAGGGGCGATCCTGGCAAGTCTTATACAAAGCTTCCAAGTTACTTGTATATAATAAAAAAGACATATCCAGGTTCAATCGTTGGATTGCATAAATCAAAGGACAACATATTCCTATATACATTCGTGGCATTGTATTATAGTAAGTATTTAATCTCACATTTTGCCTGGATCATTCTTATTTCAGCTTTTACTTCAGAGTATGCTGGCACTTCTAAATTTGATTTTTTCTTCATCTTCTTGATATTTGCTCATGACAGCCCCTTCGCTCTGTGTTATTTGATATATCATAATTGGCATTGTTACCTCAAGAAAGTAGCTTCTTCCTTCTGCTTTTTTTTGTCAACTTTTCCTCTAATGGCTCGTAACTGTTGGCTTAGTTTGGTGTCTTATTTCATATCGATTCTTGCAGGCTATCGCTTTGGAGAAATTCTTGATGGCCATTATGAGATTCTTGCTGCTCATGGGAAGGGCGTCTTTTCTACTGTTGTTCGGGCTAAAGATTTTAAGGCCAGACCTGGCTGTTAAGGTGGGTTAAAGTCCCACATTGGTTGGGGAATGGACTGGTAGTTTGTTTATATGGACTTGGGCAACCCTCCCCTCTTGAGCTAGCTTTTGAGATTGAGTTAGGCCCAAGTGTCATATCTTTACATGGTATCAGAGCCAGGTCCATTCCGTTTGGGCTCCCAGTCCACACTCCAGTCGGGCCTGGGTGTGAAGGGGAGTGTTAGAGTGGGTTGGGAAATGGACCGATGGTTTGTTTATATGGACTTGGGCAATCCTCCCCTCTTGAGCTAGCTTTTGAGGTTGAGTTAGGCCCAGGTGTCATATCTTTACACGGGCGACCCGGAGGAAGTAGCAATAAAAATCATTCTCAATAATGAGATGATGTGAGTTGATTAATTTCCCCACTTTGTGCCAGCCTTGATTGTTTTGGTGGCCTAATTCTGTTGTTTCTGCTCTTGTCAGTTATAAAGCGGGTATAGAAGAGTTGGTTATATTGAAGAAGCTAGTTGGTGCAGATCCTGAGGACAAACGCCACTGTGTTACTGTTCGTTTAGTTTCTAGCTTCAAGTACCGGAATCATCTTTGTCTAGTTTTTGAGTCTCTTTGTATGAATCTCCGTGAGCTCCAGAAGAAGTTTGGGCGCCCCTGAGATCAGTGAAGTATCAAATCTCAAGAGTTGACTTGTATTATTTTTTGAGCTTCCTTTCACTTGTTTCTTTTGTTTGATGCTCCAATGTTTTGATCCTAAATAATTTTATGGATCTGTGGTTTTGTTTGTTAATGTTCTTTTCTTGTTGCAGTACTTGGCTTGCCATACGATCATTTGCTGGGCATTTGGTCTGTAGTGTAAAGATATGACAGCTGGGCCTAACTCAACCTCAAAAGCTAGCTCATGAGGAGAGGATTGTCCAAGTCCATATAAACAAACCATCAGTCCATTCCCCAACCAATGTGGTACTTTAACCTACTAACAAATAGGTTGCTGTTTGTTTGAGCTTTATGCTGGGAAAGTCTTATTTCCAGGTCGTTCTAATAATGAAATGCTCCGTCTTCATATGGAACTGAGAGGTGCATTTCCGAAGAAGATGCTTAGAAAGGTTCATCTTCAGACATTCTCCCCTGATCTGATTCGGTATCATTTATGATTTGAAGTTCATAGTCTGGTCGATAATTTGCTTTGGACAATTCTGTTAATGATGATTGTATCAGTAGGTAGCCTCTTTTATAGTTAGTATGGAAATGATAATACTATTTGTTCTTCTTTATCACAGGGTGCATTTGCAGATGAACATTTTGATCAAGATCCCAATTTTCTTGCCACCGAAAAGGATCCTGTCACAAAGAATGTATCTCTTTTAGACCTTAAGCCTGTCTTGTCAATCACTGATAAACAAGCCTATATAGTGATGAATGATACTCCGTGCGTTCATTTTTATTTGTTCATTATACTAAAAATATATTCAATTTACTTATCACTTTTAATATATCAAGAGAAAAACAATTTTTTTCATATTTTGCCCTCAGCATTAATTACTTATTCCCCGAATCACTTTCCAAGATCTAAAACTATACATAAGTTACTCCCTCCGTCCACTTTTACCTGTCCAGTTTAGAAAATCAAGAGATAATTTATCACTCAGTTCCTAATTATCCTTATTACTCTCTCCTTACATCTTTACTCGTCCAGTACTGACTTGATACACCCCTTAAGGAGCAATAAATAAAATCAAAATTTTACTAGATCATTCCTCAAATATAATAAATTCAATGGTTTGAGAAATGTATTGAAAAATGACTATAGGAGTAAATTAGGAACTAAGTGCTCCCTCCGTTCCTTTCTACTTGGTAGGTATTGTTGAGATTGTATATGTGAGGAGTTAGTTAGAGTGAGTTATAGTTAGTTGGAAGTTAGTTAGAGTTAGTTAGGGGGTTAGTTTAGTAAATGTAATTGTTAGTTAGTTATGAGGTGCTTTCATTTTTGTGTATATAAGCTGAAACAAGGGGAAGATAGAGGTGATTTTTCACTTCCCTTAAGCTGTAAATCAACAACACTTTGTATAGTTTTTCTTCTCTTCAATGGAAGCCATAAGTTTAGCTTCAATATTCATGGTTGATGGCTGAAATTCAACAGGTATACTGAAAATACTTGTTTCCAAATAATTGTCAATGCAGAAACTCAAGAAATAATTGATCATTTTCTCCAACTCCACCCTTAGTACGTAAATCACTCTAGAATGTGAACAGAATGATTATTATATATTTTGAAAAATTACATGTCAATTAATAGGGTTATATTAGTCAAATTATAACTTCTGTTAATTTTTTCTTCAAGGATCTGTAAACCTTATCCTAAAGTAAAAAGGAATGGAGAGAGTAATAAATTATGTCTTGATTTTTCAAACTGGACAGATAAAAGTGGACGAAAGGAGTTTTTTTTTAAAATATTTTCCCCGCAATATTAATTACTTATTCCCCAAATCACTTACGGTAAATCTTGTTTCTTAAGGGGCGTATAAAGTCCAAAGTGGATGAGTAAAAGTTAACGGAAGGAGAGAGTAATAACTTTGGTGTATTTTAAGTTTTTGATGCACTTGTGATTGTTTTGCCAGGCTATAAGGAAGCTGCTTGTGAACATCAAGGGTAAAGATTTCAGTTCAATAATTTCAGGTTATAGGGGTGAAGAATTAAAGATGTTGGCTCACTTTAAAGATTAATGGAGAAAATCTTTGTGTTAGATCCCTTAAAGAGAATCACTGTTTCTCAGGCACTAAAACACCCATTCATCACAAAGAAGTGTGAACGACAACAATGATGGTGATGATCTAACACCACAATTTTTGTAAATTTATTATGTGCATTTACATGATCATTCTATTTTTCTCTTTCTTCAATAGAAAGGTTTGGGGGTTTAGATTTTCTTGTAGAGCCGTATGTACAAAAGAGTTCAATTCTATTCTTTATCTTTCTTTTCTCTTTGCTTTATCATGCGAGATAAGGAAAGCTTTTCTTTTGTCATATTATCACGGTAATGATGCATCAACTTGCTAGTGGTTATTATGACACATATATAGGCATAATACATAAATAGACACTCAAATTTGGCTTTAACTAACAATTAAACACTCAAATTTTGAGAGTGTACATTTAGACACCTTAACTTGTATTCACTGTATCAATTCAGCACCCCAACTTATAAAATGATCATTTAGATACTTTCAAAATTTATGTGCTACGTTAGTATCTTATGTCTATGTGTACTCTCAAAATATGAGTGCTTAATTGCCAGTTAAGATCAAGTTTGAATGTCTATTTATTTATTATGCCATATATATTCACTTTTCTTGAACTAGTAATCCTGTATTTTATGAGGAAGCAAACTTTAGAAGGGTGGGTTTGTAGAAATGGCAAAGTGACTAGTCATGTAAGTAGTAGTGACGTGTGAGAATGGTGCCTTCGGTGTGTCGAGGAAATGCCGGTGTAGCTTCCAACTTGACTTTGTGTTAGAGTTCTCTTTTTAACTTTATCTTACTTCCCAACACATTTAGGGCTCGTTTGATACGAGGGATGATAGATAAATAGTTTTCAAATTTCATATTTAGTTGAAATAAAATTTCGATATTAATTATTTTAACATTATCGTGTTATTTTTTATTCCATAATGAGAATAGGATAACTAATTTTGTGATGCTTTATTACGGGATAACTTATTTTTCAACTAAATGAACCTTTGTGGTTATTCCCATTTGATATGATACTATGTTCCGTGGCAAACTTGAAGTCATAAGGTACAAAATGCTCACTTTTTTCACGAATGTTGTCGACCAACCAAATAGGGTGAGAGTGTAACGGGTTCGGACTCCAGCACGCTCCGGAGGTCCGTGCGGTGCCTCGCCCCGCGAGGCCAGCCTCTCTCACCGGGACAATACACTTGTTTCGCCCTGCCACGGGCTCTTCAGGAGAACGGCTCCAGTTCCCGACCAGGTTTGTTCAGGGTTGGCCAAGTCCCCTCTTCACCGTCAATTCAGGAAGGGGACACAGTCGTCCCTACGTCACACCTTTCTGAAGCCATTCTGTCAGCATCTTGATACATCCGCCAGCATATTGTCCGTCATAAGATACCCCAATATCTAGGGCGTGACAGAGAGCCTTCTTAAAGATAGAAAGGGACCAAATTATCAGTAACTGGTGGCTGCTTTACAAGAGAAAAATGATTTAACGTGTATTTTTTTGGTATTGGTTGGAACAACCACTCTTTGCATTTCGTTGTTGTACTGGGAATACAGATGGTTGGGGTGATTCCTACGCACTGGTCGAAATTTTTTTGAATTGTATCTCGTGTTTTTAAAAATTGTATTTAGAAATTTAGTAATTCTCAAAGTTATAGTTGGGCTATAAAGAGGTAGTGAGAGTTCTCAAGCTCTAAATTTATAGTAATAGCTGAAACAATTTCTAGTGATGATACAATAAATGTATCTCATAAAATATTAAAAAAATATAAGTGGTACATATATGTATCCATTTTTGATACATATACTTAAATTTTTTGAAAATACACAGATAAAAAGTGAAATTTCAGTAAACAATATCACTAATATAAAACGAATTTCAGACAAATTTTTTAAATTGTCACTACGTTTGATCATTAGAGAAACTTCTGCATAAATAGACATCAAAGTGCCAATATTTGTGAAATTCTCTTTTAAATTATTTATAAGAAATCTCTTTTTGAAGATTTAGAAGTTGGTTATAGAGAATCCACATAGTACATTCTAACTGACTTGAAACAAAAGAAATATATAATGAGCACTTCCTTTTTATAAAGGTAGTATCCATAGAGTCGAACTACCTCGACTATTTCACTGGATATTTGTCTCTCCCAAGCAAATGTCAGACTTTCCCTTGTTTTCACATAGAGTAGGTATTCAAAATATCTTTCAAAATTGAACCATAGAATTATTAAGCACATAGTAAGCCCAGTAAAATCAGAATGGTAGATCTCTCTAACTCTACAATTCTAACTGTCTAAAGAATGTCTCGAATCACAAAATCAACGATAAGTGACTAACTTGAACCAGTTGATATGTCCGCTCCAGAAACGTCTGCTCAATAAAAAATTATCGCTGAGAAAAGTCATCACTTGTTAAAGATGCTTTCAATTTTAATCTTGTGCCACATATATTAAAAAACCTAATCCCTGTTTTAAGCTGCCTCCTCTATTCTCCAACTGTGAGTCCAAAGCCAAACTTGTAGTCTTTCTTTTTGTGATCGACCTGAACAAGCGATAAGGAAAACTGTGTGAGGTCGGATTCCGATAAGTAAACGCATGAAGGGGAAAAAAAATAGATAGAGGCGGTGTGCCCCTTGTCAAAGATTTCTCGGTTATCCGGAGGGAAATTTTTTTAAGGTGAAACTTAGAAACAAAATCAAAACAGTTGGAGAAAATCAAGTAGTTCTCGTATTTCAGTGTCATTGAGAGGAGAAATCTCAACCCAGATGGAAAGGGGGAGTGGAAACATGTGTGTTGTAGAGGAGTAGCTACAACAAGATAAGAAAGTCCATATGCCACCCACCTCGGCTGAAAGAACGAAATTAAGACCCATGTTCAAGCGCTCTTCCAAGAAAGCAGCAACACATCCATTGGAATCAATCTTTCCTCTGAGACGGCACTGTGAAGCATGCATAATATTGATTAGTAAACATTAAAGTCATGATAGACAAGGTTGATTAGATGTTCCGACATTGTCACATTTATCCAAATATCTATTGCATCCAAGGGTGTCAGGTTCTCGGTTCAAACCCAACAGAGACAAAAACACTAATTGATTTCTTCTCATCTGTTAAGCATGAAGGACAGAATTACTAGGTAACTATGTTAATAGGAGGTAGTAGGTACACCGTGGGATTAGTCAAGGTGCGTGCAAGTTGGACCGGACACCATGGTTATCCAACAACAACATACCTAATCTAATCCCACAAGTGAGATGTGGGGAGGGTAGGATGTATGCAAACCTTACTGCTACCTTTGCAGGTTGACTCAGATAAACCCTTGGCTCAAAAAGAATGTTATCAAAGCATGATGGCAAGAAAATATAACAACCAAATATCAAGATACAAAGCAAATGCAGCAACAACTAATAATACACATAGAAGAACAAGAAACTATGCACTTACTAAATAATACCGCTATGGCCCTGCCTCTCCCAAATAAAGAGTGACAACACTCGGCTACCTATTACTCTTCTACCCTAATCCTCAACCTACATTTCCTATCTAGAGTCATTTCCTCAGTAAACTACAATTGTGCTAAATTGTGTCTAAACACCTCCCCAATTCTTTTTTGGTCTACCTCTATCTCCCCTAACTTCTGTTATAGCCAACCTCTTACACCTCCTAACTGGCGCATCCGCACATCTCATTCTCACATCCCAAAACTCTCAATCTCGCCTCCTCCCTCATCTTGTCCATCACAGAGATCACTCCCACCTTGACAAGCATAGCTTTGTTCCTAATCATATCCCTTCTAATATGCCCACAAATCCATCTAAGCATTCTCATCTCCTCTACCTTATCTTCCGAATGCGAGCGTTCTTGAAAAACAAAAGAAGTTTCTAATGTCTACATTTTTTTTTTTAATTGAAAGTTTTTAATGTCTACATTTAAAGTCGAGAGAATCACTATAGTTATACGTTGGAACATACTTTCTCATCTCCTCTACCTTATCTTCCGAATGCGAGCGTTCTTGAAAAACAAAAGAAGTTTCTAATGTCTACATTTTTTTTTAATTGAAAGTTTTTAATGTCTACATTTAAAGTCGAGAGAATCACTATAGTTATACGTTGGAACATACTAGATTCATTTTATATCTTTAGATTCATAGCAACGAATTTCCATAGTTCTATTATAATTAGGAGTTTTAGGGGTCCCCGCATTTAGGTTAATTTACCTTGTATACCATTTCAAGGAGAACAACCATATGCAGGCGGTATCCCAAAAAAAAAAGTAGAAAATCTACACAGATGATTCTCTACAAAAGACGCCCACTTACCTACCTTACCACACTTAGGTACATCGGGTTCCTACCAGAGTTTGGTATTCTAAATCTCTAACACTACACAGACAACACGTCATAGAGCAGAAAGATATGAACGAGAAAACAGATGAAAAGCCCTGTACATATATCTTAACTGATGAAGAAAGAGTGGTAAAATAGGAGGCAAGCAAGACCCGCAAGGATGGCCAAGTTGGTCGAGCAAGGGATCTCCCAAATGAGAGGTTTCAGGTTCGAAATCCCCTGCATGAATTCTCGATCAAGCTCGTCGCACAGAGCTTGCCTAGGGCATTTTACTTCTCATGTGGGTTTACCCTGTGTGCACCGACAAAAAGCAGTTGTGGGTTCCCTTGTCAACAAAAATATAGGAAGCAAGAACAAAGGGCTGCTACAGATATGTGGACTCACAGGCACATACCAAGTCTGTCCATGCAATATTCAGCGAAGAGGTAGTAGCTCATCTTTAACTTAAACTGGATTATAATACTAGCATTGTTCTACCATCAAGGTGTCAAAACGTAAGGGCAAGAAATGATCTATTGGAGTCTGCATGCCATCATTTTGAAAAAGAAAATGACAATTTTGAGGCATTAGATTTGGAGCTTTCATTTTTTTTACTAGACTCTGCACAGTTGCAGCAAATAGTACAGTTCACAAGATCAGATCACCAAGTTAGAAACTAGGAAAAAGCTACACCCTTCTCAGAGCGAAGATTTCTCAAAGCCAACAGGAAACTGTAAAACTGCTGAAAAGTCAAAGGAGTTAAACTTTAAAGTACCAAGACCGACACTAGCCAGCAGGAAAATAGATTTTCAGAAAGAATTTACAACAAAAGGTTACCTGCCGAAGGATGTAATCATAACCAAAGCTTGCTGTAACATCTCTAGACATGTAGTTGTACATAAAGTCTGATGCTAGAGACACCTGCATCGAAGAAAAGAGTTTAAAAAAAGAAAGTCACAAATGCATTCATTTAGATACTAGTGACTCTTAAAACCTTTTCAGAAACTTTCTGAACATAACTCAGTGCAACCATTCCAGTACTAGCAACTTGCCCTGAAGCAACCTGCAGATAAATTAACAAACACTGAATAATGTGAAAACCATTAAAAAAGAAAAACCTAGACAGATGAAAACACCTATGGAAATGACGACTACAAGTAGTTAATGCTGGTGAAATCAGCAAAAGAAAATATAATAGATATGTTCCCTCTTTGGGAGGGTTTATACTCAGAAACATGAATATTTTGATGTTCCCGTTCGACAAAATCATTGAAATTACTAAGACAAAACGATATAATATAAACCCTTTTGCATCTGGAAGACCTGCAGTTCAATTTTATTCTAAAGCTATTCATACTACAAAGGAAGGAGAATAATGACAACGGCCTTGATGTTATAGCTACTGAAAAAACTTCCCCAGATAAAGCATTCAATCAAATGTCTCACTGGGGCATGATACATGTAACTTTCCTGGAAGGACAATAACTGAAAAAATAAATAGAAGCCCTCTCAATTAACTGAAATAGTTAGCAAGCAACCAGAAAAAATTAATTGTAAAACAGCAAGGAAATTCAAGCCGCTACGATGTATTACCAACACAATCACAACAATAAATACACCTCAATCCCAAACAAATCATTCATCTTTTGAATAATATTATAATACCTTGTATCCAGATAAAAAATGATGGGAGACAAAATGCAACATCATCTAGTAATAGACAGAATACCATTTTATCTGTATTGTAGCGAGCAGCATAACCAATGCCAGATTTCCGATGCTGACCAGCCCAGAACACTTCCCCACCCAGAGACAAATGTGGACTGACACTCTGCAAAACCGCGTAAAGGTTCAGTTAGTAAAGCTAAAAGCATAATACCACACAATTTATCTGCATACTATATTGACCCTCAATCAGGACATTTTTACTCATTCTCTGGTATTTAGAATGAACCACAAGGAATCCATGATTGACCAATAGGCGGTAGATGATATCATTCCAGTTTATCAGATATCCTCGCAGCCCCAGGGGACAAAAGTGAGATAATATTGTTATAGCATTTGCAATCCCCACTCTCTCTTTTCAATAAGTTAAGTCTATTACAATTTTCGCTCTCCAATTTATAGAGGATGATACTAAGTTTGTAGTAGAGCGACCATCAAGGAACAAAACCAAAAAAAGAAAATTACTAATAACCGCCTTTTATAATTATCAATGCAATGGAAACAACTTCACGAATAAAGAAGAGCATAAAACAATTGTACCTGCAGAAGCACACCCATACACACTGTGCCCGATTTGGTAATTTATTTAAGAAAATTCATCTTTTAATTCAGAAACATTTTCCAGCAAAATGAGCCGATGCAAGTAGGGACTTTAAAATTGGACTTATCCAAGTTCCCAACCATCAAATAAACCATGGAGGCTCCATCCTCTTCAGGAAGGGCTTGCATCTGCACTAGTTGCCATATTTTCCTGCTCTTTTCAGATTTTTCCTCTCACTGACACATTTAAACCATGCAGTGTCAAGACAACTAATCCGACAACTATGCACAAGGAATCTCCACTTTGAAGTCTTTCGCCGAGGATGACCCCATCAAAACAAACTCTCAGTTACACAAAAGTGAATCATGTTTATGCCTAACCACCACTATCCATAATACTCGGCGTTCACACCCAAAACCATGTGCCAACCACAACGCGCTTCGTGCTGCGCTAGTTTCCCATCATCCAATCCACAACAAATCAATTGAAAACCCTGCCTAAAGAAAAACCTTTGCCAGGATACGATTGAAAGAAAGGGATTCTTTATGTACTCCAAACACATCTCGAATGCAATTAGTCCTCATAAAATAAACAATTTTAATTGATGTGAATTGATCGTTCATTACAGTCCAGAAAGAAGAATACGAGCAAATGAAAAGACTTGAACACATGACATTTTTTACCAAAACAATGGCGTCAAACATTGGCTAACTTAAATACCAGTGTAAATGATGGTGGAAATTGTCTACAATTTCAATTGGCCATTCCGGTGAGAAGGTAAATGATGGAGGTTTTCTTTTAATTGGAAATGTTTATTTTTATGAAGTAATGGGTGTGTTGTTGTTGTTGTTGTTGATGCAGATTGAGTAGCATGACACTGTTCTTGTCATAGAATACATTTGGTGGCCAAAGGGAATACAGAGTGGTCAGCACTTGGCAGTGCCTTCTTGTCATCAGGAGTTGAGGGAACGGGGCGAGGTCTAGTTATGAAATCTAGAAATTAGTAAAGAAATACTTAAAAGTATTTTTCTAAGGAGGTGTCAGAGAATGTGATCCACATTAGTCACTAGTACTTTTTTTCTCTTCTTAGCATTTTATCCAATTAAGTAATCTAATTTTTCACAAATTACATAACTATTATTTTTAGCATGAATTATTTCTTTTCGTATTATTTTTATGTGTGATTACTTGCGCCAAGGGTCCTTAGGAAAAAGTCTCTCTACCTTCACACGCTACCCTCCCCGGACCTCAATTGTGGGACTACACTGGATATGTTGTTGTATATTACCGTTGACCTCTTAATTGATGCTTTAAGAACTCCTGATAGTTCCTGTTGCTCTCTCTCCCATTCAATGGGCTCTTAATTCCAGTTGGCAGCACAATGTCACACATTATTATCTTTTCAATTTTACCTTCAACACACACTTGTAAAGTGATAAAACGCTATTCCAGCTCATCTTATCAAGTAGGATAAATTTTTCTGAACCTTTGAAACTTCACAATGCGTAATGTAACTCGAGGACATAAATGTCTGATGCATCATAACAGTTCATAACAAAATGGGCCGAGTAAAGCCCATTTACTTTCTAAATTTTCAGTCTTCTAGGATAACAAGATAGCCAATATAGTCCCACAAGTGGGGTCTGGAGAGGGTGTACTATATGCAGACCTTAACCCTATCTGCGTGGGATAGAGAGGTGGTTTTCGGTAGATCCTTGGATCCAAAAAACGTTCTCTAGAACAGATTCAAGAGAAAATGCCAGAGTAGAATGCTATGACGGAAATATTGAAGAAAGGTAAGTATTGACAGTAAAAGTACAAAGTAGTCTTCTAGGATGATTTCATTATTAAATAAAGAGTATACAATACCTGGATGTAGCTGGCTCCAATTAATGCACCATTGCCAAGTTGAAGCTGAGACCTGTAGTCTTTACCCTTATAAACAACAACAACAACAAAGACATACAACAATCGTTATCCCCAAGTCAAATGGCCTGCAACATGGTATGAGAATAGTTCTACTTGAATGAAATAGGAAGAGTCACCAGTATAGCCCGGATGAATCGATTTTAAATCTTTTGAATTATATGCACGAATATCCTTGCACAAACAGAGAGAATAATTACCTTGTAATCAAAATTGACCATGCCATGTGACATGTGTGGTTCACCAGTTAGCTGTTTAGAAGATTATAATTATGAGATATACCAGTCACTCCACATAAAATTATGGAAGGGAAAGCAACAGTTGCAGATATCATTTACTTACCTGACCATTGGCTTTCAATGAAAGATTCTCAGACAAATCACACTTCACCCTAGCATTCACCCTCCCGTCTGTCATTACTCTCCCAATAAGCATCATCTGTAGCATTAGTAGGAAGTCATTGTCACCATAATTTGATCCTTATTGAGTTCAGGCACTTGGAAAAAATAAATTCAACTACAGACCTGTGGATCTATAAAGTTGGCACCAAACTCATAGTGAGCAGTAGGTATTTTGACAACGTCTGCAGACTGAGTAGGAAGTTCTGTAGGCCCCATAAAAACACTGATAAAAGGTAGGAACACGTTTATTATCACTAAGAGAACACCTCTTTCCCTCTAGCAATGGAGAGAACATAGCTACAAATATGACATATTTATCAAGTATATAAAATCTACCTATGACTGAGGGAAAATCTCTGATTAAGTCCTTTAGTAAAATCAAAACGCATTCCTTCAAAAAGCTCTGGCTTTAAAGACACTGCCAATAGAGACATGAATTAGTTATTCCTTTCACAAAAATAATAACAATAACAGAAATATAGGAGTAAGTCTCAGATTTAAGAGCACCAAAGCTTATCAAATATGAACATGAAAGGAAACACTAGAACTGCAATAAAAGCGCTGCAATATTTAACCTTATAGTGGTTTCGACAACCAGCTCTCAAGGTTTTGATAAGGAAGACTACTTGACACACCTTTACATGTACACACAACGAATTGAACAACACTTAGCTCAACCTCTTTTCCCAAATGCAAGGTTGAATTTGAATGTAGAGGCAGTATTTCTTGCTACACTTAGAGCATTCACAACAAATAGTCAAAACTACACTCAATCTCAAACCACTTGAGTGAATCCTTTGAATCAATTATGCTCTATTCAAGCCCATTTCATTCCGTACTTAATATTAAATATTCTATGCTTTAAGGCCCATTTTATACCCTTTTAAAGCAAAATTGGAGTTATCTACCACTAGAGATTCTCCAAATCTTAGACTTATCCCTCTATAAATATCTAACTAGAATACAATGAATCCTGAAAAAAGAAACCTAATGTAAGTGTAACAACAATACTACGCCTTAGTCCCAACTTTTCTTCATGTAGTTTTAGGTCTATCTCATCTTCTTTTTTCTCGATTTGTGTCTGTCATCCTTGCAGGGGCCATGTTAATATCATCTTCTTTTTATTATCTTCCATCATCATATTGTTGCATGTATGGTCTGATGCATATGTAGCAATACTAGTTCCATGAGGCCTGTGCTAAGCCCGAACCCAAACTCAAGATATAAAAGTAGTAATTTTGATAAAAGAAGTATAGTTTGTACCATCTATATTTTTTACTTTTCATTAATATAATCTAATGACACGTTAAACGTGTCTTGTTGATAAGTCCCTTATAAAAAGTAAAATATCAAGAAGACTCAAGTTATTTGATATTTTATAAAATAACATGATTCAAAATATGTAAATAATTACAAGTCGAAGATCATAAATAAAAAGATATTGGTATTTTTATGTTTGTGAGCATGTAATTTCTTAGTTATAGATAGAAATGAATTTACTTCGATATTTATTAAGTTTTAATTTCACTCATAATTTCATGCAGCAAGAGTTTTTGCAAAATTCATTTGTTGTTACAGTGGGTATGTTGTATAGAATCATACAATTTCCCCCGGCCACACTTGTGGGATAACACTGGATATGTTGTTGTATAGAATCATCTAATACAACCAAAAATTTCAGTGACTATAAGTCAATATTATAATAGTTATAACCTCAATTTAGAGCCTTTGCACAAATTAACTTAATGATGATCTTATAAGGATATTAACAAATACAATTAAAGTACATTAATAAAGTACTCCATTCGGTCTATTTTATTTGTCATGTTTATCTTTTACACGTCCCTTATAAACTTACCCCATCTGTCCCATTTTAATTATTGTTTCAGCTTTTTTCATGCACATTAAGAAAAATAATAAATACAAGGTATTACTTACTATGTTACCCCTTTTTTTGAGTAATACTAAGTTACCCTTTTTATTAGATATTGTTTGAGAAATGAACAATATTAAAAAGAACTATAAGGGTATAGTTGAAAGTAATTGCAAATTTTAATTTATGTATTAACAGTTATTTTGGGATAATTTATTTGAGATAAAGTGACTATTAATTTAAAACGGAGGGAATATTTTTTTGAGGAAGAAAACGGAGGGAATATTAACTAAAAACTAATCTAATAAGTGGCACGAAGATATTCATAAAAGCCACACCAATTACAAACGCCTAGATGGGAATGGTCTTAAGAAAAAGAGTTCATTCAAGATGTTTACTTTAGGCCTCCCGACACTTGTTTAGACTTAGCAACAGCTTGGTGTGGGGCATTTTCCCTTCACAATTTACTAGCTACTTACATTCTCCAAAAAAAAAAAATTAAGTTAGGGCAAAATGAAAATATGCAAGAAAAAGGCAACATCAGCTGCCATGTTTAGCAACTTCATATCACCGAAGAACGGAAATTCTGAATTTACCCCTGTGAGGACTACGAAACTTGCTATTCTCCCTTATATATAGTAATGTAATAAAATAGTGTCATACAATCATAGACAACCTTCTCTTACTTTGGCATTCTACATGTGCTAATTTTATCCTCTACCATATGTGATCATTCCTAATCTATCTTCTTATATCATGTATAGTGTAATTTTATTGATAAAGGGGAAAGCTCCTGTATACGAGAGCTATACCAAAAAGTAGAGAACCCTACAAAAATATATGATATGAGAACCTCTAGTGCACCAAAAAGACAATACAAGAATGAAATTATTCCTCGGATGTATGAAATCGAGTTCTTTCCTTTCAAAAGCTCTTCTACGAATGCACATTCATTTCAACATCTAGAATTTAGTGACATTGATCTTAGGATTTTAAGACCCAACATTCACTATCATATAACATTCACTATCATATAACATTGTTGCTCAAAACCTACACCCACTCTACAAAACTAACTTCCATTTTGTTAGGTATATTCTTGTCGCATAACACTCTCATAAGACTACTCTATTTTAGTTATCGTATATCTTATTCTATCACGGCATTCACCTAGAAGACTAAAAATCTAGATGTCTAGATTGTGTCATTCTAGCACCACCTTCCTTCTTATGCAAGTTATATTTATGATACATGTAGGGTTTAACTTCCTATCCTACAATACTTACTCTCTGGAGCGCTTTCCTGCAATTCCAACTTCCCACTTGTCGGTAGTTTTGTCAATTAGACAATATCATTTGTATATATAAACCTCATCCCTACACCATTGGAGGCGACTTAATATTAAAAGTTAAAAACTCCATACTTTAATCACATTTCAATTCTTAGAATCTGCAAAGCAATCTGCAGACAACAAGAAATCAACTAATGTTCAATTACAGGATCCGCTACATCAATCTTCTACGTCTAATCCGCTCTATTCTGAACCATTTCACTATATTCTTCCGCATCCATAGCAAATCCCATCTAATTAGGGTCCACGATATAAATCCTAGATATCCATTCGCTCTACTCAAAACCCATTTCATTAAAAATTTAAAAAGCAACCACTGATCAGAGGCGAAGTAAAAGGATGATACTAACTGAGAGCTTCACGGTGGATTTCTTCATAAGGAATGGGACAAGGTAAGTTCAGGTAATCAACTTTCTCCGATTCGACTGCCGCCGACTTTGAATCTGCCGGTGGAACAACAGTTGATGGAGGAACGAGAGTAGCCATTGCAGCTCTGTCTGTATTGGAATTCTGAGCACAAAAATATGAATAAATAAACTAAAAAAAAAAACCAGAAAAATTGATTCCTTTTTTCGTTCTTCTTCTTCTTCTTCCCGACTGCGGCTGCAAGGAAGAAAAAGCTCAGCTCATCAGTGGGAACAGAAGTAAAACCCTTCGCCCTAAATACAGAAAAACCCCTTCAAATCCGGGTAGACCCGAACCGAACCGACCCGCTTTGAGTGACTTCATTTTCTTGCGACATCTGGATAGTAAAAACTATAGCATGTACTAGTTTTTTTAAATACATGTGTAATGTGTGTTGTACGTTTACGTGGATGGCCTCATGATTTATAAAATTTATTATATTAAAATAATAAGTATTATGTTGGTTTTATTACTGTACGTGTGTTTACAAGGTGGGTAACGTATGGTAACTATTTATATTAAATATATATATATATATATATATAAATAATACGTCAAATAGAGAAATATAAAAACTATAACTACACTGAATATAGCCGCTTGAGTGGTTATAAGAATCATTAGTGGTAGAGATACACTGGTGCAAATGAACTCTTTGCAAGACTCTTTGAACTCTGAAGAATTGTTATGCTTAAAAAAAATGTGATACTAAATCAAAAAACAACATTATATGCTGTAACCTGTACCGTAAAACTTATTAAAAAAATATCACTCTGTAAACTCAAATTCATTTCACATTTAATTTTAACTTATGGAGGATTGTCCAACAAAGACTTGCAACGGTAGATAGACTCCAAAGGTTTGGCATTCAAATGTCGATGGGTTGCACTTTATATGAAAATAATGTGGAGCTCTTCACTCACTTGTTCTTTGATTGTCCTTACATTGTTTATGTTGTTTTTTAGAAGCCTGTAGTCTGTCTTTGCTTGTCTTTGTATTTATTCATTTTTTTTATTAATAAAAAAAGGTCTGTTTAATTAAAAATGAACGCATAAATATCCTTCAAACTATAGTATAATTTTCAATTACACAATTATTCTTTGTCGAGAACTTAATATTTGAACAAATATTAAAGTGAAATTAATTTCATTCTGAAACATCATACCCAGTTCTGGAAAAATGATGTACATGTATCTATCTAAATCTATCTTTTCCTTTTCACCATGTTTAACAGTCTTTCTGCTATTAAGACAATATCAAAACTTCGCCGGAAAAGGGGAGAAAAAAGATGGAATTTTTATTTTTATTTATCTATTTATTTATTTTTTGCAGTTTCTCTCTGAATCTCACTCTATATGCCACTTTAGCCTCTATGGAACAAATAATTTAGTTATGAGACTACCATAAAAAATAAATATGTAGATGAAAATATGTCTATAATTTGCGGGGATGTGTTACACCTCGTGAGTTTCTAGCGTTTGGTTGGCCTATTCGCATGTTGGTTGAGAGTTTTGGGATGTTAAGCGTGCGAGGAAAGGGCCCGGTGAAAGGCCGAAGGAGTGCCAAGTTGGGATTTCACGAAAGGAGGCCAAACCGAGTTGCCAGAGGGGCAAAGTGGCACGGAGCCCCTACCTCCGCGATAGTCAACGTGGCACGGAGCCAGGATGGCGCGTTGGCCAGTGTGCCACGTTGTTATGCATCTCGTTTTAAGTATAAATAGGTCTCACCCTTAGAAATTTTGATGTTATCCATGCTTATCACAATCAGAACATAGGAGGACAGGGGAGATATATAATTTTCATTCGATTACGTCGCCAAATGCCGTCCAAATTCAAATTAACTTCGGGTATCGAAGTATAAGGCTGCAGGGAACATTTCTACGGAGTTAGTTTCGTGAAATTCGCCCGGCGAATCGTCGTCCCGTCGAGCCCAAGTTGTTGGAATTGCTCCAAACTAGTGTCAATGCAATCCCAGGCTTAAAGTAAGTATTTCTCCATTCTAGATCCCCGAGAAATTACGAGTTTTCGATTGTTCTTCGATAAGCTGAAGAATAGTCAGTATATATACATATAAAGTATTGTTTTCTTCCAATATAGTAATGAAGTTAGCTCTATTCTTTCGTGAATGTGATTACAGTTGGGAAGAATAGCTGAATACCAGCCGAACCTCGCCAGTTAATCGGTAAACCGACAGTCGAGGTATGTAAAGGCGGTTTCTCTCGGCAAGATAGTTTCTCCAGTATAGTAATCCAATATGAATCCCAGTACAGTATTTCAGAAATATTATATCATGTTCAGTATGTTATTATGTATAGTTGTTGTTATCAGTTGAGACCTGTATTTATGTTGTTTTGGGCTGAATTACCTGTATAGCTTCCGTGACCGCCCCAGAGTTAATAGTTGTGTCGACTCGTCCGCTAGAGGGCGAGGATACGTCGCTCTTCGGAGCAGCATGCCGTCCGCAAGGGACGAAGATTGGGATCCATCTCCTCATATTTTGCCGTGGTTGGCCTATACGCACCCCCGCCGAGCGCTTGCGCTCGGGATGTAGATTTCAAGAGTCCTCCTGACTAAGGCACAGCTATAGTCAGAGGCTCAGCGGGCCTAAGTTGCATACCCAGGGGATCAGCAGGATGCTTATAGTTACTAGATGATGTGGTATGACCTGAATATGGGTACATAGATTGAGATGTGCGCACTGGGGCTAATGGGGGCCCAAGTGGGTTGTGTTGTGCTGATTGTACCTTCCGGCTTATGGGGGCCAGGTAAGGTATGTACGTTGCTTTAGTTACTGATAGTTAGAGAGTAGGATGCCTCGTTGTCAGGTATGACTCCTACTTTTCTCATTATAGTTACTTTTTGTCCTGATTTCACTATTTCAGTCAGTTTCAGTCCGTTTCCCTCTACTTCAGTTATTGTCAGTTCTATTACTTACTTTCAGTCATTTACAATTATTGCTTTACATACTCAGTACTTGTGGTACTGATGCCCTCTTTTGGGGCGCTGCATTACTTGCCTGCAGGTACACTTAGACGAGGAGCGGATCCCTCGTAGTCCTAAAGCGGTACAGAGCCTTCAGCTCCTATCTTCCGGAGCTTGAGAGATAGAGGTCTACTTTCTTTTGTTGTACAGTATGGGTAGGTCGGGGTCCTGTCCCGACTATCTTATTACTCCCAGAGGCTTGCAGATTGTATTGTATCCCTGTGGTTAGATGTTTCAGCTGTGTGGGGCCACATGTGATTTAGATTATGTGTAATGGCCGTGTGGGGCCTTGTTTAGCTGTTAGTTGATGACCTTGTCGGTCTTAGTTCAGTTTAGCGCCTGATTTCATTTTTCAGCTATAACTAGATATCATGGTGGCCTTGTCGGCCTGTATAGGACTCCTTATATTTGCCTGTCTCTGGTTAGCTGTTTACTTTTACAGGTGGCTATAGGTCTTATCGGCTGTAGGCTGTATTTACATTCGCTATATAGCCTGTCGTTTTCTTGATTCCAGAGTTAGAGTCAGCCCTGCACCAGAGGTGCTTAGGCTCAGTCAGCTCAGTATTTCAGATCCTAGTGGGCAACCAGGTGCCAGTCATGCCTCCCAAGGCGGGACGTGACAGGATGTTTATGCATTTTTCCCTTTATATTTTGTTAGTTTATGTAATTGATTATTTTATTATAATTTTATATAACTTAATTAGTAGATATTAATATTTTACCTCATTATTTATTCGTCAGATGTGCTTGATTTTTATTGTATTATATGTTGTTAATTTACTATCTATGAAAGAGTGAAACCAAGAGAAAAGATTCAAGCTGAACAAAGTTGCATGATAAAGAGAGAGAGAAAAATCTTTTGGGTTATTGATGATCATGCAAGTTCAAATTTATAATTATATTTCTAATTCATCTTCAATTCACTGTTTGAATTTCCAATTTACACTCTCTTAAACTTATATTAAATTATTGTAATGTCACCAATTTTTCATTTTTTTTGACGTAGTAGTTCAATGAAATTAATGATATACATCAAAATATTCTGACTAAAATAATTACGCAATGTTTGTAAGTGGATAACCCAATTTGGAATCGCCTCTTCTGAGCTTCACAAACTCAAAAATGGTGAAATAAACTTACATTTCAATTTTTATCCTTTTTATATTATCCCATATTACTCTTCGCGATCGCAACAAGAATTTTTTCAATCACAAAAAAAGTCCAATAAAGCCTTTTATGAGAAAGCAACACGAGAATCCGACAAATCATGATTGTCTATTGCAAACCGATGTCTCGCGATTACGAAGGATAAAAACTACAAGATAAATAAAATTACACAACAAATTTAATCTCTCAACCTATCAAAAAAATCCCTAAAATTCTCGAGGTCTCGATTTGAACAATTCCAACAAGTCATGAGTTATATCAATTGTAGGCATACTTAAAATTTGAATTAAAATGCAAATACTAACAATAAAGGTGTTGAGTTGTTATAAATTAGGACTACTAATAATTTAGATGTGTACTGAATAAATGGTGTTAATTTTCTTTTTTTAAGGTATTATGCCTATTAAAATGATAGGGAGTCCATTGTTCGAATGAGTAAATAAATAAATTAATTAATTACAACTCATTTAGAGCCTTTGATGTTTTGTCCTCATTCACCCAATGGTGTTCTTATGGAAGCAAATTTATGTACCTTAAGAGTAGTGTCAATTTGAAAAATAATTTTACTTATATCATGAATTTGAAATGGAATTGAATTAAATTTTAAAAATAGAATTATGAGTAAAATATTGCAGGTATTTGAATTTTTTGGGGAATTGAATTCAAAGTAAATGAATTTTTCGTAAGTTTAAACTGTATATTTTTAAACTCTAAAAAAATATTTCAGAAGTTTTAAATTGTGTCAATTCCGAATTTATAAACATTTTTTATCTTATATTTTAAGTTACGTCTAAATTTTAAAAAAAATTATATTTTAGTTTAAAAGTATCATTGTCAAATAATGTTTTCACATTAAAAAGTGGCTAACATTTAATTAGTTTTATAATTAAAATGCTAACTAAAAGTTTATTAACGGTATTTTAATTAAAATACTAACTAAAAGTTGATTAATGGTATTTCTATGGTATTAGGATAGAAAAAAGAGAAACAACGAAGGAGCTGCATGAAATTCTCACCGATAAGGTGAAAATTTAAGTGGTCAATTAACTGAGTTATTAATATTAATTGATTATGGATTAAGTAACTTTGACTCGGGACTGATTAAACACCAAATTTTTGCATAGACTGCCTCTATTTTAGGATGATCTTTAATTTTTGTCTCTCAAATCAGTAGTCTTTAATTTTTACCTTACTATTCGTTTAATGAAACTTGTTGTCCAAAGTACCCTTGGTTATGACTTAATTTCGTCAGGGTATAAGCTAAGTTTTATCTAATTAGCAAGATAAATTTTTACTCTTAATATTTATAAAATAATAACCAAAAAAAAAAAAAGTTACTAGACACATGTTAGTCCTAAAAAGCACAAATTCATGTTATTGAATTTATGTTCAAGACATAAGTTCATACCTCGAGGTACAAGTTATGCTACTAAACTTATGACGTAAAACATAAATTTATGCTACTGAACTTATTCCCAAAGTACAAGTGCATATCACTAAACTTGTGCTCCCAGATACAAATTCATGTTACTGAACTTATGATCTATGATAAGTTCTCCCCCTAAACAAAACTCTCAAAACCCTTAAGACTGCATTATGAATGCTGCTAAGTTAGGATGAAGAAGTCTTAATTTATAAAGTTCAAAATTTTTTCCTACAAGAGAAAGGATTAGTCAAATATGAAAAATCTGTCTTTTTTCTTTTAGAAATAGGAAAAATCCAATCATGGTAAGAAAGTCAAGACAAACACCAAACAATTCTCCATCTTTGCTTGAATTTCCGACAAAATAAACTGGATTTATCTTCTTCACGTAATATTCAACAAGTTGAATCCGCCTCTTCAAATCTCCTCCATTAAATTTTTGTCCCCACATAAAGTAACAGTTTGATAGAATTTCTCAAACAAAAAATCTTTATTATCATCGAATACGTTACTTCTAGAACTAAATCCGCCAAGATGAACACCGGTTTTTAACCTCGCTGTTAGGACCGAAATAGTCAGGTGTCACGCGGAAGCTAACACAGCAAACCTCGAAAGAGGATAAATAAGAAGACAAATGAGAAATATACCAAAAGAGACACAATAATTTTTAACGTGGTTCGGTCAATCAACCTACATCCACAAGAAGAGATAAGCAATCAATTATATAAAAAAGAGTATAAAATATAGACAATTTTAAACTCACATAATTCACTCTTATGTGCTAAAGTCTATCCAAGACAAATATGAATGGATATACAATAATTCTCCAAAAGTTCCTATGTTTATAGATAATGTATGGTGTTTTCTTTTAAAACTAACACCAACTCCAAATATGAATAGAAATCTAAATCCAATTCCAAATATGATTGGAAACCAAAAAAGAATAGGATTAGGTCATTTAGCCTCTGAATAAGGGCTGTAGCCCATCCCTTATCTCCTTGTACATAACTTGTGTCAAAATTTATTTATTATAATTTTATTTTTTTCTGTTAAGAATATTTTTGATTTTTTTTTATTATTTGAAATATAAAAGCCAAAAATTAAAGACCGTAATTTTAGAGATAAAAATTAAAATATTACCAACAAGCGTCATTATTGGTAGGAAGGGCAGAATAGTCAATTCAAAAAATCCATAACAACCAAAAGAGACGTCGCCGAACTTTCTTGGTCCTTTCAAAGAACAGATAAAATCACTTTTTTTATATATTAATTTTCTAGGCTTCTATTATTTCCCTTATCAATTTCTCGTCTTTCTCTCTCTACTTTCTCTCTCCGTCGTATCGGTCGTCGACGGCGACTCTTCTTCCTCCTCCTCTATCCATTTGATGGAAAACGGACCGCCGCAGCCGTCAGGTTTGTATACCTTTCTGTATTTCGATCTTCTTGGTATCGGGTTTAATTTTGTGTTTAAATAGTGTTTGGCCAACTTGTTGTGCACCACGATTGATTCAATGAATAGATGGAAAGGAATCACCTAAAATTTGTTGCTTCGGGTTTGAATTTGGATCTGTGGTGGTGAATTTCAGGTTTCATTGTTGCTAGGCCATATCCTTGGGGTTTGTCAAGTGCCATTTTAATGTAATTAATTACGTCTATATACGTGCAAATTTAGATAAGAAATCTCACCCAAGGGTTCTTCACATCTGCATAAGCCTCAGGGGGGCAGAGTTACCTGGTAATTGTGCTGGTGGGAGTTATTAGGATTTAGGTACCCGATGGCCGATGGAATAGTTTGGGCGTGCTAGCTGGTCTGGGCACCACTGTCATTGAAAAGAAAAAAGAGAAAAAAGTTAGAGAAGAAATCTGATTTGTCTTGAAAAGATTAAGTTATTTAGTATTGGAATGATTTACACCTGAATAGAGTAGAGTAGATATGGGACTAATAAACTAATTTGGCATTGAAGTGATATTGGCATTTAATGGGTTCAATCAAATGCATTATCCACTCTATGATGCCACCTTTTATATTTTCTGGTTGCTAGAATTTAGTTGTTAAGATTGGTCTCATCTGCCATATGTATATCTAATGTGGTTCTGGCTAAGCCATTAGTTTTTCTCATAGGAAATTTCAGGAGTTGTCTAAGAAGTCAAATTACTGAGTATTGAAATGAAATAGCCAGAATAGAGCAGAACTGTTATAGAAAATTTATATAGCTGACCGCAACTAGTTTAAAAGTGAGCAAGGTCCACAAATGTGACAGAAAAAAGAAACTGCAACTAGTTTAGGATTATAAGTCATCATTGATTAATTGATAGAAGACTTTTAGAGTGGGCCGATCTCAGCTACATGGAGAAAATTGAGAGTTGTGTTTCAAAAACTGAATAGTGGTATGCAGTACTACTAATGCCATCCATTAGTCATTTTAAATGTCTTTTCTGAGTCATATTTGATAAGATGATTGGTTAGCCTACAATTTGATAACCATTAAAAGTAGTAAAACTAAATTAAAGAAAGCAGCTTTGTAAAACATACTGTAGCTCTCATTTCTACCAGCTGATGCTTTACAATTTCTAACATACTTCTTTATAGAATTAAAAATTATCGAGAAAAAGCATACTTGGAATTTTATATTTTTTCTAAAGTTGAGCTGCGTGTCTTTCAGAAACAACCTTTTTGCCTTCACAAAGTAGGGCTAAGGGTTTGCGTACACACCACCTTCCTCAAACTCCACTTGTGGGATTACACCGGATATGCTGTTGTTACTAAAGTTGTGGTTTACAATAATAGGTGTTGTGTATTTATTTGGTCAATATAAGTAGATACATTAAAAGGCCATCTAACATGTTATTGGTTTCTCAAAAAAAAATGTTATTGGTTTCTCATGTCTTTGAATAATTACAGAAAGATTTAACAAAATTGTATACATTGCTAATGAGTACTTTTGTTGTACTCACGGAAACAATTTACTCTCGAATAACTCATTTTTACCACTTTTTACTTTATTTTGAGTATTATTGACTTGATATTTGTTTTCCACGGCAGGTAATAGCCCACCCCCTAAACCCTGGGAACGAGCTGGGTCTTCTTCAGGCCCTGCACCTTTTAAGCCCCCCTCTGCTGGTAGCACGAGTGACGTAGTCGAGGCATCTGGAACAGCCAGGCCTGGTGAGATTGTTTCAACTGCTAATAGGAATACAGCTGTTAATAATAGCACACTCGCAAGGCCTGTACCTACTCGACCTTGGGAGCAGCAGCAAACTTACGGTAGCTCATACGGAGGTATTAGATGTTTATTTTATTTACCGGCTTGCTCTTTCTTGTGTGTGTGTTTCTGTGTATCCAGTTAGAAGGTTAGACTATCCAGAAATTCATTATTACAAAAATGTCATATTGAATCATCAAAAGCATGCCTTCTTCACAAGGACAGCTGTTTTGTAGTTTGAATAGTAACTGATAGCTTTTACATCCTCAAGGTCCACTCGTGATATTACAAATATTAGCAACATTTACCAAAGGCTGCTTATGGGTAGTGCAACAACTAATTTTATTCCTTTGCATCCTTAAGTTACACTTGTGATATTACAAATGCTTGCCCCCTGGCATCAAAAGGTTGATTATTTGTGATGGCATTTTGGAGTGCATGCATGTGATTTTTCATGATCATAATGCAATAAGCAATGTATTATCATGCACACCATCATAAGTAGGCACTTGCTACCGGAATGGAATGCCTTATTGGTCGAAGTGCCCCTTTTTACAATGTTCTTCTTACACCCAAGGATGTGACCTAGTAATTGATGAAATGAGTTGAGAATATGGCCTAGTAATCAATGAAATGAGTTGAGAACCATGAAGTTTCAGGTTCAGTTTCTAGCGGAGACAAAAACACTAAGTGCTTTCTTGCCATTTGTCGAGTTAGTTTGCCCCTGGAATTAGTTGAGGTGCATCCAAGTTATCCTAGACACCATGGTTATAACAAAGTAAAAAATAACTAGGCAAGTTCTTCCTAAATATATTTCTAATTTGTCTTATGAGTTTTTTATTTCATACATTATAAGCTTTCCTTTTTAATATTTAAAAAAAAAAAGAAATCATTTTTAGGTTGTCCAAGTTTTAACTCCAGCTGACCCAATGATTTCTCTTTTGGTACTCATCTTAGTAATTACTTCTATTAAGTTGCCTTAACCTCTGATTGAATATTCTATGGAACTGCTATCCATTCTGCTAGTCAGTGTTACCTTCTCTTGTACGTATATTCTTTGGAATAAAGTGCCTAGTTGATTCTTATTCATTTACAATAAGATGTCTATGCATATGCAACCCAATTCCAACTCTTCTTTATACTGTCCTCTGGAAATATAGCTGGCATCTGTGTGTTTTCTAGCCGAATCAAAATGTTATGGACATACTCTTCGGTTCACCTTACACCGAAGAAAACTTCTCAATCGTTGAAGGTCTTGATAGTGCAATTGAAGTAAGAGCTGAGGCCTACTATGGAGTATTAATATGATTATTTGCTTGATCGTGTCATTCCGCAGGTTATAATACAGGTATGAATTATAATTCTGGATATGGAGTTGGAACTTATGGTTCTTATGGTGGTGGCTATGGGAGCACGTACGGAAGTGGTTTGTATGGAAACAGTATGTACAGAGGAGGTTATGGTGGACTTGCAGGTGGTGGCATGTACGGTGGAGGAATGTACAATAGTGGGTTTGGTGGCTCAATGGGAGGTTATGGCATGGGCGGTATGGGTGGTATGGGCGGCATGGGCATGGGACCCTTTGGGGACCAAGATCCAAATAATCCCTATGGTGCTCCATCTTCTCCACCAAGCTTCTGGGTCTCCTTCATGCACGTGGTAAGCTCTAACTGTACCAAATAATTTTTTTTCTGTTCTAATAATTCTATTCAGGGCCTCTAAGTGAATTTGATGTGTATAAGTCCCTCATTTGCGCTGTTTTTCCAGTAAAAACTATGTTGAGCTTCGTTTTGAATTTTGTTTTTGGATCGGCTAACTGTCTAAAATTAGCTCCAAGTGAATTGGTAGCTTAGCCTCCAAAATAAAGACAGGGGGAATCACATAGGGAAGGGGAGAAAGGTAAGAAGGCTCATTGAAAAAACTTAATAGCTTCTTGCAACTCACGGGTTTCTGTGATGAGATACTTTTAGTTCATGAAAGAAATACTGTTAGGTAGAGCCCAATGTTTATAATAAGCTTTAATTGATTAAAAAAATAGGTTTTCCCTAAGCTTTTATAAATTGTGAAATCTCTCTTATTTGACGCTAGTGGTTTTCTAGCCTGCAATTAGTAGGTTTGTCGATCCCTATTTGAGAACTTGCAGGCCTCTTTGAATTAACAAAAAGTTCAAGGAGACGCAAATGAAATTAAGAATTATTTATGTATTGTATTATAGGTTCTGGTGTGAGGAGAGAGTTGTCCTTTGGTACCACCTGGTGCTATTGAAATTGCTAGTAACATATGGTATTCTAGTCGATACTCGATATACATCATGTATGCTTTTTTTCCTTGATAACTTATTCTTTGACATTATGCTATGTTAATGATTCCAGATGCAAGGTGTTGTAACTTTCTTTGGCCGGGTTGCAATGTTGATAGACCAGAATACCCAGGCATTTCACATGTTCATGTCGGCACTCCTTCAGGTATATGTTGTCTTACAACTGCCCTTGCATCCAAACAGTTCATGAACAACCAAATGCTTCCTTAATTATCGTGTAAAGCTCTATTTTTGCTATCCAAATACTTTGTGGAGAAGTACGTAGGTTAGCTGACAGTTATTCACTAACATATCTTTTACAGCTGTTTGATCGCTCGGGGTTATTATATGGAGAGCTGGCAAGATTTGTGCTGAGATTGTTGGGGGTCAAAACAAAGCCCAAAATTCACCCCCCGGGCCCTAATGCACATCCTGGCCCTAATGCACTTCCTGGTCCGAACCAACCTCACGGGAATCAGAACTTTATCGAGGGGCCTAAGGCTGCTCCAGGTGCTGCATGGAACGATGTGTGGGGGGATAATGCACAGTGATGTGGAGTAGTGACTTCCAAATGTCACCAACCATCGGAAGCCAATGACAACAGGTTGCAGTTTGTATGAAAGCTACAGTAGATAAGAGCTATGCTGGTGTACTCGTATGTAAACCCAATCTACCTACCGTGCTAGATCGGCCTGAACGAAGAATAATCTCTCTACCCCTCAACCCGACGCCAAATTGTGTGTGATTGATCAATGTGCACCTGAGGTTTGGATACGGACGATATCTATATAGAAATGATGTGTTATGATTTATATTGATTGGTGATAGATTTTTCAGTCAGCAGCATTTGTGTAAATTCACCAAATGCTAAGTTCTCAATTTATTTGACGACCATCTTATTTGTTATACGTACGACCAGTCCAGCTCTGGCAATTTTTCTCGTGGATGCCAAAAAACTTAGTTGAGTGTGTGTGATCATAAATTTAATCAAAACTCGAAAAAGAAAAAAGGAAAGAGTTTTTGAAATTTAGAGGTATGTCCGGAGATGTATTTTACTTGAAAAATTTAAAGTTTCATGAGTGGAAGTAACTGAAATTTTCATACTGTCCAAAACAAACAATAATTTAATCTTTTATTGAAAATTTACTCTTAAAATTTATGGTCAAATGAATAGCAGAACTCTTTCATATTGAATAGTAGAAAAGCATAAAATGGATCCCAATCGAATAATAGAGAGGTAAATTTGACCCAAATGAGGGGAGAGATGATATTGAATTAGTTGATATGAGTATTTTTGGATCTTTACAGGTAACATGAGTTCTTTTTGTTTTGTTTGCATAATATATCAAAGGATAAAATTGAGCTTTTCGGGTGATACTAATAATTTATGTATTATTAGTAGTACAATAAAACCACTTTTTTCCATGGGAGGAAAATATATTAGAAATTATACACATACTTGTGTGCATTGGGCACAACTGGTGTGCATTTCCATCAAGAATCAGATAGGAAACGGTGTTTTACGGGTGAGTAACGCGTCAAGTCAAGGGCACCCCGATTTTGAGTGAACTGACAGTTTCAACTTCCGAGTCTGTAAAATCAGAATGTTTGCTAAGACCTGACAGCTTAAGAACCTCAAGATTATAGAGTGAAGTGTGAAAAAAAAACTACCTAAAGTATCACGATTTTTTGAGTTTCATATCTGAACTATTAGGTGTGTGAGTTTTCTACCTGAATTATCACCAAATGTTTATCGAAACACATCTCAACTATTAATTGTTCACTTTTCCTAATCTGAATAATGATGATATTTTAAATTGAAAAAATGACCAATTGATAATTGAGGTGTGTTTTGATAAACATTTGGTGATAGTTCGGGTAGGAAAAATAAACACATGATATATTTGGTTAGGAAACTCAAAAAACCTGAATATTTTAGGTGTGTTTTCGACCCTTCACTCAAGATCATAACCGCCTATTAAAACCTGAAGGCTCCGGGAGGGCAAATACACATTATTTCTTCTTCTTTGAGATCTACATTTCCTCTTGCAAACTTAAAAATCTCCAATGCTACAACACTGATCTGAGAACATCTGGTAATGTAAAGAGTCGAGAGACGTTTGCAGCCGGTTCTCAATGCTTGCAGTCCTCGATCACAGAGATTTCTACACCGATTCACGTGTAGTGTTTTCAAGTGATGGCAATGGGATGCAATAGACTCCCAACCTGCTATCTTGACCCCGTGACATATTGCTAAGTTCCATTCCTGAAGCGATGGACAACCCTTTGCTATTGCCATGATACAATCATCGCCAACTGTTCTGCTGAACCGGAAATTCAACACTCTCAACTTTGCAGCAAATCCGACACTAATAGCTACCAGACCATCCACACGAGTGCACCAGGTCAAGTCAGGAACACTCAAGTATTCAAGACCACCTCCACTTAGGATACTCCAAATTCCATTAGGTTCAAGCCTACAGGAATCGGCTTCCAAATAAGTCAGAGTTTGAGAACATCCTTGAAAGCCAGCACCAGTTAGATTTCTACAGTAGGATATCCTCATTGCTCTAAGATGACGACAGTTTTGTGAAATAACTCTTATGCCATAATCAGAGATCCGAGAGCAATATGAGAGATTCAGATCTTCTAAAGCCAAGCAAGAATTAGATAAGGCCTCTAACCCATAATCTGTAACATTACACCGGTAAAGACTTAGTATTACCAACAAAGAACAGCCAGATGCCACGGAGGAAAGACCATTATCAGTTATAGTAAAACAACAGTCTAGATGAAGACTTTGCAATTTTGAGCCATGACGTGGTAACAAAGCCAAACCCGAATCTGGAAGCTCGGTGCATCCGGACAGGGACAACAATTCTAGGTTCTGGAAGCGGTTCAGAAGTCTAGATAACTGGAATGTACTGATTTGGGTGTTGTTTTGAGATAATGAGGAAATATTAAGCACAGTGAAAGAGCACTGGAACTGTAAAGATCTTCTAGTTAGATTTTGAATTTGAAGCCAACGACGACATGTTAAGCCAAATGATTCACGGTCAGATCCACAGTCAAGGTGTTGAAAAATAAGGAGTAAGCAATCGTCTGGAAGCTGCATGATATATCCAGAGAAGTCATCTGATGGATTATCCATTTCTACCAAGTTAACACTCCAGCAAGGGTTTGAAGCTCAACAGTTCACAACAATTTTTTTGATAAGGACTTCACAATAATTTTATTAAAAGACATGCTAGAGGCTAGAAGATGTAGACGACTCGAAATAACAAAGAGCAAGTCTTCAAACGCATGACCTATAAGACCCCTAACTTATGGCAAAGAAGTCTGGTTTTTGAAATATGAGGTCCCGTAAGAAGTAGGAATTTATGAAGATAGTTTACTTGTCAACCAGAGTAAAATGTCAACAGACCCAATGGTCAGTTTTATCTATACTTTTTACCGTAATTGGGATCAATACCAAAAAAGAAATGATTGGCGGATGTTAACTTGAAGATTATCCACACAAACCACCACTGCAAAGAATAAGAAAAATTGCATATTAGTTGACATTATACAGCATTGAGCATACCACACATGAGATATCTTGGCCTTTGTTTATATTTAAATGTTTTCAAGCTTTACACAAGTAACAAAGGTAAATTGTAAGCTCATCAACATGTTATAAGATGCTTCAATATGAATATATAATTTCGAAATTCTGCAGTAATAGATTATACCAACATACCCCAAAAGATCCAAGAAAGAACAAAAAGGAATTGAGAAAAAACCCTTAATGAATGCTACCCAACTGTCTTCCTCCACGCTACCAATGTGTAGCTAGACACCAAAACCATAGGGAGCTATTCTTTCAGAAATATACCATGCACATCTTAACGAGGATACAAAATATTCACAAGACTAATATGTATGCTTAGCTTCACCTCGAGCCCTGACTATTTGGATATGGAAAAGTATCCTACATTTTGTGGTGTTTTGAAAATCTCCCAACTACGATAATAGTGTTACTTGGGTACAAAGCCACACAAATGAACATGTGTATATGGTATCACAAAGAATGCCTCAACCAGGAAAAGATGTACAATTCGTCTTGGAAAATGAGCTTCAAAAGCACTAACTATCCTGCAGACACACTTGCTAATAGCTTGTACAAAAATCTCTCCTAAAGAGGTAAGATGAGGGGTCAAATTCCAAGCTCATGTATACAATAGCTTCAAGGGTAAAAAAACATGTCTACAGCAGCATATTTCACTGCCAGCAGAAGAGAATCAAAGCAGAATGTGATACATAGGTAAAGGGGCAATCACAATTTAAGTAAGCTCAACACATAAGGAGCAGCAAATAATAACCCAACAGAGTGCCTTTATACACATTCTAACTTGAAATATTTTGTAAACCACAGATAGCTTTAAGGTCTCCCTCGCGCCAATAATTCAGCATTATGGGTTTAGAACGTCAGATATCCTAAGAGAAAGATTTAACAAAGCTTGGATGACTGGTGGGCAGAGCAAGGAATACTACCAAGGGGATTCAAAAAAATGCAAGAATGACACACCTGAGATTAAAACGTGTGACCTAAAACATCTTTCGAGCAATCTTTGCTGCTACACTAGAATCTTCCTTACGTCAATGGAATTCAACTTATTGATATTTAAGCAAGTCGCAAAAACATTTGCTTTTCCCTATTTGCCGAGCATAATTTTCCGATAAAAGAGATTCAATTGAACCCCTTGCACCCACCTAGCTCCACGACTCCGTCCATGGTCTGAATCGTGGGTGAACACTTACAAATACACATAGCAGATCTAGATAAATTGAACCAAATAGCTAACACAGTACACCTAAAATCTGCAATTGTTCTTTACATGACAATTTCAAATTAGACTACATAAACACAAGTATATTAACTAGCTGAAAAAGTGAGAATACAGAGCATTTCACTCTACGAAAAAAAAACTGTTCCAAGAAATTGTTAAATCCTCAGCTAAGATATTAGAATTTCCCCACAACTTACACATGAAAACTCTGTGAAAAAAAAACAAATAATTGATTCAAATTATTATTACTTGTTGAAATTTTGGTGATTTTTTTCCCTATTTATCTCCTGAAAAACACTGGGTTCAATTGAACTCATTGTAGATTTGCTACATCTGCCAAATCTGGGTTCTATAAAACTACAATTTCATTAAAATCCCACAAAACACACACACACACACACACAAAGCGATCCTTTTAAGGAGAAACAAAGATGAAAGGGCGTACCTGAGAGAAAACGATCCATAAAGAATATGAAGTAGAGAGGATGAGATATGCGAAGATAAGAAATTAGAACTACAATGGTTGGCCAAAGTGGTTCGAAATGCTTTCTCGATTGAGCTCCTCTCACGGGTTTATCTTTCTTGTTCGGTTGGTTCCGGTTTGGTTGGTTTGGTTCGATTTGATTTAATTGGGTTGAGAAAATTCAGTTTAATAATACTGAAGTGTCTGAGATCGTAATACCTAGGAGCAAACTAAAAAATATCAAAGTATTAGAAAAATTAATACAGCAGAATCTAAAATTAAGAATCGAACTAATTCGGTTTGATTCGATTTTTTTATATTTATGCTCATCCCTAGTGGTTTGTGAGTTATAACACTCGAGCCGAGATTTAAACACACCAATATAGCAGTGGGGGTTTCTTTGTCAACAAAAAATATATATATCATATTAGTTTGATTGCTACTTAAATTTTATTATATTGTATCATTAAATTTATTATTAGGTAAGGATAAAAATTCTTATCTTATGTAACGATGTTTTACACTTTATTTGGAGGGTTGTTACATATCGTTTCATAATGATTATATTGTATTGTAGTTATTAATACAACTTTTAAATAAATTATATCGTTTCATCTCGTTATATTATCCCCACACTTGGACAATTTAATCCTATATATATATATATATATATATATATATATATAATTGTGACTTTCGAACCAACTTGCTAACCTCTCAATTAACAATCCAATACCTCATTATTTTTATTTACTTTATTAACCACAAACAACACTATTAAATGCTTAATTTAACCAATATTTATTGATATCACTATATTATAAAAAAAAGAAAATGTGAGGAAAAATTGAATATATAATATTTACAACATATGATTTATAAATTTTATAAAACGAATTTTAATTAATTTGAAAAGTGAAGGGTCAAAAACACACCTAAAATATTCAGTATTTTTTTGAGCTTTTTGCCTGAAGTATGAACAAATGTTTATCAAAATGCATTTCAACTATCAATTGCTTACTTTTTGTACCTGTAATATTAAGTAGGAAAAGTGAGCAACTGATAGTTTATGTGTGTTTCGATAAACATTTGATGATAGTTCAGATAAGAAACTCATACATTTGATAATTCGAATATGAAACTTAAAAGATCGTAATAATTCAGATGTGTTTTTCACCCTTTCACTCTAACTTGATCAAAGAATAGTTATCAATAAGGGAATAGATTGGATGGACAGTGCGCAATGTACCCTCCAAAATTAAGTAATTTGTCCATTCTTACATTTTTAGTCCAGTCTCCCGGTTAAAATTAAAATCGAATCAAATTTTATCGATTTTAAAATTAAAACTTAAAAGCATATCAAGCTAAAAAAGTGTTAATTTTTTTCTTCAATTTAATTTGATTTATGAATATTTCCTAAACATCCATAGTCACATATATACAGAAAGGTGTAGCTATATACAATGAAACGTGGTCGGTCAATACCTTTCAGTAAGAAACTATATCATGTATATAATTCAAATATTAATTTTCATATATGTATACTAAAGAATAAATAAACCTTTTATATAATAGAAAATCTAATCACGCACAAAATAAAACTTCGTCTAACTAAATATATTTACGATAATTTTGAAATAAAAGAAACATATTCAAAGTGCAAGAAAGTTATTTCTAATAGTTTGATATATCTTATTAAATAATTTTGTGTTTACTTTTTTTAATAAACGAATTTCAAATGATAGAATTTTAAAAAACATTTACTATTACTTTTAATTAAAAACATAAATAATTTTTCTTTTTAAAATTTTTTAATCTCCATTTCAAAAATTCATAAAAATAGCTATTAAAAAGCGTCTTATTTATTATTTTAGTTTATATTTTAATATATTTAATCATGAATATATATCATATGGGGTATAAATTTGTAATTTTAAAATACAAAAAATATTTTCGTAAAAGAATTATAATACATGAATGTTTAGTGTAGTTAACCGTGTATAATATACTAAAATTGGAGGTAGTGAGATATAAAAAATAAAAAAAAAAGGATATTTAACTGACTTTTTTTTTGGGAAAATATTAAAGTATAATTTATGTATTTTTCCTCAAAAATAAATGCTACTTTACTGATTAGGATTTTGGGCTTCATGCCAATGGGCCGAACCCACATGGGCCTCTAAAGGTCAAAATATCAAGAGTGACCCATTAGGGTTTCAGTTAGGTATTTTAGCTTCATAGCAGTAGGTTTTTCTCACATCAAATTTTCCTCATTCTCCAAGCGCCTAACGCCGGCGGAGGCTTAATCGAGGAACAACAATGGTAAAATCAAAGAATTTTTATATTTTCAGTGAATTATATGTTTCGTTTTTTCTATTTCTATAAGTTTTTCATGCATAATTTGTACTGTATATGATAGTATTTGGTGTTTAAAGGAATCACAATTTGTTGTTTCAGTGTTAATTATCTTGTTTAAGACAATAATATTGCTCGTTCATATGTTTATCTGCTTTATCTTATTGAGATATGCTTCGTTTGATTTGCTGATTTTTTTGTCACTCTTTTTGTTTCTTCTTTGAAAATGTTAAGCAAAAATGGATTTTCTTTGTGTGAAATTGAAAATGTATCTCTATGAATATGAACATTCATTTCTTATAAATATTAGGCAGTGGATTTTTTTTTTTTGACAAGTGAAAGTTGAAATAGCGGCAGGGAGTTTGATTTTCTTAACTCAGATTGTTAACTTGTAGAACTAGTGATAGAAGCTGTCTTGTTTTTCGCGATCTATATAGGGTAGGGTTGGAGCTAGAAAAGCTATAACTAAAAAATTCTCCCTACAACTGAGCTACCAAGGAACAATGGACTTTTTATTACAATATAAGCATATTGTAGAGGCTAAATTAGGTTTTAAACTTGCCTGGTTCAGTCTTTAAGGTTCTTATTGTTGAACTTGAGCTAGAATTTTATGACAACATATCCACAGAGGCTAATTTAGGTGTTAAACTTGCTGGGATCAGCCTTTAAGTTTCTTATTGTTGAACTCATTGGTCTTTTAAGTTATGGGTTCTAAATGTAGTATTTGTTGATTTTTTTAGTGTTCCCCGTGCATTTATGTTGTGTCAAAAATATTACTTCCTCCATTTGTTTTAGCCTTTTCATTTTGTTTTGAAATAATTGTTGTTTTACCTAATCAAGAATACATTAATAATGTTCTTCAAATTTCTGTAATTTTTAATGGAGAGAGTTTTACATAACTAAGAAAATATTAAACAGTTACATCTTTTCAAGATATTTATTAAGTTTAAGTGGGTAAAAGTACATTTTGAAACGGATGGAGTGGGTTTAGATGAACCCATTCCCGCTATGTAATTCAACCACTTTTCGATTCTACTTTAGATCTAAAAATAAAGCTTATGTTCCTTGATGTTCCGATACCGTGCTACTTTTATTGCACCATATTTTGTTTGGGAAAAAGTTATTTATGAATTACAAATGAATGCTCGGTGAGAATTGCATGAAATATGATTGGATGCTTTATTATTTGGTTGGGTTTTGACATTGTTGCTGAATTATGTTGCAGGCCTTCATCAAAGTCCAGAAGACGAGGGCTTACTTTAAGCGTTTCCAGGTCAAATTCAAGAGAAGGAGAGGTAAAGCGTTCAATTCCCTTCTTCTTTTTTGGTCTGGTATTGCAATCAAAATATCACTAATTTCAATGTTTTGCTACTGTGTAGAGGGAAAGACTGACTATAGAGCCAGGAATCGGCTGATCAATCAGGACAAAAACAAGTACAACACTCCAAAATACCGTTTCGTTGTCCGATTTGTATCCTTTCTAATGCAGTTTTATGCCCCTTTTGACTTGCAAAGCATCTACTTAATTACACTGATATTTCTTTCAGAGTATGATCTACCCTCGTATTTGTCCACAGAACATTTTCTTACTTTTTTTTTTTAAAATAGAAATTTGCTGACTACTTTTTCACTTGATTAATGATGGAAATTCTGATAATCATTTATCTGTGATATTGGGAGTGAATTTTCCTCGTTTATCTTAACATTTTCTCTAGACAAACAAGGACATAATCGCACAAATTGTGTCTGCTAGTATTGCCGGTGACATGATTCTTACTTCTGCTTATGCTAGCGAGTTGCCTCATTATGGACTTAAAGTTGGACTGACAAACTATGCAGCTGGTACTTACACAAGCTATTCAATTTGTTGGTTGTCCTGCATGATTATTCTTCTCTCTCTCTCCATATATATCAGTAATAATAAGTGGCTTAATGCTCAATTTAGCATACTGTACTGGACTTCTCTTGGCAAGACGAGTTCTCAAGAAGCTTGAAATGGACGAAGAGTATCAAGGAAATCTCGATGTAAGTAGTCGCTGCAAGCAAGGTTTCTGAGTGCATCTTTTTCTTCTCGTTTTCTGGGTGTATCTTTTTTGTCCTGTTTGCAGTTGCTTTTTATGTCTCTCTTTAATTACACACTATTACAGGTCAACGGGGAGGATTACTCTGTTGAACCTGCTGAAAGCAGGAGGCCTTTCCGTGCTCTCTTGGATGTTGGCCTTATAAGAACTACTACAGGGAATCGCGTTTTTGGTGCTCTTAAGGTACTATCCTTCTTTTGCTTTCAGTTCCTTTTCCCCTAGTTAAAGTCTATAAAACATCGCACCAGCTCGCTAGTATTTGCTTTAATCGAAAATTTTTACTCGTTAAACAGCAGCTTTTATGTCTTCTATGAACTGTTGATTGAATTGTTTTCCAATCAGCAAACCTCAAAAGAGTTTTAGAGAACTGTAGCAACCATGAATTTCATCTCCAATTAATGAAACAATGTGGTTTGTTTGTCTCTTAAATATTACTTCGTTTGTTGGGTAAAATCATATAATAATTCTTCTGTCTGAAGGATCACGTTTTCCTTCCATTTTATGGTTTAAGGTGAATTAATCATAAACTGTCTATCTGCAATATTGCTTATGGGATCTCGGGTGCATTGTGGATGGTGGGATATTATGGATCAATCATGTGATCTGACATTTAACTCTGTCTATCTGCATTCTTCGATGTTGATTCTTGGATTCAGGGTGCATTGGATGGTGGGATTGACATCCCTCATAGTGAGAAGAGGTTCGCTGGATTCAGTAAGGATTCTAAGCAACTCGATGCAGAGGTTCACCGCAAATATATCTATGGTGGCCATGTTGCTGCATATATGAATGTGGGATATAAGTACTTCTATTGAATCTTTTGTAACTTATGATTATTGTAGAATCCATGTGTAGGCCATAGGAGATTGGTCATCTTCAATGTGCGTTGTGGCTTCTTGACGCTCCTCATCTCTAATATGCTCAACCTTTGTTTGCAGACTTTGATGGAAGATGAACCTGAGAAATATCAGTCACACTTTAGTCTGTACCTCAAGACGGGTCTCGAGCCAGACAATCTTGAGGAGATGTACAAGAAGGTTCATGCTGCCATTCGTGCAGACCCAAGCCCAAAGAAGTCTGGGAAGCAGCCTCCTAAGCAGCACAAGAGGTATGAAATTTTTGTCTTTAGTTTAACTTATTGATCATTATAGCCTTGGTGCATCATTGATTTCTGGAACAACAAACAGTTGAAATTCATAGGTTCGTTAGTGTTGTATCCTGTGTCTGTACCTGTGCTGCATTTGCTTGAAGGTGCAACTAGTTTTGATGCTTATCTGGAGTATCTTCATCTCTACTGATTATCGCTTTTTTACTTCCGAACTACCTGATGCTTAGACACGTCTTGCAGTAATTCCATTTACCTTTTTGTAACCATACTTTTCGGGGTGCTGTTTTGCAGGTACAACCTTAAGAAGCTGACTTATGAAGAGAGGAAAGCTAGGTTGATCGAACGACTCAATGCTTTGAACGCAGCTGGTGGAAATGACGACGACGACGACGAGGAAGACGACGATTAGTGAGCTGCAGAACAAGAATTTTGAGTTTCTTGTTGCCTCTTTATGCTTTTTTTTTCTATTAATATTGTTTCTCTTTTGCTACTACTAGGTAGTAACCTAAGTTTTTTCATGCTTAGTAGAATGAAACTTGTCATTTTTGACAATGTATGGGGATCCTATTTTGCTTCAGGCATCTATTCCATTGAGTTTTAACTGTGTTTTATGCTATCAGGTCATTTAAAAGATTACGCTTTAAAATAAATAATTTGGAGATGTCATTCTGTTCATTATTAATATTCACAAAAGTAATTGTTGTGTTATAATCTCCTATAAAATAAAATGTGAACCAAACGACCCCCTTAGGGTGCGTTTGGTATGATGAGTCTCTTTTTTATTTTATTTTTTAATTTATGAAAAATTACTCATTTTCTTAAAAAAAATTTTCGTAGAGAGCGTTTTTGATTGGACCGCGTAAAATATCTAGAAAAACATTTACAAAGACTGATTACAATATTATTTTTTTTTAATTTTTTTCCACTTGTTAGGATAAGATTTATATATTTCTTTAGAAAAAATTAATAGGGGTTATAATTTGATTAATAAATAATAATCTTATTAATTGATAGGTATTTTTTAAAAATATACCATAATTTTTTTTTTCATATTTTAGGTTGAGTTAAGTAACAAGGGTACAAATGAAAAAAATGGTCTAACTATATCTTGAATTTCTACATCACAACTATTTTGGAACAAGAATTTTTTTAATATACCTATTAACTAAAAAGGAACGAAGAGAGTAGCAAATTGATTAGTGTTTAAAAATTGATAATAATATTTAAGTGTTAATTAAAATTATGATGACATTGTGAAGGCAGTTTTGGAATAAACTCAAACTTAGGGTACACCTTTATGCTATAATAGTGAACAAAAAATATCCTTTAACTATCCCAAAAATTACAATAAATATCTTTCTGTTAACTTCTGTTAAAAAACTAATAGCTGAAATAAAAACATGTGCCAAAACACGTGTCTTCCCCTAATTCTCCCTGTTCTGTTCAATTGATGTGCTTCATTTAACAGAAGTTATCCTATTAATATTCTTCATCCTTCAATTACTATAGCGTACAAAATTTGGACTCTTCTCTCATGTTTTTGGGCAGAAAAATAATTTGCTACAAATTTTCTACCTAATAATCAACTGAAAGAGCTACAGATTTGATGCAATTTATCTTCCTATAATAAGTTCATCGATGGTAGTACTTCTTTTAAAGTGCAGGGAAGAGATAAGGAGATTGCACTTAAGTACTTGACCTACATTGCCTATACACGAACACTAGATAGTTACGATGAAGCTCTAGGCAAGATTTGTTCTTTTCGCAGAGAATTGTATGACTGGGTAATAGCTAGTTAGCCGAAGTATTAGTCGGATGCCTTGTTCAGAAAACCTCGATAGGATCATCTGAATTATAAATTTGTGGATTATCGATTTGAACTCTTTTATAGAGGAGGAGATCGAGTTGACGAAGGCTTATCACGAGAAGTTTCATATGTTATTACAGATTAACAAGCTCAAAATCAACATTGGGACCTTCCAACCGGAAGAATAGGGAGAGTTAGGGGAAGACACGTGCTTTGGCCCGTGTTTTTATTTGAGTTGTTAGTTTTTTAACAAAAATTAACAGAATGATATTTATTGTAATTTTTGAGATAGTTAAATGATGTTTTTTGTTCACTATTATAATATAAAGATGTACCTTAAGGTTTAGTTATATTTCAGGAGATTTTAGCCCAGTGAGGTGGGTTACTCACGTCAAAGATTGTTAATCAAAGTCTCATAATTGTCGAGGATAGGGCTTTTTCTATTGGAGTCCAGAAAGACTTGATTGCTTATTTCATTTCATCTCCGCTTTGAAAACAAATCAAGATCGTTGAATACCATGAAATCTGATATTCAGATTTTAGTAGAGTAAAAAGTCTCATAATTATCGAGAATAGGGCTTTCTAGATCGGTGTCCAGATGGATTTGATTGCTTATTTCATTCCACCTCTCCTCCTAAAAATAAATCAAGATCGATAGGTTGAAAATCATAAAATCTTACATTTAGATTTCAGTAGAAGTAAAAAATACCAGATGATTTTTTCACATTTATTTAATTTCAATGGACGGAGTTACTCGATATTTATTGCTGATAAAGATGACAAGTATCCATGAAATTAATCGAGAAACACTCAAACTGACTCCTTCATTAGTGGTTGTGAATGACTGATTTTTTCAATCTTTTCGACCTTGGTTTCACAGGAATAAGTCAGAAAGATTGAGAAATAGAACCATAGCCACGAGATGATCATCTTAGGGTGATCCTTTTGTCGACAGATGCTCTTATTACACTCATAGTTCTAAAGGATGAGAGCTAACTATGTAACATCTACATCTAGAATTCAAATATTATATACGTCATTAGTCCGATCCTTTGTAGGAACTACCCGTAATAACGAACTTGCAAAATGGATTTGTTTATCATAAAGAGATTCGTTGTTCCTGACCTGCTTCACCTTACCCTTTGTTTGGATGGTGGTTACCCATGATATAGTATAATATCATTATTAAAAGTACCATGTTTGTTTTAATGGTTACTTAAAAATATATGGTATGATATGGTTTGATTCCATGGTTAGACAACCATGAAAAACCTTACTTTATTAAACCATCAATTGGTTTAATCCCATTATTTTCTAATTTTTTTCAAATTATGCCCTTACTTAATATTACATAATTCTATTTTACCTTTTATCCAATATTATTAAACTCCACCTAAAAATCCTAATTTTCTGGATTCAGTTCTTTTTTGCGTTCAGTCTTCTCTTTTTCTAGGTTTGATTTCTTAAACTTCTTACAAGTTTGCTTACTTTTTTGGTTGAAATCCGTGTATATTTATTTTAACCTTTTTTTATATTAATTTTATAAGAATTTGTGTGAATTTAATAATGTAATATATTTATAAGGCATAAGTTGTGACAAATTAGCAGAAAAACTTACCTTAAATTATTTCATTAGTAATTATTGATGAATTTAATATAAATAATAATTTAAAGCATTTTAGTAAATTTATCAATTATAATACAGTACGATACTATGAAACCAAACAATAAAAATGTTATTAAACAATAGCAAACGATACAATCTGTCCAAACATTGTATTTGATATTACAATACAATATAATACCAAACAATACAGTACTATACATTATGAAACCGTAAATAATCACAGTCCAAACAAAGTGTTAGTTATTATTTGAACAAATAAAAATTTCTATCTTAATTCGAGTAGAAATAGCATTTCTCTTCTGCCTATCCATGAAATTTTAAAAAATCCAAACATCTCATGATGTAAATTTTTGTTTTTTTAATTGGGTCAAGGAACTATGTAAATAAATATTACTAAATAATAACGAGAGGTTGATAGTATAATTAAAAATGGAGGTCCATTTTTCCTCTTCCCTAAGCCATTAGCCAATAGCATCTCAACTCCGCGAAAGAGGAATTAGGGTTTTATTTCGCTAAAATAGGGATCTCTAGATCCAAATTCGTGCTAAATTGCTAAGCCCTAATTCATGAGATTCTTCTATATGCTTGATTGCTAGCTTCAACATCATCTTCAATTGGAGAGAAAACGAGATTCGTGCTTCGTCGGAACCCTAATTTTCTTCTCCGATCTCTCTGTCAGATCGAGTATGCTTTCTTTCTACTTTGGAATTTGAATTCTTATATGTTGTAATTTGGTAATCTTAAAGTCCCCTATGTTGTATGTTTGAAAGTTTGAATTCCTCTTTGTTGTGTTATAGTTGGCTTTATATTTAAACTCCGAGATCAAGATGTTTAGTTAATACTGAAATGGGTCAACAAATGAGAATTTGGAATGATTACTGAACTTTGTTTGTAAGGCTATTTGGCTTTTTGAGTGAATTTGAAATACACTGGCATTTTTTTAGTATGTCAAATTCTGGAACTTTGGCGTTAAAGGTGGTCTAAGAATTTGAATGTCTACTTATTGCTTATTGAGTTAGTACTATCTTTTTTTGGGATTGATCTTTTTCCTTTTTTGTCAATTGAGTTTTTCTCGACGTCTTGTGTTTGCTATTGGCAAATTGAGTTTTTTTTCATCGTCTTGTGTTTGCTATTGGCAAATTGAGTTGGTTATGTGAAATAATTGTTGTAAAACTGAACTTTAGGTGGATTAATTGCTTTGAAGATATTGTTTTTGCACTTTACCTGATATTCATGCAAGTAGATTCTTATTCCTGAAACAAAGGTGAGGTAAATTAAATGTATGGTTTTAGAAAGAGATACACAAAAAAAGAAAAGTTGAAATATCTGAAAAGAGGACTCCCAATTGTCTTCTTTTTCTGCAGATTGTGAGTTTTCCCTTGTCATATCCTGCTAGTGAGTTACTCTTTCCTTCCCAAAATAATGACCAAGTTTCCTTGTTGCCCCATTTGAAATATTCTATCCTTTTCCTTCCTATGGCACATTTCCCTCAAATGATTCAAACCAATAAATTGATGTCTACATTTTTCTAATTTAATGTGGTGTACGGTTGACAAAGTTAACCAATGAAAACATGATCCACCCAAGTTTGGGCGGTCCATTTTGTCATGCCCTAATCAGCCCATCAAAAGTTGGGCAGATTTGGGATAAACATGTATCCCAAATTGACCCATGCGAGATCTTCTCAAAATATTTTAAAAAGATTTATTTTTGGTTGAAACGTTATGTATAGCCATAATAAAGAAAAATTATTATGTAATTAAACAAATTTATTAGAAATCAAACAAAGAAATTAGAACTGCGTAAGAGTTTGGTAGGTTGAGTTATGACCCATAGTGTAACCCATATTGACCCAACTCATTTCAACCTAAGTAACCATTGGGCGGTTTAGTGATCCCTCCCTCATTTATTAACTCAGTCCATTTTAACTTTCTCAAGTTCAGCCCACCTGATCATTTGACACTCCTAATGCGATATCTCCGTTTATTTTATCTGGTGACAACAATGGTTTCTGCACTATCTGGCCATGCTTGGACGTATCTTGACTTTTCCATCAGGTACTTACTACCTCCCACTAGAAGAAGTAACAAACAACTTTCCCACAAATGCTTAGGCAAATGAAAAGAACAACAACAACATACCCACTGTTATCCCACAAGTGGGGTCTAGGGAGGGTGATATGTACACAAACCTTATACCTACCTTATGAAGGCAGAGAGGTTGCTTCCGATAGACCCTCGGTTGGGTTCAAATGTGTGATATGATAAGGCAAATGAAAAGAAATCACTCACTTAATATTTTTTTGTCTCGTTGGGATTTTTTTCTTTTCTTTATAAGGCAACATAAAATGGATCTTGGGGATTTGAATTTTGAACTCTGGTCTCCCCTAGTTTTCATCCATTCTATTGACTACTAGGGAAAATCCTAAACTATTTACTATAACACTTCTCTACCAACCTCAATATAATAATCTATTAAAACATTCATTCTGTTTTTGAACTCCCCACTAGTAAAAGCAGGTCATTTTATCAGCTAGGAGTGAGAAGGTCTCCTGGTCAATTGTCTATAGTTGCTTAATGGGGTCTTTATCTTTGCATGTTTCCTTGAGAGATGTCTTTCAACATTAGCTTTTAATGTAGTCTTATTTCACTATTCATGTTATGATGTACTTTGATGACTTGATACATGGGAACCACGTCAGTATTAATTTCATCTCAAGACTGGCTTTGTATTCATCATTTGCATTCTTTCATGCCTCTCCCAATTATCGTCTCTGAAAATTTACTACCAGTTATGTTTTGTTGTCTCTTTTTCATCCCTTCCCCCCTCAGCTGTGGGCTTCCATCACTCCATACTTCAGAGCCTTGTACTTCTTGGAAAAAAATGCATACTGCTGGACATTGTGTTACTTCTTATCTAGGTCCTTTATTTTGCCATTCAATGTTATATTTAAGTATCATTGCATGGTCGGTGAGAAACTTCCACATCCCTCTGGATGTGGGGTGTTAGACGAGCTGATCTCTTCGTGAACCCACGTTCTAATTTGTTTCATTAGTTTGGCAGATAATTGTTTTGTTTCATTCTGGATTTACTGGCACTCACGTTTCTTTTACTCCTGACAGTTTTGGTTTGAAATCAATCCATGCCAAACCCAAGGTGGCTTTTACTTCATAAAAATACTGAAATAGATGCACTTTATTGGTTCACCCTGGTGGTTATTAAGTCAGCTTACATTTTTAATTTCTATATAGCCATTGCCCTTTTGTTTGCATTTCAATCCCATAAGTAAGTAGACTATTGCTTAGCTAGATAGTTGTGGACATTGTCTTACCTACCAATAGTTTCCAGGAAATATGCTCTATTCATGTGCTGGGCGCTAATTGATGGATACAGACAGCAAGAAGTTTGGAAGAGGTGTGCTTCTTACCGTGATCTCCTAACAGTCTCTTTGCATGTTAGGGTAAAATGACTACTGCTGACATTTGACTATATTTGGGTCCTTATTTCATGCGTGGGTTTTGATTTAAGGTGGAACGCACTGCATTTGAGTATTTGTATGTGAATTTCGCTCGATATATTTGGTGTTGAATATCTCTTTTCTGTTTTTTTTCTTTTCTTTTGTGGTGCTATTGTTTTTACTTTCCGGAAGTGGAAGTGATTGATTTACTTCCGACTTGTATTTGCCTATTTCTTTTGCATTCCAAGTATGTAACCACTATCATCTATTTGGGAAACAAAAGAAGATTAGTGATGCCAGTTTTGATGCTTTTTGAATGAGGTTTTGCAAAATTATGTCTGTGCAAAGCAGTGTGTATCCAGCTTCTTCTTGCAGCATTTGGGTTGATGTTGGCTGTTAGTGTAACAAATTTGGTAACAAGATCTCACAAATAAGAGAATAACTAAAATATGCTTGAAGCCTTGCCAAGGTGGTTCACAGTTTCACACAGTTAAGCCGCTGTAAAGGTTGTGATTGCCAAAAGAATATTTTGCTTAGTATGTGAAGCAGAAACAAACCAAAAAGAAAAAGGATTGTAGTACGTAGCAGTACTTGAGTTCTGATATTGGAGGTGACAATTGAAGATAATACCGAAAAGCAGAGGAGAGATATTAACAGTATTGCATGTTTAGTCTTGCGTGGCAGAGTTTTAGGCAGACCATCAAAAAGAGAGGAATCTAGCTCTCAGCATTAACCGAGTTTTAATATTGGAGGTGATAAATGAAAGTAATAATAGGATGTGGAGGAATTCAAAGTATTGCATTTTGAGTCTTGTAGCAGACTTACCATTTAGCAATAAATTTGAGATCTGACCTTAATAGTAGTGAATCCGTTGTCTTATGTTGTTTGAAGATATATTTATTCCTAAAAATCTTTTAACCATCTCTCAGAAATTCTGATGATAAATTTTACTTGCCGTTTTAAAAAAATTTCTGATGAAGAATTTAAAATTAAAGCATTTGACACTCTGATCTTCTTCTCCGAAAAATGTATTCATTTTTATCAAACATGATTGGCTTACTGTGGATTGGTCCAAATACATTATTAGGGCCAAGAGAACTTACAGGTGCTGTGGATCTTATTACTCACTTCAAGTTGTTGCCCCATCACGAGTTCTTCTGCAAGAAGCCTCTTCCATTGTCAATTTCAGATACACACTACCTTCACAATGTGGTGGGAGACACAGAGATTAGGAAAGGGGAGGGGATGCAGTTGGATCAGCTTATACAGGATATATCGTCTTTGAAAGATACAAATTCACGCATCCAACCATTCGACTTAGATGCTCTTAGAGAAGCTTTTCAACTACGTGAAACAGCTCTAGTTGATCTGCCTCCTGTAAGAGATCTATTGTGTGAAGCTTGAGTTATATAAGTATATTGATTCAGCTCTTTAAGTAACCCTTTTATTCCTTTCTGATCTCTGAAGCTGGAGGCTTGGAAGTGGATTTTTTTTTCAAACCCTATGCTTTTCTATAATGCCAATTTGCCCGTTTCAGTAATTGCTGATCAATAGGTCTTTTTGGTGTTTCATAGTCTGAAAAAGGGATCCCCACTGTAGCTGGAAAGTCTAAAAGTGAGTCGAAAGACAAGGAGAAGAAGCATAAGAAGCACAAGGATAAAGATAAGGAGAAGGACAAAGAGCATAAGAAGCACAAACACCGTCATAAAGATCGAAGTAAAGACAAGGATAAAGAGAAAAAGAAAGATAAAACTGGCCATCATGATTCTGGTGCTGACCATTCAAAGAAACATCACGAAAAGGTCTGCTATTAACAAATTTAAGAGTTATGCAAATCTGGTGATTCTCCTGGCATGCGGTATACTGTGATATCATGTGGTTATTTCATATTTAAGAAGTTTAGAAGACTGGTTCACAGTAAAGCCACTTAATAATTGGCTCAATGGTGTCTTTACTGAAAATGGCGTTACTTTAAAACTGACAGAAATATTTTTTGAATAGGCGCCACTAGAATCTTACTGGCTGTTTCTCTTGCTTTCATGAACTTTCACTTCATTGTTCGTGATTTAGCTTATAAGTTGCATTTATAGGATTCAAGTAGAATAGAGTTCAGGGAAAAAAGGTTTAATTGTTTGGGAAATATCTGGCTCAGAGTTTGTTGAATCAATTGTTACTTGACTTTCAGTTTTCAGTTACTGTGGCAAAAGATGGCCATTTGACTTAGTTTAATAAGATATCCTTTACGTCGTCATTTCTTCATGTGTTGTTAAAGGTTCACTTAAGCCCTAAAGCGAGGCTCAAAACGTGTTGAGCGGTTTGCCTCGCTTAATGTGCGCTTCAGTGTCATCATCAAGGTTCTAAGACATACTTTTCCTTGCCTATGAGCCTCTTCAGCGACACTAAACAATTGATATTTCATTTTATCGTAATTATTTTTCAATTTATTTGTTCATAAATTTGTTATTCATGCTTATAATTATCGGCCTTGGAGTAAATATGTATATTTGTATTCTTTCCCCCTTTGCGTAATGAGCCGGAGAGATGCAACCTCACATTGGTGAGGGAGTTCTACGCAAACTGGGATACCTCATTCGGAGAGAGCACCAAGGTAAAGATCAGAGGACAGGTGGTGCGATTCACAGCTAAAAGACTCAATTCCTTCTTAGAGACACCTGTTGTAGACCCTTCGGAGTATTCATCTTGTTGGAGAAGCCTCCTTACAGAGACATCCATCATACTCTATGTGGTGAGCACTCATCCACTCGTTGGGCGAGGGATCAAAATGGCACTCATTCCACATTTGCGTTTGCTTTTCTGAATAGGAAGTCAAAGGTGTGGGTGAAGTTGGTGTGTGCTGTCTTTCTCCTTGGGACACATATGACAGAGGTGATTCGAGAGCGGATTGTCTTGGTGTACATGTTGATGATGGGGATACCGATCAATTTTGATGCCGTGCTTCGTGAAAATATGAGAAGATCACTGGACAATTGTAGATGGAATTATTATCACGGCAGTCTCTTGACCATGTTATTGCAGGAGGCAAGTATTGAGGAGGATGCAAGACCTTTAAAACCCACGCTTTATTTGTGCTTTGCGCTTAAAGCTCCAACGAACCTTAGAGCCTTTTTGCGATTAAAGTTCCAACAGACCTTTGAGCCTTTTTGCGATTAAAGTTCCAACGGACCTCAGAGCTTTTTTGCTCTTTTTGCTTTTGACAACATGTTTCTTTGACTAGTCTTTTGCTTGTAACAGTAGCTTCAAATTCAAATTTGTTTGATTTCTTTCATCTTACTGTATGCTATGTACTGAATTTATGAGAAGTTGACTCTGTAATTTTTCTCGTCGTACTATATGCTATGTGCTGATTTAATGAGAAGTTGACCTTGTATTCTCTCTATGTGACAATAGTGGGTAATTTTTAGTTTGACTTGAGGTCTTGACCTAGTGGAGCCGAGCTTAACTATTGAGCTGGCTTGTTGGGATTGCTCTTGCTATAAAAAGTTCATCCCAGATCTGCGACACGTTTAGGATTTTAGCAGATAGCTATAATGTCACTTCACTGTATTGAATGTGATTATGCTTTTGTTTGACCTCACTGATTATGATCTTTCTGATGATATCAGAAAAGGAAGCATGATGGCGAGGAGGATCTTAATGATGTTCACAAACACAAGAGAAACAAGGTAAAATAATATTGTATTCAATATCTTTGCAAACGTTAAGTTCGTTTCTGAGCTCATTATATGGGCAGTTTTCACTATATTGAGACCGTTCCTTCACCTTATACCAATTGTGATATTCTTACATGCTGAAATGTTGCAGCACAAGAGCTCAAAGATTGATGAAATTGGTGCTATAAAGGTTGCAGGCTGAAATGTTGCATGTGCTACTATAATTTATTGTCCTGGGGTGTTGCAGTTAAGAATTTGCAGGGTTCCTTTTCTTACTATTGTGAAATATCCAAGGTACGGAAGTTCTTGTCCTACTATATCCCACCAATCGAAGAACTTTATGGCATACCCAAGTGTTTTCATCTGTGCCATCTATTATACAATGTCTATATCCTACTTGGCTCTGCTTTACAAATTTTCACTTTTTCTGGAAAAAAGGATTGACTAGTTATTGACCTCTAAAGCTGTTTGGGAAGCCTGTTTTGTAGCTATTAGGTGCTCATGAGGTTCACATTTATGACCAAGACGTGCTTTAAAGTATTTTAGTTTGTGGATATTGAATGATTTCCATTTGTTGGATGAAAAGCAGTGTCCTAATCACGGGCTTTTAGTGTCCCTAGTGCTTATAAAAAATAAGAGAAGAAAGTTCTTTGTGTCTTGACTGTCTGTTGCTATATATTCTGTTGCAGAATGGAAGGGTTGCCGAGACTTGCAAAAATAAAAAATAGAAGAGTTACTTGGGCTTTTATACATATTTGGCATTGCATTCTGCTGTTAGTATCTAGTTTTGGTGTTTGTTACCTCGTCTTACATAATGTTTCTGTTTCTCTTTTCCATGCAGAATAGCTTCTGGACTAACTAAAGAATGCCAAGAGGGGTGAATTCACCTGTTGAAGTAGATTGTAGTGAAAGGTGCAGAGTGCTGAAAAACACCCTCATTGTATCATATTAAAAGGGGTTCTTTAGTTAGCAATGACATTGAAAACCTTGATCTCTTCTTTAGCTGTCTTGCCTTACAATGATTAATTATTCTTTCTGTCGTTCCCCATCTATCGGGGGCTGTAATCTCGATTCTTAGTCTTAACCAGTTGCGGCTCTGGGTAATAAGAAAGCATGTGAAGGTTAAGACGAGTGTTGTTCGGGTCTCTTGTCATGTATGAACTTGAGTGCAACTCATCAGCATTTAAACATCGAAAGAGGGAGAGAGTGGTGGGTGGGTGGGGTACTAGTATTTTTAAGGATGTAGGAATATGTATTGTTATGACTTATTTGGAATTCTGATTGCCAGGGTTGAAGTTTTTTGTTGTTGTATAGTCTAGGCTAAAAATGAAATCAAGTTATTCTTGAGATTTGTGTGCTACAGGACTTTATTAAGCTGATTTGTTAATGTATCATTAGTGATAAACATGTAAAATTTTGGCACTTGTTCCAATATGTGGAAGCTGCAGTTTACTGCAAATGTCTCTGAGTTAATGATTGATGAGGTTTTCTATCTAAGGTATAATATTTTCAAACAATTGTATGATTCATATGTTGTAGCCATCTTTGACATAGTTAATTGTGTCACTTCTTCTTTAGACCACCAAAGCAAGAAAATAGAAGTTGGGAAAGCATGTTTTGCATTATGGTGTGGAACACATTAACAAAAGGAAAATGATAATTGATGAGGTTAATCATATGAAGTCAAGGAAATACATCATCAAATAATCCACATCCTTGTTTTTTCTCACATCATTCCTATATTTCTACAACATAGTATTGTCTCACTAGTTGTGTTTGGGGAGGGTGGGGTGTATGTAGATTTTATTGGGATAGAGAGATCGTTTCTGATATATATATGTACAATAGGTAAAACTATGGAAAGGAAATATCAATTTGAGACACGAGACTAATAGCCTGTTTGGCCAAATTTTTGGGAGGTCAAATATGCTTATTTTTTTCAAGAAGTGAGGTGTTTGACCAAACTTTTGGGAGAAAATAAGTGTTTTGGGTAAGTATCAAAAGCAGTTTTTGAAAAGCTAAAAGAAGTAACTTCTACCTAAGGGTATCTTTTTTGAAAAGCACTTTAGAGAAAAATACACTTAGAAGCACTTTCAAAAAGTTTGGCTAGACACTAATTGCCGCTCAAAAGTATTTTTATAATTTATTAATCAAACACAAATTGTTTTTCAGCAAAAGTACTTTCGAAAAGTGTTAAAAATAAGATGATTTTAGAAATTTGGTCAAAACGAGCTATAAGTCTTAAGTTCACCGTAATGTCAAACTCAAACTCACTCATAAATGGAATTGTGACAATACAGTGTCACTACTTATGTAAAATTTTGCGTACGCAACCGAGTTATACCAAATCTTGGTTAACTCGATTATAAATTGTGTCACAAATAATCATTTTAACATACATATTAGACAACCAATTTAGCAACAAACTCATTTATATTTCTATCAGAACTCCCACCTTCATCCATGGCCTTTATTGTTAATTCTCTCCATTTGGTTGCATTCCTTCTAATCTCTTTGCCTCTTTCTCCTTCCATGACTTCTTTTATGCAATGTTCCACAACTTCTTGTTCAACAACACCCTTTTCATTTGATTGTGCCTTTATTCCCATCTCCCAAATATCCATCACATACTTAGCATTTGTCCATTGATCAGTCCATATTGGAATTGCCACCATTGGAACTCCCAAACTCAAGGCCTCTAAAGTAGAATTCCATCCACAATGTGTCATAAAACAACCAATTGCTTTGTGTGATAACACATCTAGTTGTGGACACCAAGTAACAACTAGCCCCTTTTCCCTTGTGATGTTCTCTAGAAAATCTTTTGGAATTTTAGGCTCTTCTGATTCTCTAACTATCCACAAGAAGTTGTGGTTGCTATTCTTCAATCCACAAGCTATCTCTTTCATTTGTTCTTCTTTCAATTCAGCCATACTTCCAAATGAGACATACACAACAGATCCATCAGCACAATCACTTAGCCATTTCATGCAAACATTAGTTTTAGGCTTGTACATGGTGAGACCATATGACTTATCATTCTCTAGTCTCTTGTCCACATACATGGATGGTATGGTTGGTCCAATAGTCCTCAATGGCAATCTCTCTGTTATCCAATCTACTTCCTGTTCATAATAAATTTAAAAAAAAAAGGTCAGAAGAATGAACTATATGAACTCCAAGTAGTAAATTAAAAAATAAATGGACATCTCGGTGCACTAAGCTCCCGCTATGTGTGAGTTCAGAAAAGCGTCGGATCACATTTGATCTATTGTAACACTCTTGCATTTCTGCAGCAGGCTATTTTCACAGCTTGAACCCGTGACGTCATCATCACACGATTTCAATCCTTACCTTTGTTAAGCGCTAAGGCGCAACAACTTTCACGAAGCCGGCTGGGTAGTGAAGTGGTCCGTGTAGGTTAAATAAGACTTGTGTTAAACAAACATAGTAGTCAAAGCCAGAGTGGGGCGGGATCAAGAACTGATTTTCGATATGCAACATCAATCAAGGTAAAAGGGTGGTCAAAAAGTAAAGAACCCGTGGTGCCTGCTTGTGACACATAGGGCTCTCAGATCCTTAAAAAAATGTTGCGGGGGTGTGTGCCGAATCCTTTAAAAGTTATTAATTTTTTTGAGGATCTGACACAGGTGCGACGACATTTCTAGAGGATCCGCATAGATTCTTTCCTTTGCGCCGAGGTTCCCTTAATTAAGGAATAAAAAAAACAAGAAAAAGAAGAGTGTGAATACAAACATGTTTCTCCAATTCATATATGGTGTTACAAAGTATCCAATCAGCTTCTTGGATATTAGAGAATTGATCAACAAGCATCTTCAAGAATGGTGGATAGGACCCCAAATCATTAACAAAAGATGGCAAGTCAGAGGGAACTAGTGGTGGCAATCCAGGGAGCAAAACATGATGCCCTTCAACAGGAAGCTTTAGTTCCTTTTGTTGGATATGATAGAAAATGTTTTCAACAGCACATGACATAGTGAAGAAAACAGCACTCACAAGTCCAAACTTTTTGGCCACATCAAGAATCCAAGGCATGAATGAGTCATAAATGACACAATCTATAGGATTTCCTTTGCTTTTCAACTTTTCAATGAGTTGTGAGAGATTTTGTGATCCAACTTTTTGGTAACTTTCCAAGTAGGTTTCAATGGACTTAGCAGAAAAAAGTCCATTCACATCATCATATCCATCAGAAATTGGCTCAATTGTGATTGAACTTGTCAATTCTTGCATGCTTTTCTTGTAGGTGAAAAGGGTGGGAGCAAGTGTGATTTCTATGCCTTTGTGTTGTAACCTTTTGGAGAATTGAAGCATTGGATTTATGTGGCCTTGTGTTGGAAATGGTATTACCAAGCAATGCATTTTGTTTGATATGCACAATTCAATGTTGAATTCCCTCTCTCTCTCTCTCTATATATATATATATATAGGGAGATGGAATGTAGTCTCCATCGGTTCAATTGAATCCAATATTTTTTATACGAATATAAATATATATATATGAAAATTATTTCCTTTACGAGAGTCAAATTATGTAATTTTCTATGTGAATCAGACATTCAAATCCTTAAGTTTTGAAATAAAATCTACATATTTAGAAACTATATACAACAACAACATACTCAGTGTAACCACCACAAAATAAGGTCTGGGAGGATAGATTATACGCAGATCTTACCTCTATCTTGAAGGTAAAAATGATTATTTCCAATATATTTATAATAATATTATAATTCACAATTCAAAATATTTTTAAAACATATCAAAAAACAATCTTTCAACTTTTCAAATAATAACTACATCCGTGAAGTGGAACAAAAGAAGAAGTATATTAAATATCAATAACCTTCAAGTTGCGAACTTAAAATCCCAAAAGTACAATAAATTTAATTATTGGAAATATAAATAACAGCTTATTCAATTTAAATTCTAAATTCGTGTATGTGCGCATTAAAAATTATTTGTCTCTTATAGTTGTCATAGAAATTGATTGGCATACGCAACATGGCTTTTTTGACTTTACAACCCATGTGCTATTAATAATTCTTCGAAAATACCCTCAAATTTTTAATAAAAACTTATAAATTTAAATGGATCCTTGTAAAAAGGAGGAATGACATATATTGAGTGAAGAAGAAATTAGAAATTTAATTTTGAAAAATTTATTTTGAGAATTAAGAAAAAATAATAAGAATAAAATAGTAAAGAATTTGATTAGGCTAAAAGTAATTATAAGCTGAAAACCATAAGTTGAGACTGATTAATTTATGACTTTCGGATAATTTTGGCTTATAAGTACTTTGGACGTTTATCAAACGTATAAATAAGCTAAAGATTGTTTATATGCTGGTTTGACTAACTTATAAATTTATCAAAACACTCATATATTTCTCACATGCCAAGTCATGAAACTACACGAGGGGGTGGGGGTGGGGGTATGGGGAGCAGTGGTGAAACTAGAAATTTCATTAAGGGTGTTAAAGTTTTGATAAATATGTATGAAAAAAATTAATTTATATATTTAATATAATTTTTTATATACATAGTATAATTTTTTTATGAAGATTGTTCGGTTGGCCACCGTGAGATATATGTGGCTATGCCATTGTTGGGGGGGGGGGGGGTAGTTGTAATCTTTTTTTAATTTATAGTCAACTAACTATTTATTACTATTCAGCAAATAGTAAGGCAAAAATAAATAAACAATCGAATAAAAAAATAAAGTGACACATGATGTTTTTATATTAGGTCCAATTCAATGTGAATCTTAGTTCATTAACGTTGGATTACTAGAAAAAACCTTCGTAAGCTCCGGGGCCAGATCCAGGGTGGCGAAAGGGGGTTCATTCAAATCCATTTCATCGGAAAAATGCATTATATATGTAATTGCCAAATATAATACATATGTGTATATATTGGATATTGAACCCCCTTGACACAACTTGAAAATCTATTTGGAAGCCTCTTGGTGAAAATTCTGTCTCCGCCATTGATAAGCTCTTAAGTATTTCTATGATAATAATTTTTTCGATCTTGTAATAATTAATACAATGCCTCAAAAAATATTATTTTAAATATATAATAAATCGACTAGAGAATTATAATGCTTATATATAATAGGAAAAAAAAAGTTTGAAACTAGTTTGATAGAATGTGTATTATTTTTTTTGTACGTAATATATATTAGTCCACTTGCACGATTTCTTGATAAAATAAAAAATAATAACTCAAGAAATTTAATCCTTGAAATTTTTTTTTTATTAATCTTGTTCCAAATATAAGATTAGTGTTTCCAAATTTATTCCATTTGATTATTGAAGTCGACTTTTCTTATATAATTGCTTTTTTTTTTCCTTCAAATTTTCATGCTTGTTAATTCATTTTATATTTTGCGAGACTAAAATAGTTTATTAATTTTTTTATTATTAAAATTAAATTTTAGTAAATAATATTTGTACGAGACTTTTCTTTGTTTGGCAAATGAAATAATGTGGATTTTACTTTTCAAGCAAACGAGCCTAATTGAGAAAGACTCATTATTGTTCTTTTTTCTTTTATATTCTTTCTTATTTTATTCACGTGTCGTTGATTTTTATTTTTTTTTACTCTTCAAAAGTATTTTTTCCCTCAATTTTATTCAATTATTTTTATCAAATAAATAAATAAATAAAAATTTATAGTAAATTTCTCATTTTTTGACATGATTTAGAGTGTTTTGGTATTTCAAGTATTTAATTTCTCAACACTTCTCTTTTTATCTTTCTAGTGATTCTTAAGTATCTTCACAAGTCATGACACACTTTATATTATCTGTCTTCGTCCAATCAAAGATGTTCATGACATAGAAAATCAAGCTCAAGTTAAACGTGATTAGGATCGTGCTTTCGCTTTTTTCCTATAGTTACTATTATTCTTTGTTTTCTGAAATCGCAGATTTTTGAACTGAGTGTTTGTAAAATAAGTGGAAAGTTGAGAATTAAATTTTACTTTATTACTCATTCCATCTTATCTTAACTGTCGCTTTAGCTTAAAGAAATGAACCCAAAATAATTGTCATTTTAGAAATTCGAGATTAAAGCTGACAATTGTTTTTAACTATATCCTTAATATTATATAAACAGTTCTTTAAATATTGCTCGATTCTCAAAAAATATTTAATAAATAAAGGTAACTTAGTAATTTAAATTTTGTATTTATTAATTTTTTTAATAATTATAAAAAAAATAAAATAACAATTAAAATGAACGATGAGGGGGGAGGAGGGGGGGGGGGGGGCTAATTGTCATCCTTTTTATTTATAGTCGACTAGATACTATTCTGTAAGTATTAAGGAAAGAACATAATTCAAAAATACAAAAAACAAATTGACACGTGATATTTTTATACTGATTCAGAATTAATATGAATTTTAGTTCAATACTCTTGGGTTGCGAGAGAATTTCGCTATAAGCAATTAAGTTGTTATTCGATACAATGTTGAAGGTGTACATATTTCTACATTTCTACTTATACACATATAGTTCCCTCAATCTTATAATAATTGATACGATGTCTCACCAATTATTATTTTAAATATACGGTAATTCGACTAGAGAATTATAATGCTTATTAATAGTAGAACAAAAAGTTTGAGACTAGATAGACATATGTTTATTTTCTTTTTTATTTAGACACTTTAATCGAAACTTATAGGTTATATATATTTATTACATACTTTAATTTTTATCAATATCTGCCTATTAAATATAATAAAAATTTGATAAAAATATCCCTAATTAAAAATACCGAAGAACTTCAAGAACTTTTCGTGAAGTTTTGAATTGCTATATTGTTCAAACTCCATCGTCTTTTTATGTAGTTTTGAACTGTTATCGTTCAAATTTCAATATATTTTCATGATATTTAAATTATGACAATTCAAACTCCATAAAAAAATTTTAAAAGTTTGTCTGTGTTTTAACTACAGTATTATTGTTCACATTTTATTTTCACATAGAGAAAATAATTTTATTTAATTAAATTTTAAATGATAGCTAAACTTTGAATGCCGACTCAAAAACTGGCTAGTTCGATCAATATTTACCTTCAAATGATGAGTTGGGTTGTGAAAGTATGTTAAGCCCACATAGATTTGGTTTGGGCTGGATTAAGTCAGCCCATTTTAGTAGCTTTACTTAGCAAATAAGTCAAGGTAGGTACTCAACTCTCTTAAAGTTTTAAGGATGTGTTTGGTACGAGCGATAATAGATAATTAACTTCAGAAATAATTTTGAATGAGTTTATTTTATATGCAGTTGAGATAAAATTTTGAGATAATTTATCTCGAAGTTAATTATCTCAAAATTATAATATTTATTTTATCCTGCATTGAGATTGAATAATAATCTCGAAATAACTTAATGTCAACTAAATGAGCCTAAAAATATCAAAATTAAAATTTATGTTAAAAAGCACAATGATATGAAAAATATTTACAATATTAGAATACAACAACAATAACATACTTAATGTAATTTCATAAATGGAGTCTGAAAGGGTAGAATATGCAGAAATCTTAACCCTACCTCTATGAGATAGAGAGGATGTTTCCGACATATCCTCGGCTTAAAAAAATGCATCCAAAGAAGGATAAAAAGAAAAATAACAGCAACAAACTAACACGATAAACAAAGCAATCAAAATAACAAGTAGTAGTAAAAATAAAAAATAAGATACTACGTGAATACTATATACAACTACTAAACAAAGAGAAAGATGAGATTAATTCCCTGCTTCTGAATACTTCCTCGTAAAAGTACTATAACACACGGCTATCTATTATTTTTCAATTCTAATTCTTGACCTTCAAACTTTCCTATCTAAAGCAGTGGCATAACCACATATAGTAAAAAGTAGTCAGACAAACACCTTTCGTCAAAAAATTACACTATATATATAAAGCTATACAAAATATATAGATCAAAAATTACTTTTCATATATATATATATATTAAAATTTAATTTCACCACTGATCTAAATTATATTTTTAATAAGCTAAAAATATGTCAGATCGGTTTATAATATTAACATACATAATTTAGTTCCTTCACTAAAAAAGAAAAAGGGTGATTTTTATTCTTCATCCAATAATTGAAAGAAAGGAAAGGAAAAAATAGTATATGGATAATGTTTGGCAATCAAGTGAAGATTCTTGGATTCGAATTTTAAATTATAGCAAATACTCAAGTGGAAAGCAATTCCATTATGTAGCATTGGTTTGGTAATAGCAAAATTTCGAGTTACATGCGCGGATTTAAAATTTAAATTTTAATAAATTTAATATTTAAAATTTAAATATTAAATTTATTACATATTTAAGATTATAAATTTATATTTATTATAATTTTAATTAACTTATATATATAAATTTATATTTCATATAAAAAATATTAAGTTCAGATAGATTTAAAATTAGAAGACTGCAAAATAACTTAAAACAAAAACTAATTATATTATTAAAGGTTGTAATTAAATGAATAAAATCTCTCAACTTTTAATCAGAAATGAATTGAAAATATAACTTTCCTCGTTAATGATTAAAAAAAAAAAATTGGATAGGAATTGATTCAATTTTATAATTAAAAATCTTAAATTCAATTGAGATTTTTTAAAAATAAAGTAAAATTGTTATTTCCAATAAAAATTGAACCCGATGATTTCTTCCACCTGAAATATAAAAAAGGAAGGGAAAAAGGTATAATTCGAGCTAAAACTAATAATAATTAAAAGAAAAGTTAAAATTTTATCGATAATTTGAATCAATCAGAGTTTCAATTCAGATATAGAATATCACATGAAAGAAAGAAGCACAAAAGAGTGCGCGAAGGAGAGAGCAATATTTAGTGTGGTTAATACCTTTATTAGAGAGTGGTTTACTTCTATTATCAAACTCTCCACGTGATTTCAAATTTAATCGACCCTTAATATAAATATTTAACACAATTTTAAATTTAATTGATTTTCAATAAAAATATAAAATATTGATGCAGAAAAAAAAAAGGTGTGGTAATAGGAAAATATGCATGTGTGTGTGTTAGAAACTGTCATAAAATAGCAGTCAACATTCCTAACTCTTACTTTACTCTTCCTTTTTTTTCCCTCTCTCTACTCTCTTTTAGCGATAAAACCCTCGCCACCAGAAAATGGCTTAATTTTCTCCGGCGAAATTCGCCGCCGACGCTTCATTTTCCTACGCCCGATCCTACTACCTGTAAGCTGGACTCGCCTTTTTAAGGTTTTTTTTTTTCATTCGTTTTCTGTTTCTAACTCACTCTGTAGCTTCAGATCAAGTTTTTTTGCTGTAATTTACAAAAAATTGGAAATTTTTGCTGCTTTAAATGCTCATTTTGAGCTTAATTAGCTAGTGTAATTGCTTTTCTAGGCTCTCTTTGTTTAATTTTTTTTGTTTTAGCTCAATTCTGTTTTAGCTATTTTTGCGATCTGAATGTCTCTGTTTGCCGTTAACTTAGGTACCGGAGATATTAGAGTGCGATATTTCACTTAGCTCTGTTTCGTTTAGTAATTAATTGTGTGCTGCATGTTAATTTTTGTGATTTTCCTTCTTTTTTTTTTTTGAAGAATTAACCAGAACAGCTTCCCACTCTACGGCATAAACTTAAAATAGGCGGTAGATGTGTAATATATGTATAATTCATGTATAATATGTATATAATCATGTATTTAGTGTATAATCTATGTAACTGGCTAGGAAAAGGAAACAGTGGACCCGACCGGCTATTTGTGTAAAGATCCCTTTCTTATTAGGCCTAGTATTTTCTAGGAATTGTTTTCTGTCTGATTGAAGTTGCATGTTAGTTTAAGATAAAGATGGGGTTTTAGCTTACACTCCAGTTAAGAGAATTTCTAATTTTGCCCTACAAGACAGATTAGTTACCAGTATTATGATATGAGGTCCAATAGAGTGGAATGGAATATATAGGATTCATGTAGTCGAAACTTACTAGCTTGGGATTTCAGGTTTAGTTGATTTAACGATTGATGATTATTTTGTAATTTTGTTTACAAATCATGAGCGATTATCTGTTGAGCCTGAATTCTAAGCTTGATTTAGTTTCCGTGGGTGATCTTGTTATGGCACATTTACAGCGAATTATAAACTTGTCGGCTTCATGTAAGGTTATTTATGAGAATTAAAGAGTAGTAAGGTACTTCATCATAAGTCTATTTTGGATAGGCATTCTCTTTCCTTCTCCTTTATGTGTACTATGAGGTTGTGTCCTGCTGGTTATGAGCAAATCTTGTCTTATTTCTAACAATGATGCTGTTGAATAAGAGCAGTAGGTACTTTATCATGGGAAGATGTTCCATTGACCTTGATAAAGAGGTGGAGTTTAGTTAAGTTTGTGACTGACTTTGACATACCAAAATCCCAAAAGAAAAATAAGAAGAAGGGCTGATTCTGATATATTAGAACACCAACTTGTGCCATGAGATTCTAACCTCAAAGCTTAGTTAGGTTTATCTTTAGAGTTTTTATTGGTAGTTATGGGGTTGTATATCATCTCTTTTAATAAATTGTCAAAAAAATTGAAGTTCTTTTAGTCGACAATAGTGAAAGCTTTTTCTTGTTTCTCGCATTTCATCTCTCGAATTTTTTTGACTAATTTATATTTTTTAGGAATTTTTGCCATGGAAGATGCACAATCAGTTGCAATGCTTATGGACTCCACAACCTCTAAGATACAGCAGCTACAGAAAGCATTTGCTGAGTTGGAAAGTCATCGTGCTGTTACGCTAAACCTGAAATGGAAGCAACTTGAAGAGCACTTTCATGGGCTTGAGAAGTCCTTGAAGAGGCGCTTCACCGAACTGGAAGACCAAGAGAAGGAGTTTGAAACAAAAATAATTCAATCTAAAAAGATGTTGGAGAATCGTCAAGCTGCTGTTATCTCTGAGGAGCAAGCTTCACTTAAGAGCCTCCAAGAGAAAAGAGATGCAGCAGTTTCTGCCATTACTATTGCTATGGAGAAGCATAGGAAACCTTGTTGTGTGAAACCTGCTGGTGCTACTCATGAGGTGCAACGTGAGTCGTCTATGTCTGAAGCAAAGCCCCTTGATTTCATACCACTTGAGAATACAGAGGATAATATGAAGCCTTTCAAGAATGGTGTTGTGGAAATCAAGTTTTATCCAGAGTTAGTTAAGTTATGCCAAGATATGGACTCGGAAGGCCTCCACAAATTTATATCAGACAACCGCAAGAACCTGGCTGCTGTAAGGGAGGAAATTCCACCCGCTTTAAGAGCTGCTGTTGATCCTGCCTATCTGGTGCTGGACTCACTCAAGGGTTTCTACCCCTCAGAGGTGTCAATTTCAGATGCTAAAAAAGATGCAAATCTTTTGGGTCTTCGCCGAACTTGTATTATGCTGATGGAATGCCTAAACGTTTTATTAACAACCCTGGAATTGGATTGTATTTCAAGTTTAATATCAGAAAGTGTAAAGGTACGTGCCAAAGCAATAGCTGAGGAGTGGAAACCAAAGTTAGACGAGCTTGACATTGATGCAAATAATGGGAATTCCTTGGAGGCTCATGCATTCTTACAGCTTCTAGCCACCTTTGGTATTAACTCCAACTTTAACCAGGAAGACTTGTTGAAGCTGATACCCATGGTTTCACGTCGTCGCCAAACAGCTGATCTCTGTCGTTCCCTTGGATTGTCAGAGAGAATGCCAGGTTAGTTTTTGGAAATACTTGAGTCGATGGCTATAGGTTTTTATATGCGTATATTTTCGATGAAATACACGTCTTTTGACAGAACCGAAATACATAAACTATGTCCCTCTCCCTGTTCATGCTTCCCGAGAATACAGCACATAAGTCTTAGTGTTACACGTAACTATGTCTATTTTTAGCTTTTTACTACAGTGGAGCAATATTTCCTGTCTTCTATTGATATGGGTCTAGGAGGTTAGGTTGGCTCATATCTTCAGATTCTTAAACATTTCTTTAGTTTCTGCTTTTGCATTTCTACAGGTGTTATTGACGTGTTGATTAATAATGGAAAGCATATAGATGCTGTTAATCTAGCTTTTGCCTTCGAACTGACCGACAAGTTTTCACCCGTATCACTACTAAAATCCTACTTGAATGAGGCAAGCAAAGTGTCTTCACCTGTTAAATCTGGAAATGCATCACCTACTACTGCACAGGTTTGTACGCTATGCCTTGGTCTATTTTGAAATTCACTATTTTGACACTATTTCTCTGTGTTAGTGTTCACTGTAATATTCTGGTCCTATGGGCAAGAACCCTTCTTCTCTAGTTCCCTTGGGTTGCAGGGGAACAAATGCTGGTCACCCAGAGTTATTCAGTCGATGCTCTTCCGTTAATTATTGCATCTCTCCATAATGAAATTTGTTTTCGATATCAGTTCTTGTGCAATGTACCAACATTAAGTGTTGTATTTGTTCCAGAATGATGTCAACGAGAAGCAGCTGACCGCACTGAAGGCTGTGATTAAGTGCATTGAAGACCATAAACTTGAGGCGCGGTACCCTGTGGATCCTCTCCAGAAACGGGTTCTCCAGCTGGAGAAAGAAAAGGCAGACAAGAAACGAGCAACTGAAGTTGCCAAACCTCAACCCAAGAGACCTCGCGCTAATTGCATAGCAAATGGAGCTCGAGTCACTAACATTGCCTCTGACAAGAACTTCTATGCTAGTAGAATGACCGATAGGTATCCACAGTACATATACGACAGACCATATGCTTACCCCGGACCAACTGACACCCACGTTCCGTCATTCCTTGCTACTGCCTACAACCTTCCTCCTGGACATGGCAACTTCTTTGGAAATGGTTACCACTACCAGGCTACTTACCTGCACTAATCGCTAGACTTTGCTTAAAGATCCCTTTTAGCTGTTAGTGTTAACTGTTAACCCTTCTGGCTTAACTAATACTGATAGTAAGTAGCCTTTGTTAACTTTTATTTCTGATGTAAAAGCTGATACTGTGATCTTTTAATATAATATGCACCTGTCTTTCATGTTAATGTTTCTCCTCCTTTTGATTGATTTTTCCTCGTGTGCAGCAGCTTCTTGATATCTCTTGTTTGACCATTCATTTTTTTCTAGGAAAATTCTCCTGTTTCTTTTTTCTTTCTTGCAATGGTAAAATAGTGTGTTGAGAATTACTGTTTTTATTCGAGTACCTTGTAGGGATGGGGTGAACTTGGCAAGTTTGAACCCTCCTATGGTTTAAAAGTTTGGTGTTTAATTTGATATATGAACTATTGAATTCTCTTCGATATAAAAGAAGATTTTAGTGCATTAGTAAAAAGGTTCAAAAATTACTTTAGATCACACGTAAAATCAAAATGTGATATTCTAGTGTATTTTTTGAAATCTTTCTAATATAAATTTCTAATTTCGCCGTCGTTTGAGTTTGAGTTTTGTTGTTTTACTGATCTCCCACAAAGTTTTTTGTTGCTTTAAATTACTATCAACATTTCCGTTTGTCTCGTTTATTTAGTCTAAAATAATGTAAATTCAATCCAATATATTGAATGCCTATACTCTTTGGTAGGAAAATAAGCTCTTGATAGTTTATACATCAAATCACTTAAAAATTAATTATTTATATCCAATATAATTTGATAGCTTGAAAACAAGGACGAATAAAATCTGCGTACTTTTCACTCTCTTCAGATTTCACTTGTAAAATTACACTTGATTGTTGTTGTTGTTATCGTTCAATTTACAGAGCAGGTAAAAACATTTCTCTGATGACGGTGCAGAAAACTTAATTCTGCTGCATAGACGAGAACTTTTAGGCTTGTTATCCACGAACTTGTCCAAACATACCATAATCAAAGAAAGAAAAAAAGAGTTTGTCTCTAGGTATTTGATCAAATAGGATAGGATCGCATACGGTGGTCATTTTTATTATTTTCCGATTGACATACTATGCGATTCGCCACATGAAATAAAATTCAGCAGCAAATGGTAAATATATTGCCAATTAGCATCCAAAATATGCTTCACCCGTACCTTCTAAAACCAAACCCCATAAATCTGTTTCAACCAAAAAAAAGAAAAAGAAAGAAAAACATAAAACCAGTGACCATAGTCTACAGTAAGTAATCTCTATAATCTGGCCAGAAAATCTCTAACAAGACTATGAAAGTTGAGAAAATCAAAACAATAACTAGTCAAAAGGACTAGTTCTCAAAGTTGGGAAACCTGCAGTTCAAGCCAACCAACAGAGGAAATGATCAAACCAACTTATAAGACAATCACTGCCCGTATGCGCAGGTTGGCCCAAGACACAACCAGTGCTATCAAAAGCAAAAGGCGCAAAAAAATTCTCAAGGACCGTTGGGGCTTTAAGCGCAAATAAAGTGTGGGCTTTAATTAAAAAAATGGGAAATGGGAAAAATTATAAATATATATGTTTAGTCCAAAACTAATAGTTATAATCATGAATAACAAATATATAAACAAAGAAATTGAAAAAAAAAAACGATAAAGTGACATATCATTTGTTCAGTGTTTGCCTCTTCAAAAGAGGCTCATTGACAAGGAAAAGTATGTCTTAGAACCTTGATGATGACATTGAAAGCACTGAAACACGTTTTGAGCCTCGCATCAGGGCTTAAAGCGTGCTTTAAGCACGCCTTTGACAACGTTGTCACACCAATGTTATCAAAAATGAAAAAATAGCAAATGCTTAGTTGAAGGAACATGGTTGCTAAAATGACAAAAGGGAAACCAGGAAATGTGCCAATTGAAGAGTAAACCCAAGGATCCTCTTTTCAATACCCATCTCTTCTCTGAAGTCCAAAGGGTCTAACATATTAGCAACAGAGAAATGAAAGAGGCAACAGATCTAGGTTCAATTTTCTTCTGCATGCCTAGTTCTTATACCAAAAGTGGATTTTCCCAATACCATGTCTGAGTTTAGGCCTATAAGCTTAAGTAACTTCACCATCAATAAAGTTATCTCAAAACTTATATGCCTAAGACTAATACCTATCAGGTTTTGTTAGGAACATAGCTGAAAACATCATGCTGGCTGGCACAAGAAGGTGTTCAGGGTATCAAGAAGCCTAACATTGGTGGAAATGTTGTAATAAAGCAGGATAGGGCTAATAAATATGACGGGACTTCTAGGTCAGATACCTGCTTGGTTCAGAGGAGAATTAACTTTGGCCATGGTCCCTAAAAGATCGTTTCCCTGTTGTGTTTGTTGTGATGACCTGCACTGGAGGAACCGTAGCCGAGTCTTGAGCAAATCCTGGACAGTCAACTTAGAAGAAATACGAACAATTGGGAATGTCAAAGTGTGTGCTAACTGTACAAGCTGTTAGAAAGTTTTCAAAATTGCTCCTCAAGTTTAGATAAATTGCTTTGAAAAGGGTGCAGCAAAGGGGAATTTCTCAGTCAAATCTTGCTACAGAATTGTATCCAAGGAAGCACAAGACCAACATAGTAAGCGATGGCCCTGGAAACACATCTGGAAGTCAAAGCTCCTTACAAAGTGGCATGTTTCTCATGGACTGAGGCCAAGGAATCATGCCTGAGCCGTTTAGGGGAAAGGACATAAGTGTAGAAGCACGTCGGATTGGTCACTTACTAGTCGGAGAAGAAGATAAACAGTGCTACCTAAAGGAACGAAAAAATTAAGAGAGATACTCAAGACCTAAATCAGAACACCCTGTTTATTTCAAATTGAAAACAAATACAAGAAAAACAAAACAAAGATGATAAAACATCTTCCAAATCCGAAAGGAAAAACAATCTGTAAAAGATTTCACGGAAGCCTGATGGACCCATTCCACAGGAACATTTACACTCTAGATGAATAGTCTAGAACATACAAAAGAGCATTTCAAAATGCTTTATACAAAAGATGAAAAAATTGCTATATTAGCAGTTTTAAAATCTATAACAGAACTTCTTCCAAAGTTCTACATACTGGATAAACTCATACAATATGAGTTAAAACAGATTCAAGCCGAAGCAGATCTGCAGAGGTACGACGACTGGTGGCAGATGCATCAGATCGACGAAGAAGGATGGTGGTCAGACACCAGCTACTGCTAGGAATAGCAACAATGGTCTATAAAAGACGGTCTTACAATCAGCAAATTCCGCCTTTGTGCTGATTCACAGGTATCAAAGCCCTGTTTTTTATAAAATGGTATCAGAGCCTAATCACGGTCTTAACAAGACAATAACAGTTAATCATCTGCTGAAGATTAACACAGGTATGCATTTTCTTAATCTTGTTAAGTTATCGAAATGATAAACAACGAGATCTTTGAAGATCATTTACATTTCAGTAGAACTTTACTGATAGAAAACCCTGCTTTGCAGCAGAGAATAGAAAATCTAGAATTATCTATTCAGAACAAAGAAGGATTTTTAAATAAAAAATCTTTTCTACAAACATGTCAAAACATGATAAAGAGACAAAATAATCTTTATTTTGGTTTGATAGAAAGAGAAGAAAAAATCTTTACCAACGATTTATTCGGAGATAAAGTAATTTCTCTCATAACAAAAGATAAACTTTATTCACAGCTGAATAAACTTCCAGCTAAAATAAAGAACAATCTTAAAAATTTCCACATTGGAAAAATTGAAATACTAGTCAAAAGCTATTTTGAGAAAGGTATTTCTAACCCACTTGTTGCAGTACTAGTGGACAATAGACTCACAGGTAATCCAGCCCTCGGAGTACTTGGAGGAATAACAGGAGATCTAGGGATTTCCAAACTTAGATTCTTCATAAATCCTGGATATGCAATCTCACTGCAAGACCAGAATTTTGACAGAAGTCTAAATTTACATATCAAGGTCAGAGATCCAGCCTTGATGGACGGAGGAAGCGTGATGTGCAATCTCACGTACAGACTCAGCTATGCGGTAAGTAATTCTATCCATAGCATTGAACAGGCAGATAACCCAGTTATCGAGCTTGATAAAGTTTTCGAAGGAATAGTGTCAGTCAATCAACTTGACAAGACAAAAATCCAGAGAAACTTTTTACCACTAGATATTCACCCATCAGACAAACATAAGGATGTCCATGGTGAAACTAGTAAAAAGTTGCATATGGCAGACTTACAGATTTCAAAATCTGGAACACTTCTTTTTCAGGAAGGTGGGGATTATAATAATTCTCAAAAACTTTTGATAAAGAAAACTTGAATTTGGAAAATGAATTCAACGCCTTGTGCAACACGTGCTTTAACAGAGCACCATGAACTAACCCCTGCAGAAATGAAGCAACTTCATAAGCTTCTTCATAGAGCATGGAGATACGATCAGTGGAACGAAAGTATCCACGATATGCCAGGTTGTGACCAGATGGCAGCAATCTGCAGACAAATTGGAAAGAATCCTGAATGGAAAGGATGGAGACTTCCAAACAACAACACTTCAGTCATAAATTGCATTGACTTGGAGAATGAACAGTTCAAGCAAGAACTGGAAAGTTGGTGTAAAAACCAAAACCTCTGCAAAGAGACAACAATCGAGAAAGGATGCGACTGTTCAGAAATCAGAACAATCGTAGAAATAGCTCGTAAAAATATTATTGCAGAAACTAACAATACTGTGAGGCGTGAGCTTCAGCAGTTTGATTTTGCAGGAATACAGAAAACACACCTCAAACAGGTGAAAGCTTTGGAATCACATATCCAAAGTCTATATGACAGGATGAATGAGCTACTTGATCACCAAGCTAATGATACGCTGAGTATTATGGCAACAATCAAGGGAGCATCAGCACCTGATGAAGCAATTGAAGAAATTCAGAAAATTGCAAAAAGACAAGAACAACAAATCAGAAAGATCAAAACAGATCTTGACGATAAGTTTTCAGAAGTCTATACAGAAATCAAAGGAATTGAATTTCCAAAGAACATCGCTAGTTCTGAAGAAATCCAGAAGATTTCTCAACAGTTAAAGGAACAAAAGTCAAAGCTTGACAGCCTAGACTTGAATCCCTTTAAAGAACAAATCAATTTGGCAATCCAACACACTCAAGTTGTGATAGCACAATTGAAACAACTCCAGGAAGGATGAGTACAAGTACTGGATTAACATCTCTTGCAAAAGAGATAAAAGAAATAGCTTCAAAACTTGACGCAATTGAGCAGATAGTAGAAGAAGTTAAAACCAGGATATTGGCAGCAGCCTTCACTCCTGACAATCTGAAATCCTGTATGATTGATGCAATTCAGCAAGCAGGATGCCAGTGCAAGGAAGAGATTCAGAAGATTCCAAGCAGCAGCAAAGAATCAACTGGACCAAGATTCCCTGACATCTTCTTACCACCACCTAAAACATTAGGCGGAGGAAAAGACGACTTCAAACGAATCACAGAAGACAAGGGTAAAACAAAAACTCTTACTCTGTAAATTCGATTATGAATACACTAACAAGAGGTTTGTTAGACTTACTATCTCCACAAGAGATAAGTACATTTAACAGCTTTTGCTTCCCAGCAAGAGTCTGTGTGCAGGAACTTGTTTGTCCTAACTATGAGCAGGAAGACGAACAGATTCCAGTAGCTGATACGAGCAGCGAAACAGATGAATCCAGCAGTGATGAATCTGAACAAGCCTACCCTAGGCTAAACATGGATGTCGTACCAGGAGGAACCCCTCCAAGGAGTGACTTCAAACAAGAATACGACGAGATCATGGGAGAACCATCAGCAGGACCTAACAGGCCAGCCGGTGATTCTAAAGATCATACATTCAAGGGAAGTTGGCAAAAATACTCTTCCCCGAAGATACCTTCATTAAAGGAAGTTCCAATTGAATACCAGACGAAGTACAAAATCGCTGGAGGAGAAGGAACTCTAAACATTGATTGCTTCAGCAATCAGGAAGATCTCATCGATGCGTGGGCAGCACACATTGATGTGATAGTACAGTCAAACCCACCGTTGACAGCACCAACTAATGCATGGGCGTTCATCCGCCACAAGCTAGTCGGAACTGCACATCAATGGGCAGACAACCTCAGCCGGGAAGATTACAATGTTATTGTAAATCAGCAAACTGGCTCAGACGTGGTAAAAGCAGTAGTTGCTTTACTATACAAGAATTTTGTCGGAAAAGACAAAGTTAACAACGCAGATGCAGTCAAAGCTAGAGAGGAAGGAGAAGCCACTTGGCATTTGACAAACATGCGACTGTGTGACATGAGAGGATTTGATAGTTTTTGCTGCGAATACCAGCATTACTATTTCAAACTCGCATTACAAGATCAAGCAACTTTTGACAAAATGTTTCTTGATAAAATACCTGGAGCAATTGGACGTAAAATCAGAGATTTATGGCCAAACAGACCAGAAGACATAGCAGACAACTTCGCTGGAAGACGAAGGTTTTGCCAAGACATTATTCTTGAGCAGTGTCAGCGATTACGGGAACAGAAGGAATACAAACATGCCTACAAAGCAGGACTTGTATGTTCTTCAAAAGACCCAAGACAACCGGGAGTCTACGGATGTGAACCGGAGAGACGATCTAGACGAAAGTCCAGAAGAAAGCACAGGAAAGCTAAACGCAGAAGACGCTACAAGCTTGTCCCTGTAACTCCAAAGAAGTACCACAAATACTTCAGAAGGAACAAACGGAAGTACTTCAGACGAAGGAAACCTAATGCAGCCCAGACGGCTACAAATTGCCCAAAAGGCAAGAAAGACTGCAGGTGTTGGCTTTGTGAAGAACCAGGCCACTACGCAAATGCATGTCCCAACAAGAACAAGCACAAGGAAAAGGTAAAAGTCCTTGAGTATGCTTTTTCTATTAACGCATTACCTGTCTTTGAACTTGCAGAAGAGCAGGTGAGCAATGACGGAGATTATGAATACTTCATGATCGAGTCAGAATACGAGGACTGCACAGGATCATCTTCACAAGATGGTAACGTGACGGACTCATCAGACGAAGAGTCTGATTAAAGGCATCAGTAAAATGCCTTGACAGAGCTGAAGCTCTAACGTCCACCGCGTTACAAAGGGCCTTAACTGCAAGGGATGGATTTTATCCATCAGCAGCAATCAAAGCAGGAGAATAGGACTAATCCTAACTCCACCTACGTCAAAGTTCAGATGTCCTTCAAAGGATACAAAAAATTTGAACTTCACGCTTACGTCGACACAGGAGCATCCCTTTGCGTTGCAAGCAGACATGTAATTCCTGAGGAATTATGGCAAAAGGCAGAAGTCCCTAAAGCAGTGACAATTGCCGATGGTAAGGTAATTTATATTAAATACTTTGCCACTAACATTGTTTTCAGTATGCCCCTTCACAGGAGTACGAAGACAGTTAAATTTCTTGTTCCAACAATTTGGCAACAAGACACAGGCTTTTTTAGCACTTAATATAATACCTCTTTCGATGCATCTATTAAGTACTATTTTGAGATGTTCTATATGTTCAGAGGTAATGCGTTAATAGAAAAAGCATACTCAAGGACGCCATTGTCGTTTCTTAGCGAGTTCTGGAATATGCTGTTCAGCATAGGAATTGAATTTCCAAAGAACATCGCTAGTTCTGAAGAAATCCAGAAGGTAAAAGCTATTAAATATCCTCCACAGGATGTTGAAGAGCTCAATGACCAAATTTCAGAATTGCTGAAGTTAAAGGTTATAAGACCATCAAGGTCTCCACATTCCTCACCATGCTTTCTGGTAAGAAATCATTCAGAGGTAAAACGAGGTAAAGCAAGACTTGTCATCAACTATAAGAAACTTAATGAAGTAACTATAGATGATGCTTATTTGCTTCCTAACAAAGATTCAATCATAGAAAAAATCAGAGGTAAAAAGATATTTTCTGGATTGGATTGTAAATCAGGTTTTTGGCAGATTCGTCTTTCAGAAGAGTCAAAACCTCTCACGGCATTCTCATGCCCCCAAGGTCAGTATGAATGGAACGTAGTTCCTTTTGGCCTAAAACAAGCACCAGGTTTGTTTCAAAGATTCATGGATAATACATTCAAGGATCTTAATAAATTCTGTGCTGTATACGTAGATGATATTCTTGTGTTTAGTGATAATGAAACTGAACATATAGAACATCTCAAAATAGTACTTAATAGATGCATCGAAAGAGGTATTATATTAAGTGCTAAAAAAGCTGAATTATTCAAGGAAAAGATTAATTATCTTGGTCTTGAAATTACTGCAGGTACCATAGCTTTGCAGTCTCACATTGCTGAAAAACTACAACAGTTTCCAAGCAAAATACAAGACAAAAAGTCACTACAAAGGTTTCTAGGATGTTTAACATATGCTGAACAGCATATTCCAGAACTCGCTAAGAAACGACAATGGCTACAACTAAAACTCAAGAAAGATGCTGAATGGCACTGGACTGAGGATGATACTAGAAGAGTTGAGAAACTTAAATCTAGTCTCAAAAGTTTGCCAATGCTACATCATCCCCATAAAGATGAATTCATGATTATAGAAACAGATGCCTCGGACAAACACTGGGCAGGTGTTCTAAAATCACGAGACAGCGAAGGACTTGAACGTATATGCAGGTATACTTCTGGCACCTTCAAAGACGCTGAAACCAGGTACCACTCTAACGAGAAAGAGTATTTGGCAGTAAAAAATGCTATAACTAAATTTCAAATTTATGTTATAGAAAAACCATTTTTAGTAAGGACTGACAATAAAAATTTTAAGTCTTTTCTGAATGTGGACGTTAAGACTACAGGAATTGCAGGACGATTAGTTCGTTGGCAGATGTGGTTTAAACACTACAGCTTCTCTGTAGAACACATCGATGGTGATAAGAACCATTGGCCAGATGCATTAACAAGGGAATTAGCACCTGATTAATGCCTGGAATAACTCTAATACAACAGAGGTTAACAGTTGTATCTAGTCCCTTTTCAAACGGTAAAGGGTAAAGACATCTCAAATCCGTTAATGGCTGATAACTTGCCAAAAGTTATGGATGTTAAGCTTACACGCTTCTTACATCTTAACGGTTGAATACAACAACCATGATCGAAAGGTCAAAAACAAATGCGTTGGGATTAAGCAATATGCCCTGCTTGATCGAATCCTCCTATAAAAAGGCATCAGATGGTTTGAAAGAATCATCCCACTCACAAAGATTTCTAAGAGCTTTCTGAGTTTTACAAAAACTTTTAATTAAGTTCAAAGAATTGTTGTTTTTAGTCTTCAAATGGCTTCAAACAAATTCGTAGAAGAGTACACCCTCTTCAAAACTGCAGTTTTTGCAGAACTTTCAGTCATAGAGAAATCTATGCAAAAAATAAAGGATTTGATGGCCACTATAGAAACAAAAATTTCTATAGACAAAAAGTCCTCTGAAGATGCTAATGTTAGCCTACGCCCCCAAGGGAAAGACATTAGCAGCATTAACAAAGTTTCCTCTTCTTATGCAGGAGCATTACTGTTTGAACAAGAAGAGAGAAAATTCACTGTTCTTGGCAAAATGCCAGGAGCTCCAAAGGTTGAAAAACCTAAACAGATTATTGTCCCAGTAATCAAACAAAGTGACTCATTCCAGAAAAAAGAGTTGCTTGAAAGAATCGATTTCCTAAACACAGGAAAAATCGTGGATTTTACTGATAGCGGAATATATCCTATCAGAAAGACAAGTTCTGAAGATTCAGCAAGGGTGTTAATTACGCCAACATCTGATCCTTCGGAGACCTACAACTACTTCTGTTTGGGATTAATTGAAAAATTAATTCTAGATAAAAGCAAGTTTTGCACCAAGTTTTTTCCTAAAAACTTGAACAATACAATTAACCATTTTATTATTAATGTGGTTAAAGACGAAGAACAGCTGGTAGAATTACAATTCAACAGCACACTGCCAGTCTGGAAAGATGGAAAAATGATATGCCCGATGCATGTCATATACATGAAGACACTGAACAAGCTCCCGAAGATAATGGAGATTCCAGCAGAAAATCATCCAGAATACCTCGAGAGTTTTCAGGTCGACAGAGTAATTTCTATGGAGAAATTACTACACAGGCTCACTAGCCAAAAAATCAAGGTGAATTATGTCACGAATTCCATCTTGATATACAGCTCGAGCAGCAAGCAGAAGAAGAAAGAAAATGATAAAATCAAAGACTTTCTTGTTCAGTTTGAGCAAAATTACATAGGAAGCTTCCCGGATCAATTATTCAAAGAGATAATGCAAATCCGAGAGAAATCCTCACGAACCAGTAAAACGGAGACAGCTGGACAAAGAGATAAGGAAGAATTTCCTCCACTCGAAAAGTCAGCAAAAGCAGAAAAGGACCAAACAACCCCATGTGATAAAGGGTCCACTTCTGAAAAGAAGACTTCTGCCGACACAACAAGCCAAGAAACAACTGGCAACACAGGGCCTACAACCCATGTGAAGAAAGACGAGTAGTCATTTTCTTTACTAAAGACGCATCTACTCTGACAGATGCATTAATGTATTTTAATAATTGTTGTGTTGTAAATTTTCCTTTTTGCCCTCTCCTTACTTCTATAAAAGGATGGCACTTGTAAGGGGAAAGGATCATCAGATGCTAGACATCCGATTCTAGAACCAACTTCTGTAATATTGTTCTTTCAATAAAAAGCTTTCAGTTTTCATAGCATGAGTGGCTAAAACCCTCAAGGGTTGTTCTGAGAAAAGGAGATGAGTATCTAAATTCTAGTAGTAACAAAGGTAGTCTAAGTTACACTTCTTCTTCTTCTAGTAAAACCTGGAGTCCTTGACGGTTCTACTGAAACTTATGTAAGTACCCGCTAAGGCAGGAGGCCGTTTAGGGGAAAGGACATAAGTGTAGAAGCACGTCGGATTGGTCACTTACTAGTCGGAGAAGAAGATAAACAGTGCTACCTAAAGGAACGAAAAAATTAAGAGAGATACTCAAGACCTAAATCAGAACACCCTGTTTATTTCAAATTGAAAACAAATACAAGAAAAACAAAACAAAGATGATAAAACATCTTCCAAATCCGAAAGGAAAAACAATCTGTAAAAGATTTCACGGAAGCCTGATGGACCCATTCCACAGGAACATTTACACTCTAGATGAATAGTCTAGAACATACAAAAGAGCATTTCAAAATGCTTTATACAAAAGATGAAAAAATTGCTATATTAGCAGTTTTAAAATCTATAACAGAACTTCTTCCAAAGTTCTACATACTGGATAAACTCATACAATATGAGTTAAAACAGATTCAAGCCGAAGCAGATCTGCAGAGGTACGACGACTGGTGGCAGATGCATCAGATCGACGAAGAAGGATGGTGGTCAGAACAACCCTTGAGGGTTTTAGCCACTCATGCTATGAAAACTGAAAGCTTTTTATTGAAAGAACAATATTACAGAAGTTGGTTCTAGAATCGGATGTCTAGCATCTGATGATCCTTTCCCCTTACAAGTGCCATCCTTTTATAGAAGTAAGGAGAGGGCAAAAAGGAAAATTTACAACACAACAATTATTAAAATACATTAATGCATCTGTCAGAGTAGATGCGTCTTTAGTAAAGAAAATGACTACTCGTCTTTCTTCACATGGGTTGTAGGCCCTGTGTTGCCAGTTGTTTCTTGGCTTGTTGTGTCGGCAGAAGTCTTCTTTTCAGAAGTGGACCCTTTATCACATGGGGTTGTTTGGTCCTTTTCTGCTTTTGCTGACTTTTCGAGTGGAGGAAATTCTTCCTTATCTCTTTGTCCAGCTGTCTCCGTTTTACTGGTTCGTGAGGATTTCTCTCGGATTTGCATTATCTCTTTGAATAATTGATCCGGGAAGCTTCCTATGTAATTTTGCTCAAACTGAACAAGAAAGTCTTTGATTTTATCATTTTCTTTCTTCTTCTGCTTGCTGCTCGAGCTGTATATCAAGATGGAATTCGTGACATAATTCACCTTGATTTTTTGGCTAGTGAGCCTGTGTAGTAATTTCTCCATAGAAATTACTCTGTCGACCTGAAAACTCTCGAGGTATTCTGGATGATTTTCTGCTGGAATCTCCATTATCTTCGGGAGCTTGTTCAGTGTCTTCATGTATATGACATGCATCGGGCATATCATTTTTCCATCTTTCCAGACTGGCAGTGTGCTGTTGAATTGTAATTCTACCAGTTGTTCTTCGTCTTTAACCACATTAATAATAAAATGGTTAATTGTATTGTTCAAGTTTTTAGGAAAAAACTTGGTGCAAAACTTGCTTTTATCTAGAATTAATTTTTCAATTAATCCCAAACAGAAGTAGTTGTAGGTCTCCGAAGGATCAGATGTTGGCGTAATTAACACCCTTGCTGAATCTTCAGAACTTGTCTTTCTGATAGGATATATTCCGCTATCAGTAAAATCCACGATTTTTCCTGTGTTTAGGAAATCGATTCTTTCAAGCAACTCTTTTTTCTGGAATGAGTCACTTTGTTTGATTACTGGGACAATAATCTGTTTAGGTTTTTCAACCTTTGGAGCTCCTGGCATTTTGCCAAGAACAGTGAATTTTCTCTCTTCTTGTTCAAACAGTAATGCTCCTGCATAAGAAGAGGAAACTTTGTTAATGCTGCTAATGTCTTTCCCTTGGGGGCGTAGGCTAACATTAGCATCTTCAGAGGACTTTTTGTCTATAGAAATTTTTGTTTCTATAGTGGCCATCAAATCCTTTATTTTTTGCATAGATTTCTCTATGACTGAAAGTTCTGCAAAAACTGCAGTTTTGAAGAGGGTGTACTCTTCTACGAATTTGTTTGAAGCCATTTGAAGACTAAAAACAACAATTCTTTGAACTTAATTAAAAGTTTTTGTAAAACTCAGAAAGCTCTTAGAAATCTTTGTGAGTGGGATGATTCTTTCAAACCATCTGATGCCTTTTTATAGGAGGATTCGATCAAGCAGGGCATATTGCTTAATCCCAACGCATTTGTTTTTGACCTTTCGATCATGGTTGTTGTATTCAACCGTTAAGATGTAAGAAGCGTGTAAGCTTAACATCCATAACTTTTGGCAAGTTATCAGCCATTAACGGATTTGAGATGTCTTTACCCTTTACCGTTTGAAAAGGGACTAGATACAACTGTTAACCTCTGTTGTATTAGAGTTATTCCAGGCATTAATCAGGTGCTAATTCCCTTGTTAATGCATCTGGCCAATGGTTCTTATCACCATCGATGTGTTCTACAGAGAAGCTGTAGTGTTTAAACCACATCTGCCAACGAACTAATCGTCCTGCAATTCCTGTAGTCTTAACGTCCACATTCAGAAAAGACTTAAAATTTTTATTGTCAGTCCTTACTAAAAATGGTTTTTCTATAACATAAATTTGAAATTTAGTTATAGCATTTTTTACTGCCAAATACTCTTTCTCGTTAGAGTGGTACCTGGTTTCAGCGTCTTTGAAGGTGCCAGAAGTATACCTGCATATACGTTCAAGTCCTTCGCTGTCTCGTGATTTTAGAACACCTGCCCAGTGTTTGTCCGAGGCATCTGTTTCTATAATCATGAATTCATCTTTATGGGGATGATGTAGCATTGGCAAACTTTTGAGACTAGATTTAAGTTTCTCAACTCTTCTAGTATCATCCTCAGTCCAGTGCCATTCAGCATCTTTCTTGAGTTTTAGTTGTAGCCATTGTCGTTTCTTAGCGAGTTCTGGAATATGCTGTTCAGCATATGTTAAACATCCTAGAAACCTTTGTAGTGACTTTTTGTCTTGTATTTTGCTTGGAAACTGTTGTAGTTTTTCAGCAATGTGAGACTGCAAAGCTATGGTACCTGCAGTAATTTCAAGACCAAGATAATTAATCTTTTCCTTGAATAATTCAGCTTTTTTAGCACTTAATATAATACCTCTTTCGATGCATCTATTAAGTACTATTTTGAGATGTTCTATATGTTCAGTTTCATTATCACTAAACACAAGAATATCATCTACGTATACAGCACAGAATTTATTAAGATCCTTGAATGTATTATCCATGAATCTTTGAAACAAACCTGGTGCTTGTTTTAGGCCAAAAGGAACTACGTTCCATTCATACTGACCTTGGGGGCATGAGAATGCCGTGAGAGGTTTTGACTCTTCTGAAAGACGAATCTGCCAAAAACCTGATTTACAATCCAATCCAGAAAATATCTTTTTACCTCTGATTTTTTCTATGATTGAATCTTTGTTAGGAAGCAAATAAGCATCATCTATAGTTACTTCATTAAGTTTCTTATAGTTGATGACAAGTCTTGCTTTACCTCGTTTTACCTCTGAATGATTTCTTACCAGAAAGCATGGTGAGGAATGTGGAGACCTTGATGGTCTTATAACCTTTAACTTCAGCAATTCTGAAATTTGGTCATTGAGCTCTTCAACATCCTGTGGAGGATATTTAATAGCTTTTACCTTCTGGATTTCTTCAGAACTAGCGATGTTCTTTGGAAATTCAATTCCTATGCTGAACAGCATATTCCAGAACTCGCTAAGAAACGACAATGGCGTCCTTGAGTATGCTTTTTCTATTAACGCATTACCTCTGAACATATAGAACATCTCAAAATAGTACTTAATAGATGCATCGAAAGAGGTATTATATTAAGTGCTAAAAAAGCCTGTGTCTTGTTGCCAAATTGTTGGAACAAGAAATTTAACTGTCTTCGTACTCCTGTGAAGGGGCATACTGAAAACAATGTTAGTGGCAAAGTATTTAATATAAATTACCTTACCATCGGCAATTGTCACTGCTTTAGGGACTTCTGCCTTTTGCCATAATTCCTCAGGAATTACATGTCTGCTTGCAACGCAAAGGGATGCTCCTGTGTCGACGTAAGCGTGAAGTTCAAATTTTTTGTATCCTTTGAAGGACATCTGAACTTTGACGTAGGTGGAGTTAGGATTAGTCCTATTCTCCTGCTTTGATTGCTGCTGATGGATAAAATCCATCCCTTGCAGTTAAGGCCCTTTGTAACGCGGTGGACGTTAGAGCTTCAGCTCTGTCAAGGCATTTTACTGATGCCTTTAATCAGACTCTTCGTCTGATGAGTCCGTCACGTTACCATCTTGTGAAGATGATCCTGTGCAGTCCTCGTATTCTGACTCGATCATGAAGTATTCATAATCTCCGTCATTGCTCACCTGCTCTTCTGCAAGTTCAAAGACAGGTAATGCGTTAATAGAAAAAGCATACTCAAGGACTTTTACCTTTTCCTTGTGCTTGTTCTTGTTGGGACATGCATTTGCGTAGTGGCCTGGTTCTTCACAAAGCCAACACCTGCAGTCTTTCTTGCCTTTTGGGCAATTTGTAGCCGTCTGGGCTGCATTAGGTTTCCTTCGTCTGAAGTACTTCCGTTTGTTCCTTCTGAAGTATTTGTGGTACTTCTTTGGAGTTACAGGGACAAGCTTGTAGCGTCTTCTGCGTTTAGCTTTCCTGTGCTTTCTTCTGGACTTTCGTCTAGATCGTCTCTCCGGTTCACATCCGTAGACTCCCGGTTGTCTTGGGTCTTTTGAAGAACATACAAGTCCTGCTTTGTAGGCATGTTTGTATTCCTTCTGTTCCCGTAATCGCTGACACTGCTCAAGAATAATGTCTTGGCAAAACCTTCGTCTTCCAGCGAAGTTGTCTGCTATGTCTTCTGGTCTGTTTGGCCATAAATCTCTGATTTTACGTCCAATTGCTCCAGGTATTTTATCAAGAAACATTTTGTCAAAAGTTGCTTGATCTTGTAATGCGAGTTTGAAATAGTAATGCTGGTATTCGCAGCAAAAACTATCAAATCCTCTCATGTCACACAGTCGCATGTTTGTCAAATGCCAAGTGGCTTCTCCTTCCTCTCTAGCTTTGACTGCATCTGCGTTGTTAACTTTGTCTTTTCCGACAAAATTCTTGTATAGTAAAGCAACTACTGCTTTTACCACGTCTGAGCCAGTTTGCTGATTTACAATAACATTGTAATCTTCCCGGCTGAGGTTGTCTGCCCATTGATGTGCAGTTCCGACTAGCTTGTGGCGGATGAACGCCCATGCATTAGTTGGTGCTGTCAACGGTGGGTTTGACTGTACTATCACATCAATGTGTGCTGCCCACGCATCGATGAGATCTTCCTGATTGCTGAAGCAATCAATGTTTAGAGTTCCTTCTCCTCCAGCGATTTTGTACTTCGTCTGGTATTCAATTGGAACTTCCTTTAATGAAGGTATCTTCGGGGAAGAGTATTTTTGCCAACTTCCCTTGAATGTATGATCTTTAGAATCACCGGCTGGCCTGTTAGGTCCTGCTGATGGTTCTCCCATGATCTCGTCGTATTCTTGTTTGAAGTCACTCCTTGGAGGGGTTCCTCCTGGTACGACATCCATGTTTAGCCTAGGGTAGGCTTGTTCAGATTCATCACTGCTGGATTCATCTGTTTCGCTGCTCGTATCAGCTACTGGAATCTGTTCGTCTTCCTGCTCATAGTTAGGACAAACAAGTTCCTGCACACAGACTCTTGCTGGGAAGCAAAAGCTGTTAAATGTACTTATCTCTTGTGGAGATAGTAAGTCTAACAAACCTCTTGTTAGTGTATTCATAATCGAATTTACAGAGTAAGAGTTTTTGTTTTACCCTTGTCTTCTGTGATTCGTTTGAAGTCGTCTTTTCCTCCGCCTAATGTTTTAGGTGGTGGTAAGAAGATGTCAGGGAATCTTGGTCCAGTTGATTCTTTGCTGCTGCTTGGAATCTTCTGAATCTCTTCCTTGCACTGGCATCCTGCTTGCTGAATTGCATCAATCATACAGGATTTCAGATTGTCAGGAGTGAAGGCTGCTGCCAATATCCTGGTTTTAACTTCTTCTACTATCTGCTCAATTGCGTCAAGTTTTGAAGCTATTTCTTTTATCTCTTTTGCAAGAGATGTTAATCCAGTACTTGTACTCATCCTTCCTGGAGTTGTTTCAATTGTGCTATCACAACTTGAGTGTGTTGGATTGCCAAATTGATTTGTTCTTTAAAGGGATTCAAGTCTAGGCTGTCAAGCTTTGACTTTTGTTCCTTTAACTGTTGAGAAATCTTCTGGATTTCTTCAGAACTAGCGATGTTCTTTGGAAATTCAATTCCTTTGATTTCTGTATAGACTTCTGAAAACTTATCGTCAAGATCTGTTTTGATCTTTCTGATTTGTTGTTCTTGTCTTTTTGCAATTTTCTGAATTTCTTCAATTGCTTCATCAGGTGCTGATGCTCCCTTGATTGTTGCCATAATACTCAGCGTATCATTAGCTTGGTGATCAAGTAGCTCATTCATCCTGTCATATAGACTTTGGATATGTGATTCCAAAGCTTTCACCTGTTTGAGGTGTGTTTTCTGTATTCCTGCAAAATCAAACTGCTGAAGCTCACGCCTCACAGTATTGTTAGTTTCTGCAATAATATTTTTACGAGCTATTTCTACGATTGTTCTGATTTCTGAACAGTCGCATCCTTTCTCGATTGTTGTCTCTTTGCAGAGGTTTTGGTTTTTACACCAACTTTCCAGTTCTTGCTTGAACTGTTCATTCTCCAAGTCAATGCAATTTATGACTGAAGTGTTGTTGTTTGGAAGTCTCCATCCTTTCCATTCAGGATTCTTTCCAATTTGTCTGCAGATTGCTGCCATCTGGTCACAACCTGGCATATCGTGGATACTTTCGTTCCACTGATCGTATCTCCATGCTCTATGAAGAAGCTTATGAAGTTGCTTCATTTCTGCAGGGGTTAGTTCATGGTGCTCTGTTAAAGCACGTGCTGCACAAGGCGTTGAATTCATTTTCCAAATTCAAGTTTTCTTTATCAAAAGTTTTTGAGAATTATTATAATCCCCACCTTCCTGAAAAAGAAGTGTTCCAGATTTTGAAATCTGTAAGTCTGCCATATGCAACTTTTTACTAGTTTCTGAATTTTTTGGGTATCAAATGGTCCATGCCTGGGACTACACATGATCTTTTGCAATGTTGGTAGAAGTATGGATAAGACAAAGTAAGAAATAGATGGTGGAATACTGTTCCTTCTTGTATCTGGTGGGTGGTTTGGAGAGCAAGGAACTCCAAGTATTTTGAAGAGAAGCACAAATCATTACAGAGGATAAAGCTAGATTGTCTTTGGCTGTTTCATTCTTGGTGTAAATTGGAATTTGCTAATGAGACAGAAACTTTATTAGACTTCATAAAGTCCCTCTAAGTTTAGCATAGGGTTAATACTTTGGGTTTTTTGCTCGTGTACAGAATTTACAACTCGCCTTGGTGCTGTTCTGTGAATACGATCATTACCTTTTCAGAAAAAGTTAAGGAATCATTGATATGATTTGGAGCAAAATGTCTGAGAACTGGTACTCTCCGACTGCCAACAGGACAAGTTAAACCACCTTAGGATGAAATTCAGATACAATTATGACGAGGATTACAGGCAATATTTTTTGTCAAATGTCTTTTAACCGTCCCAAAAAAAGGAAATTATGATGAGCTTTGCACTTCTATTTTCATACTCTTCTCAAAAGTGATGAGAAGTTTTGCAAGCATATATTGATAGCAGAAGGTGCATGAACCATATACCTCAAGCAGCTCTTGATTGTCTAAATTTAACCGCGGACCACATCCACAAACCGACAAGACTGCTTGGGAAGACAGGACAACATATGCACAAATAAACGTCCACTGGTTTTAACTGCTCATGGCATTTATAAGGATTACATAATATGTAACCATGCTTGTCAAAAAAGTAATAATATCTAACGATGAATATCATACACAAGCTTCTTCATCACCTTCCTAAATATGATAGAGATGCCTACCATTGTGGCAAAAGCACCAACAAAAATTTTGGTTTGGCAACGAGGAAGTCCTATTGAAGGCCAGCCCATGGAAGAACTCAAGAATATAGTGGTAGCAAGCATGGAGAACAAAAGTAAGGTCAGTGCTATCTCTAAACTTGATATCTAGGAGGCAATTAAAAGTAGGAAGCAGGAAGGATAAAAGTATTGAAAGATAAATACAACTTGGGAACTAAACAATAAACCAACATACTTTATAAGACCCTTTTATTGCTTACCATGTGTTAGAAGTGTGTTACCATCTCGTCTAATAGCTTAAGTTGTTAGAGTGAGCACACTTTTATTTAACTAATTATGTTTTCAACATCATGGATCATGTTACAAATTGGAAGATAGCACAGATCCTCTTTACTACAGACTTCAAAACATCTTGAAACTATTCAAAGATATATAGACAATCAAATTGTATGCATGCACATTGAAGCAGATAAAAATTTTTTAGGTCAATGGGTAAGACCGCCGTACATCACATTCCATTGGAACTGCTCAAGCACTACAAAATATCTACCAATATTTATATGAGAAGCACCTGGCTTTTTACTCATCACTATTGAGTATTTCTTGGGAAACGATAAGAGAAAAGAAAAGAGAGGATTCATCACTTATTTCAAATTAAAGCATGAAGCAGATTTATAAAGGCTTTAATGAATATAAGTTCTCTTTTGGCCACGAGAGGTGGCTTAGAAGCTTTTACTACTACTATTGTTATTATTACTATTGTTATTATTATTTTATCATTCAGATAAGTAGCTTAGAAACTTACATGTAGTTAAGCAACAACCAATATTGAATATACAGGAAGCAGCTCTTTTTGAGGTATAAAAGTTACAACAACAACATGGTCTAGAATTTCTCTTTCATAACTATGTTATGTTTTTATTTTTATTTGCAACGAGATTCGCTTGGTGGTAGTTTGGAGTGTCGTACTCTGTCATATTTGTTTCCATTTTCTTACAGTAATATTATCTTTACTCTCGTAGTTTCTTGATTTCGTGTTCTTCGATTTCTGTTATCGCATGTGTTTCTTGTGCTTCGGTTATTGTATTAACTTAATGTTGTTACTTCTTTTTCAAAATTCTATGTCTTGTTTTCCTTATTAGTTGTCATGTCCTCTTCTTTGCCGTATTTCTTTTTCCAAACTGCTTTGAAATATTTTTCTTGAGTCGAAGGTCTACAGGAAACAACATCTCTATCACCCTGGGTTGGGACCCCACATGAAGGATTACACTGGGTATGTTGTTGTTTTTGTCCAAGTCAGCTTGCTCGACCTTGACTATTTCATTGGAAACCTGCTACCTCCCACCAATATAGGTACCATGTAATTCTATCCACCGGGCTTAGGCAGATGATAAGAAATCACCTAGGGTTTTTTTCTTGAAGCATTCATATTTCAATCATTCACAACACCTCCAAAGTCTTCTGAACCTATTCCACCAACTATGCAAAATTTCCCTCCGCACCACTCATTTACATGGCCACATTGAATAAAAGAAATGATGTTGCTTCAGTCACTTTTCAGGAAAATTTTGTTCATGACTTGGAGCACAATCTGGATAGTCTATGTGCTCGCTGATACAATGTCCCAGGATATTCTTTGGAGGTCCCTAATGTCATATTGGGCAATTTCAGAGAGCATACCATCTTGAACTCAAAGTCTTTAGACCCCCGTAACCCAAAAACAAAAAGCATCTCGAACTCAAGTATTACCACTTCAATCTTCACGCGTATAAAGATTTTGTCATAGAGCTTTTAGTAAATTAACATCTAAAAATGGAATCTTGAAATCATCGCAACTGAGATCAAATTTTCTGCTTAAACTTATTGTTCTTCAGCCTATTGTATAAATTATAGTTCCAGCTCAGAGTTGCTGTACAATTTTTCTTTTTGACCTAGTTTCTCACTGAATTAGCAAGTCTATAGTACCTCAAAATTAGTCTCAGTGCTTGTGAAGTCAAGACCCTAGATATATAAATCTTCTTTTTTGTAAGATACCCTAGGTATGTAAATCTAGTTGCGACATGTAATGTGGCTAAATGAAAAGAACGCTGACACATAGTAGTGATAATATGGACCTAAGTAGTAAGAAGTCGAATGCAGGTTGGTTTAAGAAATAAGAAACTGGCATCAAAAGCTGAAGCATGACAATGCTCATAACCTGGAAAAAAGGATTAGTATGTAAGAAAGGGTGAAACTTATGGAATGCTCCTAACCAATTCTGACGTTAATTCAGTAGATTACACGTTAATGGGTTGATCAAGTGACTTCTCATGATACATTGGTCTTAAGGATTGGCTGGCCATGGTATGGACCAGTTGGGTCACTCATTGGCTCAGTAGGAGCACTATATGGGTCATTTGTTGGACCTGTAACCTACATAATATGCAACGTTCTGAACGCCAGATGAATTACCGGAGTACGAAAGGAACACTAGGTCACAGTTCCAAAGACCCACTTGTAGAAACTCTCCATCTGAGACTGTCTCACCCTTAAGTCCTGAGTCCTGACCTCACAAAAACTAATTAAATCTGTATTTGATCTCGCTCAAGTAACCCCCCATCTACAGTTCTCCACAAAATTTTGTTTTAGAACCTCTAATGTCCAAATCCAGGATAAACATATTTGCAAGATAATGTATTTGTTGCCTCATATGGTGTAGGACATATTCCTACTTAGCAAGATAGCATCAAAATAAAATACAATCAGTTAATGTGACATCTAGTAGCAGATACTGTGGCAAGCCAAATCTCTCTACCTTGGGCAACAATGGTGTATGGATCATTACTCAAAAGGCTCTGATCAACCAACTATTGTCTAGTAAGTAACAATCAGCAATACATCCTCATAAAGATACAAACTTTAGAATATTCAAGCATATAGGATATATAAGCTCATTTATCCAAGCACAGATACTAGAGAAATAACTTCGACATGAAACGGAAATCATTCATTTCAAACAAACCGAGTTGTGAACATCAGATAATTTTGACATTAAATACCACTTAGTTCGAATTGGGAACATTCCAGTGGCTAAAACATACTGAATATTAAAAAAACATTATCAAGTACCAAAAGTTCCACATATTATTATCTGAAAACACTAAAATTCCACTTCAAAATCCTCAACAAATTTGCATTTCACCTTATGGGATATCCCAAGGCTTGGGTTCAGGAAGTGCCACAACCATACCTTGAAGCTCCTGCGAAAGAACCACCTGACAGCCAAGCCTAGAGTGCTTGTTCAAAACCCTAGCTCTAGAATTCCTCTTCAGAACATACTTCTCATCATAGGAAGCTGGTGGAAGCTTCTCGAGCCATTCCTGTGCAATGTGGACCTCACATTCAGCGGAACAAGCATCAATATCTTCAAGCCGATGAGAATCCGGGTCAATTAGCCCGTGATTCGTTAAGGCTTTGAGCAACGTTTGACCCGAGAGTCCGATAACCTCGCGCTTGTGGCCGTCCGGATCGATGACGGAGAGCTTGACAATCCGATCGGCGACCTTGGCGGAAGCCGACGGCGACGACGATGAGGCGGAAGAACGAGTGATTGTCGATCTGAAGGAGGATGAAAGAGAAGGACTTCGTGCGATTTGGGAGGCGAATCTCTGTAGATTAGCGATCGCCATTTCTGAAGAAATTTTTGAGGTTTGGGGTTTTGTTAGGATTGTGAAGGCTCTTTGAATACTGAATGGTACCGGCGGATTTGGCTAATTTTTATTTATTTATTTTGAAGAATTAACCCCAATAGCATGTAATATATATATATGCGCGCGTATAATTTATATATAATATATTTATAATTAATGTATAACTTATAAAATACGAAAAGTAAAATGTGAATTCAAATGATGGAACAAGCTCTGATTGGTGGAATAAACTTGCGGTATCGTTATCATTTGTTCAGTCCTCGTGATTAATAATGCAACTACAATAATACATATCTAGTGTAATCCCACTTCGTGAGTTTGGGAAGAATAGAGTGTAGGCATTATTCCTATCTTTAAGTTAGAGAGATTATTTTCTACAGATCCCCGACTCTCGTGATTAATTATGCATTTGTGGAAAATTAAAAATATATTTTGAAGAAATATAAATCTTTTTAATCAAAATAGTGAAATTTTACTTGGATGAGTTTTGGATCCGGGGTCATTTGTACTTTTACCCCTATTTTGTATTGATCTTTAATTTTTTCACGGGGATAAGTTTATATTTTTATATTATAATATCTCACAAGTTATGTTTCGCACTCTTAAAGAACGTATGTTCCGCAATGCATAAGTTTGATATCGGAGGGAAAAATTGAAGACCAGCCCCTTAAAAGGGAAAATCATGCAATGGAATGATGAAATTATATCTAGTCTCTCCCAAAGTGTCCGGTTTGTTTCCATTTAATAATTTTTTAAGAAATGATCTTAACTTAGAAAAAAATTGTTTGAAAGAATTTTTGTTGCATATCAACTATAAGTTCTAATGTTTGTGTAATAATACCGAACTTGTAGTCAATTGAACAAGTTCATTGTTTTGATATATCCTGAATGTCTGTCTTATGGATAAAAGTTAGAACTTAAATCGGACAACGTATCTAAGTTTGAATCTAAAATGTCCCGAGCATCGTTCTTATGGGCAATAGATAGAACTTATGTACAATGGACAACATACACAAGTTCTAACTTTTGCCTATAAGGTAGATTTTTTGATCAATTAAACAGGTTTGTTGTCTTAAAATATTCTGAATGTCTGTCTTACGAAAGCAGAAGCTATTTTTTAAAAAAAAAATAGTGCGGAAAAATCAAAACCGCTCCTTATAAAAGCTATTTCTATTAGACCTTTCTCACGGAATAAAATATCAAGATCAGCACATCTTATGATCATTTCTTAACTTAACTCTAATAGTGGCTTGGGGACTTAATTTTGGGAGCCCCATTTTCTTTTAAATGTACTTATATATTATTGAGAGTATATATCATTCATTAGTCTGTTAGTTGATTTAGAAGTTAGTTACTTAGTTAAGATGATTAACTAAGTCTTAGCATAGGTTAGTTATAAGTTAGTTACTAGAAGGGTAACATTGTAATTTTCATTAGTTAGTTAGGAAGTTGTAACTAACTCCCTCTTTTCATTTTCTATATAACAGAAAACAGAGGAAGTAGAAGGCAGCTTTTCTGTCTCATTTTCCATTCGTTATGCTTTAGCTCCTTCATAGCTTACATCTTCTCCAATGGAGGAAATAGTGCAGATTTTATTACTCTCTTTCAAGGATGGAAATCGACATGGTATCAGATCTAGGAAATCTAACACACACGCACGTTAATCACTGAGCAAATGCTGCAGTAATTCAGTCTCATTCTTCATCTCTTTCTTCTCGATCTGAGATTACAGATCTACAGATCTGTCATTTTTTTTCTTTATTCATCTTCTCATCATTTTTCTTCTGCACCTTGATTAGTTTACCTGTCCCAATTCATGGATCAAAATCTAGAACCAAATCAGAATCGAGTTCATGTACCAGACATAAATGATGCACTGTATATGCATCCATCAGAAAGTGCAACTTCATGTTTGATCTCCACTGTTTTCAATGGATCTGGCTACAAATCATGGAAGAGAGGTGTCCTTCGTGCTTTGTCTGTGAAAAACAAAACAGGGTTCATCAATAGCAAAATCGCAAAACCAGCCTCTAGCTCACCTGCATTCACTCAATGGGAGAGGTGTGATGATATGGTCACATCCTGGATTCTGAATTCTCTTTCGAAGGAATTAAGTGATAGTTTGCAATATGTGAATAATGCCAAAGAGCTATGGGATGAGTTGGAGGACAGATATGACCAGCCAAATGGAGCCAAACTCTATCAACTTCAGCAAGAGATCAATGATCAATCACAGGGAAATCTGGACATTACCAGCTACTACAACAACATCAGAAGACTGTGGGGAGAATTGAGTACTTTGGATGCTCATGTGCAGTGTGTTTGTTCATGTACATGTGGAGGTAAGCCAAAAATGCTTAAAGCTGAACAGGATAGAAGACTCATCCAATTCCTAATGGGTCTAAATGAAGTCTATACAGTAGTAAGGGGTAATATTCTGATGATGACTCCACTCCCAACTATGGCACAAACCTTCTCCATCTTAGTACAGGAAGAAAAGCAAAGGGAACTCAAATCTCATGATCGAGTTCACTTGGACTCTACCTCTCTAAATGCTAACACTGGAACTAATGAGGCTGGTAGGAACTCTGGTGCAAGTAGCAGTAGCAGCAGCTATAAACCAAGGACTGGTTCAGGTGGTTTCAAAGACAATTTTGTACCAAGGACTGTAGGGAAGAACTTTCATAGATCTGGGAATTCCTATAACAGTAATGACAGAGCTATTTTGTTTTGTGACTACTGTAAAAAGACTGGACACACTGAAAACAAATGCTATAGACTACATGGCTTCCCTCAAGATTTCAGGTTTACTAAAGGAAGAAGTTCTGGTGCAGTAAATATTGCAAGCAGTGAGGGAAATGCAGTTCACAACTATGGATATGAGCTTAGCTTGCCTAGCTTGACAAAGGTTCAACAGGAGAAATTGATGAGTTTCTTAGGAAGCATTAATGTGAAGGGAACCAACATACCAGGAGAAATCACAAACCAGGCAAAAGACATTCTAAATGGACAGGGTGTTGCAAGACTTGCAGGTATTTTAGCTTGCCACTCCTCTATGACTGATATTGGTGCTTTATCATGTAAGTGTTTCACCTTATCTGCTAGTTCATGGATCATAGACTCTGGAGCCACAAACCACATGACCTACAACAGATCTCTCTTAACCAAAGTTAGGACACTTTCTTACCCCTTCTTAGTAACTTTGCCAAATGGTTATAAGGTGAAAGTGACTGAAATTGGAAAAGCATGTTTGAATTCAGGGTTAACCTTGCAGAAAGTGCTATTAGTACCTAGTTTCAAGTTCAACCTAATATCAGTCCATTGTTTGGCATTACAACTTCAAGGCATGATTAGCTTTAACAGCTCATTTTGTTTCATGCAGGGCCCTTCACTGAAGAGCCCTCTGGAGATTGGTAGAGCCAACAATGGATTATATTACATTTGCCCAAAGTGTCACAATAATTCAGAACTTCAACACTCTTTGTCTGGCTGTGCTAGTTCATATTTTCCTTCTTGTAATGACTGTTGTTCATTTCCTGTTTTTACTAGCACAAGCTCTTTCTGTGATAAAAATAAGCAAACTTGTATTCCATCTGCCGATGCACCATCTGTAAGGTCCAGTCACTCAAATAATGAAAATACATGTTGTGAAAGTAGTTATCTCATTTCTGATTCTTTTGATTCTTCTGCAAATCCTTCTTATAGAATTTACTCTCATATGATAAGTACATCTCATGGAACTGATGTAAACTATTTGTGGCATACAAGACTGGGACATATACCCTTTAGTAAAATGAAAGGGATAACTACAATACCAACTATATTTGCTACCAGGCAACCTTTTTCCTGTACAATCTGCCCCATGGCCAAACAGACTAGACTACCCTTTCCTCAGAAATCATCTTCTCACTCAACCAGAATCCTAGACCTATTACACATTGATCTATGGGGACCATATCACACACCAACTCATGAGAATCACAGGTACTTCCTAACTGTGGTGGATGACTTTAGCAGATCAACATGGACACAACTTCTCAATTGTAAAAGTAATGCAATGCAGGCTATTAAAGGCCTAGTCTCTTTGATGGAAAACCAATTTGATGCCAAAATCAAGAGTGTGAGGACAGACAATGGATTGGAATTCATTAACAAGGAAACAAGTGACTTCCTGCAGAATAAAGGAATTCTGCATCAAAGAACATGCCCATATACACCACAACAAAATGGTGTTGTGGAAAGAAAACATAAACACCTACTTGAAACAGCCAGGTCACTGTTATACCATTCCAAAATACCACTGAAGTTCTGGGGAGAATGTATATTAACTGCTACTTATCTCATCAATAGACTACCATCAACTTCAATACAAGGCAACACTCCTTTTGAAAAGCTGTATCACAAGTTACCTACCTACTCACACCTAAGATCATTTGGTTGCCTTTGTTTTCCTGCTGTTACCAAACCTCACAAAGATAAATTTGATCCCAGAGCCACACCTCACATCTTTGTAGGCTATCCTTTCAATACAAAAGGTTATAAAGTTCTGGACTTGCACACTAATAGAATTCATATTTCCAGAGATGTCTTGTTTTATGAACATATTTTTCCTTTTGCTTTGTTTTTCCCTGATTCTAACTTCAGTTCAATTCTGCACAAACTCAATCTTCATTCTACAAATTTGAACTACACTAATAAGACTTCTATCACTGGTTATGATCTGAATGATGATGTTCCAAATACAGTCACTACTCCTACCAATATCACACTGCCATTTGGTGATGCTGCACAAAGTAATGTCCATGCCACTACACCTGAATCCAGTAGCCATATATCAGATAATTCTAATCTTCCCAGCCACACCATAGTTCAAAACATCACCCAGGCACCTAGAAGTCTAGTAGACCACACACTGTCCCAAGTTACTTGAAAGACTATACCTACACACTGCCTAGCTTACAACCAAGCTCCACACCATCCACATTGCCTATTTCATTACACACTTCATCCACCTCTCTTGAATCCAGTAACCAGCAGGGAGGACATTTACATGATCATGAACCTTCATCTTATGAGGAGGCAGCTGTACATCAGGTTTGGCAAGCAGCAATGGATCTTGAATTTGAAGCACTTCATGCAAATAACACTTGGGATTTAGTGGTCCTCCCACCTGGGAAGAAAGCTATAGGCTGTAAGTGGGTATATAAGATCAAACACAAAGCTGATGGTACTGTGGAAAGGTACAAAGCCAGACTGGTTGTGAAGGGGTATACACAACAAGCTGGTGTAGATTACACTGAGACTTTTTCACCAGTGGTTAAGATGTCTACCATAAGAACTCTAATTGGACTAGCTGTTAAAAAGGGCTGGGATCTGTTTCAGCTAGATGTAAACAATACTTTCCTTCATGGAGATTTACATGAGGAAGTATATATGGCATTGCCTTAGGGCCTATTGGTAAGTGATGACAGGGTAGTTTGCATACTCAACAAATCTCTGTATGGCTTGAAGCAAGCCAGCAGACAATGGTATGAGAAATTAGCAACAACTCTATATTGTAGGGGATATTGCCATTCCAGTGGTGATTACTCCTTGTTTTTCAGAAAAATGGATACTTCAATGATTTTTGTAGCAGTGTATGTAGATGATATTCTTATCACTGGAACTGACCTGGTGGAAATTGAAGCTTTAAAGTCTTTTCTCCATGGTCAGTTCAAGATAAAGGACCTGGGAAGACTCCATTATTTCCTAGGGATGGAAATTATCTACAGGCCAACTGGAGTACTCATCTCACAAAGGAAGTTTGCTAGTGAGTTATTGAAGGAATTTGATTGTACTACCTATAATGCAGTACCTTCACCTCTTGATCCAGGTGTGAAACTGAGGGATGATGAAGGCAAATTACTTGATGATCTCAGCTATTACAGAAAGCTTATAGGGAAGCTAAATTTTCTCACACACACAAGGATTGACATTGCTTACAGTGTACAACACTTAAGTCAGTATATGCAAGCACCTAGAGACACACATCTGCAAGCAGCTATACATGTACTGAGATACATCAAAGGCAGCCTAGATCATGGGACATTTCTATCTCATAACTCTGATCTTACTATCACTGCTCATTGTGATTCAGACTGGGCATCCTGTCCAGATTCCAGAAGATCAGTAAGTGGATATGTTGTGTTCTTGGGTGACAGTGTCATTGGATGGAAGTCCAAGAAACAGACAACAGTGTCTTTGTCTTCAGTAGAAGCAGAATATAGAGCAATACGAGCAGTGGTAGGAGAACTTGTCTTGTTACAGAGACTGATGACAGAATTGACAAGCACTTGCTCACTACCTATTCATGTATTTTGCGACAGTCAAACAGCCATACACATTGCAAGAAATCCTGTGTTTCATGAGCGTACCAAACACATCGAAGTGGATTGCCATTTCATTCGTGATAAACTTCAAGAGGGACTTATTATACTTCATCACATTTCCACCACTGGACAGCTCGCTGATATCTTAACAAAGCCCCTCACTGGTCCAAAACATTCGATTATTCTCAGCAAGTTGTCACAGGAATTGCCTCCTCCAACTTGAAGGGGGGTGTTGAGAGTATATCTCATTCATTAGTCTGTTAGTTGATTTAGAAGTTAATTACTTAGTTAAGATGATTAACTAAGTCTTAGCATAGGTTAGTTATAAGTTAGTTACTAGAAGGGTAACATTGTAATTTCCATTAGTTAGTTAGGAAGTTGTAACTAACTCCCTCTTTTCATTTTCTATATAACAGAAAACAGAGGAAGTAGAAGGCAACTTTTCTGCCTCATTTTCCATTCATTATGCTTTAGCTCCTTCATAGCTTACATCTTCTCCAATGGAGGAAATAGTGCAGATTCTATTACTCTCTTTCAAGGATGAAATTGACATATATATCATTAAAAGGATTATTTGTACTTTTAATTTTGTAAATAATTTTTTATTTGAAAAATATAATAATTTCTTAATTTTTAATTTGAGAATCATTGTAATTGAGAAATAAAATAACTTTTTAGTAATCGTTTCCTTACATGAAAATAAAGTGTCTATTTTATTGCTTCATTTACATCCTAACAACTAACATGAGGTCACATTATTATTTTTAGAGTAAAGGTTCAAAAATACACCCAAGTTTAGCATTTGAACTATTTGATGTTTGAGTTCAGTACCTGAACCATCACTCCCTGCTTATAGAAACACATCTAAACACTAACTAGACCAAGTGTGTGTCTTTAATCTCTCACACACGCGTGATATCTTATTTTTGCCATGAAAATTTAACTATATAACATAATAATAGTTAGAATTGCTTATTAATCTTTTTTCTTTTTCTTTTTTTTTTTGTAAAAAAAATTCAACTTTAAATTTCCCTTTTCTTCTTCAAAATTGCAGATTTCTTCTTATTCGAACTCTTCCTTTGTTCTTCGTCCTTCTTTCAAATTATCCTTCATTTTCTAATTCTAGGAGAAAGACAAACTTAAGCAAGATTTAAATAAGTGGAGCAAGGAAGATGAGAGAAGATTGGGCACCAACAAGACAAAATACTAAGAAAAGAAAATTAGAGGAAGAAAAATTGTGTGTGAAAGAGCTAATAGGGTAGCTGAACAACCTCCTTTGGTTGAACAACCTACTGTGGTTGAAGATTGACAGATCCATCCTTGTTGAACAATAGAGGAGGATGCGGCAGAAGTGGAGTCACGGTAGAAGTTTCTGGCACTAGAGGAGGATGTAGCCACTTATGACTGTCTCCTCCTTCATCAAACGCCTGTTTTTGCCCAATCATGAGGGGCTGTAACAGCACCGACATTGCTACTGATCAAGGGGTGAGATAACGCTCCTTGTACCCCAAAATTTTGAGAGAAAAAATTTAAAAACGCAGTTGCTGTTACACCAATGCCAGCACCACCTGTAATCACTCCTTCCACAGTTCCACTTGCTGGAGGAGTAGGACCGCTGGATTCCTTCACAGAAGAGAAAGCCAAAGAGATGTTTTCTCCTATGTAATTCGGAGCATAAGATGAATTTTCAGGATAGATATTAGGCACACTGTTCTCAACTGGCTGCGACCTGAAAATTTTATAAATGAAGCATTTAGCTCGCAATTATTTCATATCAGCCAGACATGAACATGACATAGAAAAGTTCTAGAGATAACACCTTATCAAAAGATTCAGCAGCTAGAAGAGCAACCTCAAAAAAGCTAGAGCTGAGTATTTTGTAAAATATATTTCACCACTCCAACAGAAATCCTCCCGGAGCATTAATTGCTGAACAAATCACAAAATAAAAAAAATCATACTCCAAACCTTAGCATTGCACTAACACTTCACAACTCCTTTATACATAGAATAACAACTACTGCGCTTCAGTCCCAAATAAGTTGAAGTCAGCTATATGAATCTTAACTGGCCGTGTTACCCAATGTAAATTCATCTCAGGACAATACTATAAAAAAATATTTTTAAAAAAAAACATTAGAAAATACTGAAGGGAAGTTAATACAACACTTTTATATATGTGAAAGTTGCATTTTAAGAACTTCCAACATCAAATTACTAAAATGTACGACATGATTCAAAGAGAGTGACCTCAAGTTATTAGCAAACTTTCAAGAACAACATGATCAACAATTTATCATATCATCATATGTAAATAAAATACTAAAATATTTGTGATAATTATCAATTTCATGTACATAGTAAATTTCAAATTTGCATATATAAAAATAAATTATTAAAATAGTATCTGCCAATTACGATCATTACTTCACGAGAAAGACTACTTATGTTCATTTTTTTATATCTAGAAAAGGAAACAAGTCTTGAATTAGCAGATCTTTTAGATTATACGGTTACTATTTGTATTTTCAACTATAGTTTAACTATTCTGTTTATTTTGATTGCAAAAAAAATATATTAATTATAGGAGTGAGATCAAAATAATCACATTTATAATACACTAAGAACCATTTCCATCAACTTCATACACTAAGGATCAAAACTCCGTACATCAAAAGTACTATTTGTTGATTAAAGGTTTCTTTGGCAAGCGAGATGAGATCATAATATGAAATCATATGAAAATGAATTTTGAAGGTTTGTTTGGACATGCAATTTGGGATTTCTAAGTTGTAGTTTTTCCTCATGAACATAAGCACCATAAGTTGTAAGAACTATTTAAATTGCCCAAATTCTTATACAATCTTACCAAATAAGTAAAAATTCATAATAAGATATAATACACCATCACAAGTCATTCTAAAAAAAATACAACTTAACAACCGAAAACTAGTTCAAAAAAGTAAAATTAAACACGAGTTGTAGTGTACTGCTCTTTAATATAATTCGCCCACATAATAAGGACAAAGGTTGACAAACTATTTATGTTGGATATAATAGTTGACAAAGGTTTTTACATCTATTAAGTAAATAGTTGGTAAATATAGTTATTATATATTAAATGGTGAATTTTTTTGATAAAATATAAACTTATGGATTAAATTTTATATTTGAAAAATCCCATATGATTGATTTGATACCCTAAATTAAGTTTTTTAAAAAAAATTTAAGGTTTAATTTAAAATTATGATATAAAATTGCAACATGAAATCGTCACCTTATAATCGGAATAAGGTGAAACCTCCAACCTTATTTGTGTATACTCTTGTTTGTTTCTTCTCTACTACAGAAGAGTAACCGGCAAAATTAGGGCAAAATCCGCCTGTAATTTTACGCAGGACGTGATACTATTCATTAGCTGAAGATGAGGAGAATTTGTCTGCGCAATGGTATTCGTTTTATCTCTTTCTTTGATTCGACAATTTCAGTGAGAGTTTATAGTAATGATTCCATTTCTGCAAAGGGTAAATTTAGGGTAAATAGCAATTTTGATATGAAGGAGGTCAAGTGTTTAGATGATGCTGTCACTCTCTTCCATCAAATGGCTAGAATGCAGCCTCTTCCTTCCTTTATCGTCTTCTCTAAATTATTTAAGACTATGATAAATATGAAGCATTACTCTGCTGTTGTTTCACTTTTCGGAGAAATGCAGAAATTGGGTATCCCAACTAGTGTATCCATCTTGAATATCGTGATTAACAGTTATTGCCTGATGCATCGTGCTGATTGTGGGTTTTCTGTGTTACCCATTTACTTGAAGAATGGCATTCCAATTGATGTTATCACCTTTAACACCCTAATAAGGGGATTTTTTGCTGAAAATAAGGTCAAAGATGCTGTTGAATTGTTCAAGAAGTTGGTGAGAGAGAATATTTGTGAGCCCGACCAAGTCACATATGGAACCGTCATGAATGGGCTCAGCAAAAGGGGGCATACTCAAAAAACTATTAGTTTGCTCAGGTTGATGGAACAAGGGAACACTAAGCCCGGTATATTTAACTACAGCATTGTCATAGACGCCCTTTGCAAAGATGGAAACTTAGATGCTGCTATCAACCTTTTGAATGAGATGAAGCGGAAAGGTATACCTCCAGACATAATAACGTATAGTTCATTGATTGATGGTTTGTGTAAGCTTGGTCAGTGGGGAAAGGTTACGACTTTGTTCTCTGAGATGGTGAACCTTAATATTTATCCAAATGCACACACCTTCAACATAGTAATAAATGGACTATGCAAAGAAGGAAAAGTCGAAGATGCCAAGGAAGTAATGAAACACATGGTTGGAAAAGGTGTAGAGCCTAATATAATCACCTACAATGCAATAATGGATGGATATTGTTTGCGTGGTCAACTGGGTAGAGCGAGGAGAGTTTTTGATTTCATGATAGATAAGTGCATTGAACCTAGCATCGTTAGCTATAACATACTAATAAATGGATATTGTTTGCGTGGTCAACTGGATGGAGCGAGGAGAGTTTTTGATTTCATGATAGATAAGTGCATTGAACCTAGCATCATAAGCTATAACATACTAATAAATGGATATTGTAAGAAAAAGAAAGTGGCCAAGGCCATGCAATTGCTTGGTGAAATTTCTCAAAGGGGATCAAAGCCTAATATTATTACCTACAATACTATCCTGCAAGGTCTGTTTGAAGTTGGAAGAATTGGCGATGCGAAAAAGTTCTTTGATGAGATGGTATCAAGGGGCCCCGCACCTGATTTATATACTCTTTGCAATTTGCTTGATGGTTATTTTAAGTGTGGAGTTGTTGAAGAAGCTATGTCGCTCTTTAATAAGTTGGAAAGAAAGATAGAATATACTAGTATTGAATTTTACAATGTTGTCATTAATGGATTGTGCAAAAATGGTAAACTTGACGAAGCTAATGCCGTTTTCAAGAAGCTTTCTTTCCTTGGGTTGCTTCCGAATGCAAGAACATACAATTCAATGATAAATGGATTTTGTCTAGAAGGGTTGTTAGATGAAGGTAAGGATATGCTAAGAAAAATGGAGGAGAACGGTTATCTGCCAAACAATGTTACATACAATGTTTTGGTGCAGGGATATCTAAGGTGTAGCAAAATCAGTGATATGGCAATTTTAATGAAGGAAATGGTTAAAAGGGGCTTCTCATGTGATGCAACTACAACCATGTTACTGGTAAACGTTATAAGGGAGAACCCTTCCGTCCTTGACATGATACCGAAGTTTCACTTAACAAATAGGAAGTGAATATTTCTGTCACTTGGTTTATTGGGCTATGGTACAATTTCCTCTTATCCCTGCATGAGAAATGGCATTCCTTGACATGATACCAATGTTTCACTCAATAAACGAGAAGTGAATATTTCTTTCTCTTAGTTAATTGGCTATGATACAATTTCCTTTTATCCCTGCATGGGAAATGACATTCAATGCAATTGCAGAAGCTGGAAAAATGGCAATTAGAATATCTCTTGAGCTTTTCATGCCTGCTTGCAGAGGAGGTGCATCACTTGTGATATTTTGATTGTTTTGCTATTCTTATTTATCTTGGAAACCAGATGTTACTACACTCTTAATATGAGTAGTAATGTGAGTTCCCTTATGTGCCTACGTTATAAGTCTAGGAATATGATTTTCTGTGTTATTTAGTTATCCTTATGTACTATTATTTTGAGAATCTATAACAACGGCCTTGTAATTTAGAAAATGTTATGGAAACAATCTTTCTGACCAGTTCAACCCATTTTACTGTCCCTCAACCCCTATAGCATGAATATTTGGGATTGACATTTCATAGAACAATAATATTGTCTGATTGAAGTTCATTGATTCTTTGACAAATTGTCATCACATTCGAAAAGGATCGTACTCCATATCATAATTGTTAACTAACTTAGAAGATGGAGGGAAGGGATTTCTTTTGAAGGTGTAGAAATCTGTTTGCATATACTCTACTTGTTTTTTTATGAATTTGGGTGGAAAGAGAACCATGTCGTATCTTATACTTCAGCACTGTGTTATAATGCTGGTTGCTTTAGTTTGTGAGATGAATGTAGTAGAGCTTTCCATGATCACGTCTCCACATAGAGCTTTCCATGATCACGTCTCCACATAGAGCTTAGTCATAGTTGTTTGGTTAAGATATTTAGGTGTCTAGAGAAATTTGAATCCTGTGGACGCTATCAGATAGGACTAAAAGATATCTAATTTCTTTTGTTTATTGTTTTTCAGTGTGATCATGTTTTGCTATAAAATTACCTGTATCTGGAATCAATTGAATGCCGGCTTTGGTCTTGTTATTTTAGTTCTCCTTCATTATAGTAATAAAGTGCATTTGAAGTTATGAATTTCATGCTGATATTTTCTTGTTGCATTGTCTTGCCTTTACTTATGCCTTGTGAACAGAAGAATTATATAATAAGGCTGCTTGGAGGCTTGACATATATTTCAAACTGGAACATTACTGGTACTCAAAGTGAATGTCATGATTCCCTCAGTTCAAGTATTGTCTCTGGGAAAGGAATGCACAGACAACTGCCAGGCTGGAAAGGTTTGAATCTCCATTTTTTTACTGTCTAGTATTTGGAAGATGATTTACTAGATGCTGACACAAATAGCTGGTCATAGTTAGACATGCTTCTCTTTCTCCCCCAGAACCCCCACCCCCCACCCCCTCGTCTCTCCTCCTCTCTCTAATCAACTCTCTTGAACTCATCTTAGGGAAATCACAGTACGGGGTAGATCATCCAAGTCAATAAGTTGGACGTTATGACAGGAGGTAAACTCAAAAGCCTCTTCTCGTCATAAAAGAAATTTGCAGCACCAAAATGTGTATTAGATTGTGAGACATTTTATTATATGATGCCAAATTTGCATATTTGTGGATTTGCAGAGCAAGCTCTGAAAGTTATGCAACTGGTGCCAGGTGCTTTATTTCTCAAACCTCTAGGCCTTACAGCAGCAGTTGTTTCCGAGTTTCTGACATGCTCCATTTTAGTGCAAATTGTGTTGTAAACTTCCAATTTTTGAATATAAGTATGACATGCACCATTTTAGTGCCGAGCCTTCTTCGCAGAGGCTCTTTTGTAAATTGTGTTTAGTCAAACAGCTTCTCTTGCCAAGAAGCCATGTGTAGCATTCAACCTTGTAATGGGCTTTGTCTCTCCATATAAATTTCCTACATATATGATGTTGCCTACTACTTTGAGAGAATACCTTGTAACATGATGTTATCGGGAGAACACCGGATTTGTGTTCCTTCTTTCCAGTCTTGTCTGGTTTTGCGTTTAGCTTTGACATCCTTCAATCACTTGCATAAATTGGCTCATTCCTCCCTTTCTTACCAAAGGTATGTTTTATCTTTGTGGAGACTAATACACTTCTACTGTTGCATAGCTGAAAATCCTGGAAAATTGCTCCTTGAATTATCTGTTCCATATCCATCTGTCTTGCCTGAATAGGATTTTTCTACCACCTCCCAGTTTGATTTGAAAATGCTTGGGGAATTTGCTCCATAAGTTTCTGACGAATTATGTATATGGTGTTCACCTGTTTGTTTGTACCACAATATATCGTAAAGAGACTACTCCCTTTTCTTCATAAGATTTCTTTAGTTTTGAGTCGGTTTGAATTCTTCCTTTTACTGCTTGGACGAGGGATAGCTCACATTTGGTGTTCTGTTGCTTCTCCAAGTTTGAATTTCACTGTCAGAGATTGACTATGTTAGCTGGAACTCAAAGAAAGTTGACAAAACCATTAGGAAAATCTAGAAAAGGATCCCTGCAAGCATTTCCTGGTGCATTTGGACGGGGAGAAAATAGAAATGTTTAATGGGTTATCAACTTCAAACTGCTCCTAGAAGGCTAGATTTTTGGTTAATGTTTTCTGTTGGGCTAAACTTTCCCCTGTAAATCACTCTAACATTTATTTGGACTTTGTCAGCTTTCTCGTTTTGTAGCACTTTAACTGTAAATGAGCTGTCAAACTGTCTTTGTAATCTCTTTGCATCTTCTTGATGCCTTTTATGATATCCTACTTCATCAAAAGAAAGATATTGACATATTCTTCCGAGCGTTGCGTGTCAAAATTTTTTCGAACATTGTGAGAAATGATCTGGTTGAGGTTTCTAGCTAGTAGTTGTTCTTTAGTCTTTTGAACAGAGCTAAATGTTTGTATCTACCTTCCAGAATTGAGACTTTTCTCCTCATTTGTATCAATGACATTTTTTTCTTTTTATAGCATATCTGCATTGCAAAGGGGAGCCTCGGTGCAATGGTCACAGTTATTGCGACTTGATCAAAAGGTGACCGGTTCAAGCCGAGAAAACATTCTCTTACAGAAATGCAAGGTAAGGTTGTGTACATAAAACCCTTTATGGTCCACGCTTTTCCCAATCTCACGCATAGTGGGAGCTTAGTGGATCGGGTTGCGCTTCGCAACATATGTGCGTTGTGTATGCATCTAGTTTTGCATTTTCAGGAATAATCTAGTCTGTTTAATTTATTCATTGGTAAGTGTAATTTACTCCGGAATAGCATGTAACAACGTTAGCTCTTTGTGTGTGTCAGGTTCTTGCCTCATACCTTGTTTCTCAACTTCCTTTACCTCAAACGTCCTATTGACACGGCGAATCTCTGCTGTTTCTGCAGCACTACTTGTTGGCTATGTTGTTTGGCCTCTCCAAAAACGTTGCCACACCTGTGTCGGATCCTTCAAAAATACACTACTTTTGGAGGATCCAACACACACTACAATTTTAAAGAGTCCGAGCAACATAGGTTGTTAGACAAATTTCCAAATGCTGCATAGGTACCAAATATTTCTTATGCCAATTGGTTTCATCTTTAACAAATTTTTTTCCAGCCTCCTTTGGAACAAAATCTTCATCTTTAATGGCTCAAGGTACTTCAAAGACATCAAGAACGTTCGGTGGAGAAGCAGAACAATCAGAAGCAGCTTCATTTTCTGATGTATTCCCTCAATGCTGAACGAGGTTCGTTTCTTTAAATTGCTCCAAGAAATTGTTACAAGAGATTTTTGAGATTGGTAAACTGCATAATGTTGCATAGTTAGCACAAGCAATCTGTCTTTCTCCTTCCAACTTTTCCATTTGCTCACAGCATAAATTTATACTCCCAACCGTTGAAACATCATTCAAATCGCGTTGTGGACTGATATTTTCGCCTCTTTTAAGAATGCTCCTTTTCATATTAGGATCTATTATTTGATGATGAACTGTTAAATTCTCTATGGTTCTTTATTTGTATCACCAAGCATCTGTTCGATACCAGAAGAAGACAATAGAATAAATAATGAGGCAGGAAAAAGAACTTGATCATATTAGTGTGGTAACATTGTCTTCATTTTGTCCCTCAATCAGTAGATTGCCGGATTTATGCACACACTTTGACTTAATATAAATGCAATATTAAAGAAAATCCAAGTACCACAAGTGAGGGACAGAGGGTGCTCAACCAACTTAGCAACCCTCACACCCCAGTACTTATACCAAATTATTATGTTCAAGAACATGAGTCGATTTCAAGATTACACATGCCTGAATTGAGGTAAGGTAGAGCAAGCTGATTTGTATCTTCAAACAACGCAGTTAACTTAATAACCCTGATAAGTTGAACAACCAAGTTTTATTTGATAACAAAGTAATAACTATTAGAAACTGTTCTTAATGCACTTTGAGTTGGCTTAGGAGTGAATTTAAAAACTGTTCACACATCCAACGGTATCAATGCCAAAGACAAAAGATTCTATTAACTACATGCAAAATATTTGAAGCCAATGTACAAACAAACCCGCATCAGAAGATTCTGGCCAAGGAGGCAAACAAAGCTTTGGTTCCCTTCGCGTATACAAAAACCTCCTACACTCAGTCTAAAGCAAAACATTTTTCTGTCTTTTAACATGTTCAGCTAAACTTAACACAGAAAATAAGTCTTCAGAGCATCTATAATTTGCTCATAACTCCTACACTAAGACTAAACCAACATCAAAACGACAAAACTATGCTTTTAGCAAATCCATAACCCCTAGGTACAACAAGTTGCTTTGAGGCATCCTAGATATGAGCTCAGAGAAAAGAGAGCACACTTCACGGATCATAAGTCCCAAAACAAAGCAGATGAAAATCATGACTTTCACTTGATAACTGAATCACTGTCACCCATCAGCTTAGGTTCTTTGGAGAGCTACTATCTGGTACATCTAGTGGGGCTGCATCAGAAGGTGCTGAAGGTGCTTGTCCACCAAGAAACCAAGCTGTATTCCCATCCGGAGTGACCCATGAGATAGGTTTAACTGTCATAAGGGTAGATATGCTTCTGTCAGTGATGAGTACTAATTTATGCCTTGTTACAATCGCCAATGTTTGTCCCCTTGCTCCAATCATGGAAACTTGAATTGTAATTTGCAAATAAAACTATGTTGAGGACAAAGCAAAAGAATAGGCAGCACAAGGAAGAGAGGCGATTGCTGCTGCTGGACAATCTCCTTTGGCTGAACAACCTACTGTGGTTGAAGATTGGCATATCCATCCTTGTTGGACAATAGAGGAGGATGTGGCAGAAGTGGAGTCACAGTAGAAGTTTCTGGCACTAGAGGAGGATGTAGCCGCTTATGACTGTCTCCTCCTTCATCAAGCGTCCGTTTTTGCCCAATCATGAGGCCATGAGGGGCTGTAACAGCACCAGCATTGCTACTGATCAAGGGGTGAGATAACGTTCCTTGTACCCCCAAATTTTGAGAGAAAAAATTTAAAAACGCAGTTGCTGTTACACCAATGCCAGCACCACCTGTAATCACTCCTTCCACAGTTCCACTTGCTGGAGGAGTGGGACCGCTGGATTCCTTCACAGAAGAGAATGCCAAAGAGATGTTTTCTCCTATGTAATTCGGAGCATAAGTTGAATTTTCAGGATTGATATTAGGCACAATGTTCTCAACTGGCTGCGACCTGAAAATTTTATAAATGAAGCATTTAGCTCGCAATTATTTCATATCAGCCAGACATGAACATGACATAGAAAAGTTCTAGAGGTAACACCTTATCAAAAGATTCAGCAGCTAGTAGAGCAACCTTAGAAGCTAGAGCTGAGTATTTTGTAAAATATATTCCACCACTCCAACAGAAATCCTCCCGGAGCATTAATTGCTGAACAAATCACAAAATTAAAAAAATCATTACTCCAAACCTTAGCATCGCACTAACACTTCACAACTCCTTTATACATAGAATAACAACTACTACGCTTTGGTCCCAAACAAGTTGAAGTCAGCTATATGAATCTTAACTGACCGTGTTACCCAATGTAAATTTATCTCAGGTCAATACTATAAAAAAATATTTAAAAAAAAAACATTAAGAAAATACTGAAGGGAAGTTAATACAACACTTTTATATATGTGAAAGTTGCATTTTAAGAACATCCAACATCAAATTACTAAAATGTATGACATGATTCAAAGAGAGTGACCTCAACTTATTAGCAAACTTTCAAGAACAACATGATCAACAATTTATCATATCATCATATATAAAAATTCCAAACTAAACATAATAATTTATGACCCTTTCAAGATCAAGAAGAATCATTACTAAAGCATATATCATAATTCATTAGAATATCAATTTTTAGCATTTGATTAAAAGAATAGAATTTATTAGAAGTAGATACATACCAACAGGATTTAGATTATCAATAATTTCTCTATCGAATTCGTCACCCGTCCGATGGAACCCTCTCTTGGCCATGTAATCAAGAATGACAAGTCCACATCTGAAAAACACAAACAAATAACTGGCGAACTGAAAAAATTTACGAGTATCAAGCCTTCGAACCAGCCATAATCACAAAAACAAAGTATTTCCTAACCACATAAAAAGAGAAGTGAAAGAAGGATTGCGCCAGAACTACGGGGAAAGATGAAAGAGAGTCTCAAGAACTAAATCCCACTTGGATTGTAGACAAAAGAATTCTGAGAGAGAAACGAAGAAGAGAGTTGAAGAGAATTGAGTCAGTGTAAGGTGTTAAATGAAAGCTTGAAAGTTTGTAAGGGCTTTCTAAGAAGTTTGAAGAGAGGACAGTTCTCTGCAAAATTGTAGGGAATAAAGAGGAAAACGTTCGATTTATATAGAAAATTAGAAGAAGAGAATTGGTGGTCCTGGTAAAAGTGACAGCTGTACGGTCAAATAAAAAGATCCTTGAGATTTTTTTTTTTAGTACTTTACCTTTTTTAAAGTATTCTTTTTAATTGAAAACTATCATAAGGAAAAAAAAAAAGAAGTGTTAATGCAGATCAGTAACAAAATCCGAATAGAAGTCAATTCTAATAAGGAAACACATTAAGAAGAAGATAATTAATTGTTTGCCCAAGTTTGAGTTTTTAGATGAAAAACAGTCAACAGTTTTCATTGCCATATTTAATCTTATCCTTGAACCAAAGAGGTGACCATAAAAGTTACTGGACCTTCTTAAATTTGAGCTATTATAATAAAGTTTTTCACAATTGGACAATTATTCATTAATTTTGTGCTAATACCGTTTTGATCTCTAGGCAAATTTTGCGCTAAATTCCATACAAGATGGTTAAAACTCACAATTACCTCAAGATGGTTAAAACATATACAAATTGACAGAATAAAAAGTTCAACATTGTCAGTGTAGTTTGACCTATTTTACTGTATTATCTACATCTACAATCTTTCTTATGCTACACTATCAAGCTTAATGTAGGCAGTTTGTTAAGTGATATGAAGGCATTGATAGTGTAAAAGTAGTATTTTTATAATAGTGTATAAAATAAAAATTAGGAAATTACCAATTAATTAATTTCAAAGACAAGTTACCGAAAAATGGTAGTCAAGTAATTTGTATCAACATAACTCATGACATTGAGATTACTACTCTTATTACGTAATCCAAGACGAAACTGATTGATAAGATAATATAGCTTAGGTAAGAATTCAATTATTGTTAAATAGATACCACCCTTCTATAAGTCATTGGATTGCACCACAGGTTAGTAGAATGGATGAAATTCCTCCACATTTAACTAAGACATTTTGTGTTTGTGCTTCGGGAATTAGAAATCCTTTGTAAGGAATGCTTCCCGCTTAAATAGCTCTACGCGGCATTAATCTGGATTTGTTGGGCTAATAGGATACCAAATGGTTATACTGAAAAAGAAGGCATTAGATTGCCAATTAAAATTTATCAAGTGATTATTAATAATAACCATGATGAAATGTCTTAATAGTTGTTAGCATGTTTTGTTGGACCGCAAATCACCATAAAGGAAGGTTTTCATTTAGCGCAGATATTGCCTATATGAGCTTTGATAAATGTGGTAAGTTAATAATAACATATTATGCAAAGATTAACATGGTATCTTGGATTAACGAAACATTCAATCATCCAGTGTATTAAAAGATATGATTTTGTCGCTTAACGCGATGAAACTATGCGAAGCAATGGATGATTGCTTCATAGGTGAAACCGCGGGCTTCATAGAAGTGTGCACTTCAATAATGATATGCAAAGTGATCCCAATAACAAACGGTCAGTTCTTCTTCGTATCTCAACTTTGTGGAGTTGGGTTAGTATTTGCATTATTTTATGTTGAATACTGAAAGTAGTAATTTAAATTGTAATTTGATTATTACAATACTGAATTCATATATATTTCATATTTTTTTAACTTCATAAATAGTGGTATTCATTTAAAAAAAGCAGGTGCTTTATTTCTCACTTTTTTTATTCAAGCCCCATGGACCTTGTTGCTTTTTGGCTCTTTTCACTTTTACAAATATTGGTTCTACATGTTGAATTGTGTGACCCACTTTATCATAATTGCTTCACTTCACAAATTCCTCCACAAAAATTAGTTTGAAGGGTTAAACACTTAATATTTGTGCTGATGCAGTTTCGACGACATGTTATTTGATTATTCGCATGACATGGACTTTGCTTGTTGGTAATGTGTCTTATAGTGTTCGTATTTCAAACAAGTTACTATTTCTGGTGGAACCTAAGGTGTGTTTGGAAGCACATGTTATGTTACCAATTTAGACCGAAGGCATTGAAGTGTATATTCTTGGGCTATTCTCGCATTCAGAAGGGGTATCAGTGTTATTCTATTGAACTGGGCGAATATTTGGTGTCAATGGATATAGTATTTTCAAAAAATACACCATTCTTCTATGCATCTCCTATTTCTACAAGTCGGGGAGAAGGGTAGGGGAGATGCATGGTTAGTCTATCAGGTTACTCGTTCTCAAATCAATCAAATGATATTCTTCTACTATTTCCTAATTCTTCTTTTGAGCACCAATCAACTATTATATGCTTTAAGCACTTGTTCCATTTGCGCCAGCAAAACCGCCATTTGTTCAAGTTTACTTGAGGTGGCAAGAATTGATGGTACATGGTCTGCATCAAATTGTTCATCATCAGATCCTCCTCTACTTGATCCTTCAGAAAATCTTAACTTGTCATTTTAAATTGATTTTTGATATTCATTTTAATGTGACTAGGAAAATTATGAGGAAACTATATCAAGGAGATCTTTGTGGCCACAATAACAAGGGAACCTAGGCGTTCGTACAAGGACTCGAATGAAAACATCATGTTGAATTGTACGAATTTTATCTATTTGCATGTTCTTATCGAGATAAATTATTTGTTCTTAGCTTTTGTTTACTTGAATGCATTTATTAGGATGAAATGGATGAAATTGAAACACAACCAAGTGCAGAAGGTAGCAGTCTATTGATGCGTTTTTATCCGTCATGGATCCTGAACATCCGGGACGTCTAAGATTATATGGATGGGGTTACAAAGATTACTTTGAAAGGAAAAACGGTTAATTTTGAACCAACTTTAAATGCCACAAATGTTGTAGTGCAAGAAATGATGCAAAAAAGGAGGAACAAAGAGAACCATGTGAGGAGAAGTTGTTGCAGATGTAATTGCACAACTTCAGTGCAGGATTAATTAGTCCAAACATACTAGCAACATTGTCTCTTCCTTCACCAGGAGAAGCAACTTCTGCACCACAAGCTGTTAATCAAATAATTTGTCGGCCGTCTACATGCAGCAACAATCAAGGTTAGTGATGCTTCACTTCAAGCTCTCTTCTTTCTCCTCCTCCTCTTCTTCGTTTTCTCTGCTGTTGTGGCTCTTTTTCTTTCTGATGTGTGCGTCGCTGCTTCTTCAGCTTTTATTTTCTTTATTTGTTTGTCCTTTTTTCTTTCCACTTTGTTAATTTAGTAAACGTGGATGTCATTGTTGGGAAAGAAAAGTCCTGAAAGATAAGGGCAGACCTAGTTGGTCTCACAGCCAGTCTCATGTTGAAGTGCCTTCATTATATTTCCTAAGAAATCACTTCCAATTAGCAGAAAACACAGTAAGGAATAGTTTTGTCTATCCCGTTGAATTAGATATTGTTCATGTCAAGACTGAAAGAGCCAGGAATAACCATAAAAAGAATTCTATTAGCTAATAAAACTCTCGGTTACAGTGCCTTGGACTATCTACAAATTTCTCTACAAAATATAGACTAAAAGCAATCAATGTTATCACATTGACAAATGCTAGAGACGAGTCAACTTTGTCAGGTTTGATGTTAGTGATAATGTCAACCTCTAATAGAAAGAAAAGACAAATTATATACTAAGTTGGCATCAGAAAGATCAAAAGAATCTTGAAACATGGCATTTGGCATATTGAGATAAGTCAGCTTTGATGTCTCAACAGATGCCTTTTAGAAACATGAATTCTTGAAACTCAGAAGAGTTGTTCTGTCCGTATCATGGCAGCCACCAAGAATCAAAATAGAGTTGCAGACATAAGGAATTAATCTTTGAAGGTCTGAACTCTTTCTCCTCACCCCCGGGCCACAAGGAAGCATCCTGAGTAGCTTGACCTCCAAGTGTTAAGGTTGTTAACTACACCACTCGATTCCAAATTATTTTACAGATGTCTTCAAACTATAGGCTTCTGATACTGGATTTAATAAGATTGTATTTCAGAACTTGCTTGCTTTATGAGTAAATGTTTTTTTTCCCGGAGTCCTTTGGTGCACTTGGTCATGTTTAAGTTGATTTTTGTGAACCATAGTTCTATATCTATTTTGGCTTCCAAGTTTTGAGGATGTAAAGCCAACTTTGTATACTATTTAGACAACAATGATGCCCGACTTGAGTTGTCGGAAAATCAGTACATGGTAGACATCAATCACATTCAATATAATTGTGGCTTCCGCACCCATTTTCCTTTAAAAGGCGTCAAGCGACAACATCAGATATGCAGAGTAGTAATTGGCATATCCATTCTCTCTCCACAATGGCAAGCTCCTGGATCACACCTAGATCTGGCCGGAGAATAGCAAAAGAAAGATTTCAAGGCTCTGAAGAGGTTGGTCGGAGAGTTCTTCTGTGGTGGCGGTGGAGCATGGCTAAGCGATCAATGGGGCCTGATTATTCTACTTGCAATTCTTGAACACTCATTTCATAGAAAATTTTGGAAGCTAAGGCGCTTGCGTTATGGATAGTTCTTACCCCGAAATTTACTACTATTTTTAAAGATATTTTGTACTGGTGAAAGGTATCACCTAGTCGATAAATCGATAGAGGTGTGTACAAACTAATTTGGATATCATCATTATAAAAAAAAATTGTGCGACATTTAATATCATTATTGTTAGTATTAGTATGTCTCCAATATTTAAGCATTGTTAATCCTTTTACAAGTATTTCTTCATTTTCGTAACTACTCCCTCCGTTTATTGTTAATTGTCATGTATGATTAAATAGTTGTTCCTAAAATATTTACTCTCTGCGTTTTAAATTATTTGTTGTTTTTTGTTTTACATATCCTGTCCCTTAAGAAATATTAATTAGGAAGGAATTTTTACTACTTTAACCTTATCTATATCCTAGTTATAATCTCTCTCTTAAATGTTAACTCAATATTCAAGGATTTTGCACTCTTCAAGAAAAATTATACTTTTTTTTTTCATTTTAATTGCCACGATAAGATTTACATACAATAATAATTCTTTTCACATTTTAGATCACTGAAAACCGGGTGAGTTAAAAAAAATTAAATATCCGTCGATTCTTTTAAAGTCCGGCGATTGTCTTTGAAAAAAATTTATTGAAAAATATGAACTTCGTCGATTTTAGTCTGACAATTTTTAACATTGTCGATCAATATCACAAAAGAGAAACTATACTCATGAAAGAAAATTAAACATTGTCAGGCAGGATTTGGTGAGAAGAAAATTTGAACAACTTGTAATTGTAATGTATAAAGGAATAGGATAATTACACAAACTTCGATTATATAATTCAGTTGCAAATACCTTATTTATTTAAAATCAGTTACTTAGTTATCATTTATTTTCATTAAGATTAAAACGGCTAAATCTGTACACATCAAAATATTAAGTTGTACGTTAACATTTAGGGATCATTTTCTAAAATATAAATAAATGACAGGTGAAGTTACATTATATTAATATACAAATTTTAAGTAAAGTTGCTTTCGTAGAAAAACGGTTTTTTTCTTTAATCATTAATCACAAACTAAAAAACACTATTGTTTGGTAAATGAAATCTACTCAAGTGGTTGATCACCGATTGAGAATTTGAGTCATGTAGTTATACCCCGTAGGATTTCCAACACCTAGATGACCTATTCGCACGTTGGTTAAGCGTATTTGAAGGCCATACGTGCTAAAGGAAGGCCCGGAAAAAAAAAAAAAATCGGACGAGAAACCTGTCGAACCATCGCGGAAGGAGCCGAGGCAGAGCCCCTCCGCAATGGCAACGTGTCACGGAGGTGGAGCCTCCGCGTTGGCTCCGTGACACGTTGGCCTTGTCCAGGCCCAAGTATATAAGGCCCCACTTCGGTTTTAATTCATTTAAACTTATAAAATTTCTAGTGAAACAGAGAGGAAAAATCAGAGGAGAGAAAAGAACGAAGGGGGTAATATAATTTCATCCGATTACGCTGCCAAACATTGTCCAAACTCAAATTAACCTCAGATACCGAGGTATTTAGCAGCAGAGAGCATTCCTACGGATTTAGTTTCGTGAAATACGGCCGACGAATCGTCGAGCTACCGAGCTAAGGTAAGTAGAATTGCTCCAAACTAATGTCTATGTGTTTCTAGCTGTGAAGTGAGTATTTCTCCCTTCTGGACTTCTGAAAAATAGCGAGTTTTTTACCGTCTTTCGATAAGCCTAAGTTTAGGCTATAATTATATCGAAAGTAATGTCGTTCCTCAGAATAAAGTTGTATTTAGTACTGATTGATATATATATGAATGCAATTGGGAGGAATAGCTGAAATACTGACCAAGCTACGCAGTTAGTCGGGAAATCAGAAGCGAAGGTATGTAAAGCTAGTTTCCTCGGCAAGTTAGTAATCTTGGTATAGTAAAGTAGTTTAAAGGCCAGTAGAATGTTCAGAAGTCATGTGTTATGTTTATTACGAATGTTGGTACGATATTAGAAGCATCATGTTATAATTAGCGCGAAACTTGCTAGCACGATATAGATTCTAATATAAGTGTTAGGAACTGCACAACATGCTCAGTATGTGATGTAATACAGAATGTTAGGATATTATCGTATTCAGTTGAAACCCAGTAAAACAATGTAATATTTGTAAGGCATCTCAGAAGTAGAATGATAGGTTAAAATGAAGTTTAGGAAGCATGTTAGAAATAGTAAATCATGTTACTATAGAAACTCAGTATACAACATGGTTTTCAACAGAAAAACTATATCTTGTTCAGCGTTAGACTCAGCACAGTATGGCAGAAGATTATATTTATACATATATACTATTATCAGTCTCAGTATGTATTAAGTACGTACACATTCCATTACTAGTTCAGCACACAGTATGTACAGATACTTTACTACTATTAGCTTTAGTATGTGGGATATGCAGATAGTATTACTAGTTGAGACCGTTGTATTGTTTTGGGGTTGGATTAACTAGCATCCATGATCGCCCCAGGGTTAATAGCTGTATCGACTCGTCCACCAGAGGACGAGGATACGTCGCTCTACGGAGTGGCATGCCGTCCCACAGGGGACGAAGATGGGATGCCAGTTTTCCCCATATTGTACCTTGGTCGGCCCTTATACACCCCTGTCGAGCGGATACGCCCGGTGTTGATTCAGGAGTCCTCCAGACTCAGGTACAGTTATAGTCAGGGGCTCAGCGAGCCCAAGTGCATACCCAGGGGACCGGCAGGATGCTTATAGCTATTATAGGAGATGGGATGACCGGGGTAGGGGTATAGATTTTGTGCTGGTTGTACCTCCCGGCTTATGGGGGCCGGGTAAGGTTTGTGTGTGTGCTATGTTATGTTATGTTATTGTCACACCCCGCCTTGGGGGGTATGACTGGCACCTGGTGCCCTACTAGGACCTGACCTGCTGGACTGTTAAGCCTGGGCGCATCTGGCGCCTAGCTGTCTCTAACTCACATTTCTGGAAACAAAGGGCTATATAACGGCTGTAAATACAGCCCCCGGCCTATTGGCCTATAGCCTTCTGTACCTGCACTAGCAGCTGACCAGAAACATAGTAATTCAGGGAAACCTATGCGGGCCGACAAGGCCACCATGTTGTCTAGTTATCTATATCTCAAACATAACATACTGAAAAGCTACGTGACCGGCAAGGTCACCACTACTGACAAACTATGGCCCCACACGGCCAACATAAGAAAGCAGGAATACTGATAACGAAACAACTGCACGGCCTCACACGACCGGCTCAACTGACCACAGGGAATATTTACAGACTGCAAGCCTCTAGGAATAGTAATAGAACTGGTCGGGACAGGGCCCCGACCTACCCGTACTATATACAACAAAAGAAACTGAACTACACCTTTGAAATTCAGCCTCCGGATGACTGGAGCTGAATACTCAACCGCTGACAGGGAGTCACGTAGAATCGCCTGCTCGTCTAAGAGTACCTGCAGGCAAGTAATGCAGCGCCCCACCGGGCGTCAGTACCGCTGGTACTGAGTATGTAAAGCAAAGACTGAAAAAAAGATATCTGAAATCAATAACATAACTGACGAAACTGAAATAAGAAGAACCAGATTATCTGTCTGAAGATGTAAGTCGTACCTGTTCTCAATCATACGGGGAGGAATAGATGTCATATCTGGAGACGTATCGTCCTACTACTAATCTACTCATGTCTAATATAACATAGCACAACATACATAACATAACATGGCATACACAACCTTACCCGGCCCCCATAAGCCGGGAGGTACAATCAACACAGAATCTATGCCCCTACCCCGGTCATCCCATCTCCTACAGTGGCTGTAAGCATCCTGTCGGTCCCTGGGTATGCACTTGGGCTCGCTGAGCCCCTGACTATAACTGTATCTGAGTCCGAAGGACTCCAAATCAACACCCCGGGCGTACCCGCTCGACGGGGGTGTATAAGGGCCGACCAAGGCACAATATGGGGAAACTGGCATCCCATCTTCGTCCCCTTGCGGGACGGCATATCACTCCGTAGAGTGACGTATCCTCGTCCTCTGGCGGACGAGTCGATACAGCTATTAACCCTGGGCGGTCAGGGATGCTAGGTAATCCAACCCCAATCAATACAACGGTCTCAACTAGTCATGCTGTCTGTGTATCTCATAAGCTAAGGCTAACAGGTGTAAGGTATCATATAAATCACATACTGAGCTAATAATAGCAATCTATAAGTGTCTGATACATGCTGAGACAGGTAAGTATAAATATGAATATAGCCTCCTGTCAAACTGTACTGGGGCAAAGGTTATACCAGAAGGTGTTTCTGCTGAAAGCTATACTGTTTACTGAGTTTCTGTATTAACATGATTTCCTACTTCTAACATGCTTTCTAAACCATATTTAGTTACTATTCTATGTTTGGAATGCCTCACGAATACGGTACTACTTCGCGAGGTTTCAGCTAAACACAACAATATCATAACATGGCATATTACCTCACATACTGAATATACTGGGCAATCTTAATCACTGACGTCAGAATCTATATCATACTGATAGGTCTCGTACACATTACAACCCCAAGTTTCTCATATCGCACCAATATTCATAATAACACAATAATCAACTTCTGAACATTCTACTGGTCTGTAAATTACCATACTGTCTCAATATTTCTTAACTTGCCGAGGAAACTAACCTTACATACCTTATCTTTGAATATTCATCCGTCGGACGAGGCTCGGCCGATACTTCAACTATTTTCTCCCAAATGCATTCATAAATACGTCAATCAATACTAAATACAACGTTATTGTAAAGAGCGACGTTACTTTCGATTTAATTTATAGCCTAAACTTAGGCTTATCGAAAGACGGTCAAAAACTCGCTATTTTTCAGCGGCCCAGAAGGGAGAAGTATTCACTTCTCAGCTAGGAACACATAGACATTAATTTAGAGCAATTCTACTTACTTTAGTTCGGTGGCTCGCCGATTCGTCGGCCGTATTTCGCAAAACTAATTCCGTAGAAATGCTCTCTGCTGCTAAATACCTTGGTATCTAGGATTAATTTGAGTTTGGGCAGCGTTTGGCAGCGTAATCGGACGATAATTTATAATTTTCCTTCGTTTTCCCTCTGTTCACTGCGGTTTCTGGAAATTGTTAAGTGATGAAATGATTTTAAACCGAAGTGGGGGCTTATATACTTGGGCCTGGACAAGGCCAACGTGTCACGGAGCCATCGCGGAGGCCTCTCCTCCGTGACACGCTGCCATCGCGGAGGGGCTCTGCCTCGGCTCCTTCCGCGATGGTTCGACGGGCTTCTCGTCCGATCTTTTCCCGGGCCTTTATCCAACACGTATGGCCTTCAAATATGCTTGACCAACGTGGGAATAGGTCATCTACGTGCCGGGAATTCTACGGGGTATAACAGTTATGTTATGCCAAGTCACATTAGATACGAGTAGATCGACAGTAGAACGATACATCTCCAGGTATGACTCCTACTCCTTCCAGTATAGTTAAGAGTAGGCACAGTTTTACATTATCAGATAGTTAATCTTTTCCTTCCTATTTCAGTTTCATCAGTTGTATTGTTGTTTTCAGATATTCCTTTCAATATTGCTTTACATACTCAGTACCAGCGGTACTGACGCCCGGTGGGGCGCTGCATTACTTGCCTGCAGGTACTCATAGACGAGGAGGCGATCCCTCGTGATTCCTGTCGGCGATCGAGTATTCAGCTCCTGTCATCCGGAGACTGAATTCCAGAGGTGTATTTCGTTTTTTTTTTGTACAGTACGGGTAGGTCGGGGTCCTGTCCCGATCATTTCTATTGTTATTCCTAGAGGCTTGCAGTCTGTATGTATTTCCCTGTGGTCAGTTGAGCCGGTCGTGTGAGGTCGTGCAGTTGTATAGTGTGAGGCCGTGCATTACTTGCCTGCAGGTACTCATAGACGAGGAGGCGATCCCTCGTGATTCCTGTCGGCGATCGAGTATTCAGCTCCTGTCATCCGGAGACTGAATTCCAGAGGTGTATTTCGTTTTTTTTTTGTTGTACAGAACGGGTAGGTCGGGGTCCTGTCCCGATCATTTCTATTGTTATTCCTAGAGGCTTGCAGTCTGTATGTATTTCCCTGTGGTCAGTTGAGCCGGTCGTGTGAGGCCGTGCAGTTGTATAGCTGTTAGTACTTCTACTTCTTACGTGTTGGCCGTGTGGGGCCATAGCTTGACAGTAGTGGTGACCTTGCCGGTCACGTAGCTTTTCAGTATTTCATTGTTGAGTTACAGATAACTAGTCAGCATGGTGGCCTCGTCGGCCCGCATAGGTTTCCCTATATTGAATGTGTTCTGGTTAGTTGATAGTGCAGGTACAGGTGGCTATAGGCCAGTTGGCCGGAGGCTGTGTTTACAGCCGTTATATAGCCGGTTGGTTTCTTGGAATAGAGCCAGGGCCAGCCAAAAGCACCAGACGTGCTTAGGCTGGACCATCTAGCAGTCCAGAGTCTAGCAGGCACCAGGTACCCGTCATACCCTCCAAGGTGGGGTGTGACACATGTCGGAGAGTAAATGAGAACAGTATTGATCCTTCCGAAGGATGAGAGAAAAAACCAAAGAATTATTACCTAAATATTTTAAATTATATATAAGATGTCCTAAGCTAGTGCTATAGAGTGTAAAAATTCTAAATTAATATATTTCAAGATATATTATAACTAGAAAAGTCAAATAAGCGGGTAGAATTAAACTTAAACAGCTCAAAATACATTGAGTTAATAAATAGCACGGATCATACTTAAACTTAAATAGATTAAAACATGTGTCATGAGTAAATCCATCTAAATTTTTGTTAAGCTTGAATTGATTTGTTCTTTTATAATTTTACCCCTTTACTTTAGTTTAATAACTAATTTTATCTTCCGTCATACTATAACTCCAAATATACTCTTACTGTACCAAAGTATTCAAAAATATCTCTCATTTAGATAGAATTTTCAAATATAATAAAGGGAAATATTTAATCCTATAGTATGATAAGGAATAAAATTAACTATTAAAATAAAATAAATAGGTAAATTTGACCCTTTCCAAGTATTTGTGCAAAATTAGGTCACACCTAAAAGAGAGGGATTTCTTTCACATTTGGAGATAGAATTTCTCTTTCTCTCTTCCATTGAATTTAGGGTAAACAGCAATTATGAATATCTTTTTAAAATATTTTTAATAAAATTTTTAATGCGTTGATTTGAATATTATATTAATTTAATTTTTAATCAATTAAAATGAATTAGACTGAAATATGTTAAAGTTAATCAACGAGCAGATTAACGGGAATAGATTTGGTGTGGTTTTTGGTGTGGCAACCTGTAGATAGTGGCATACATATACCACGGGGTGACCAACCGAACACCCTTCGTCAAAAAATTATACTATATATATTGAAAAATTCGCAATATATATAAAACAAAAATTATTTTTCATACATATTTATTAAATCTTGAACACGCTTAAGAAATTTCTGGCTGCAAATACATATAACCAATACAAAAAAGGGCTAAAAATACCCCTAAAGTTTTGAAAATAGCTCATAAATATCTTTCTTCCATTTTTTGATCTAAAAATACTCTCAACCTTTTATTTTTAGTTCAAGGATACCCCTCCTTCCGCATTTTGGTCTAAAATGCCATGAACCTTGAAAATTTTAATATTTAGAGATTTGAAATTTTATTTTATTTACCTTTTATTTAATAATTAATAAAATTGACATAATTTATATGTACAATAAAAAATTGAAAATTGAAAAAAAAAATTTAGAAATTTTAAATTCAAAAGAAAATTAAAAATTTGAAAAAAGACATATTATAATCAGTATCTTTCTAAATCAAATTGATTATAAATTGAGATTTTTTTTTAATCAAATTTAACAAATACCGAACATATTTGCCCATAAAATAAAAATACATAATTAAATAATAAATTATTAATATACTAAATATTTATATTTTTAATTGAATACTAAATTATATACAAAATACAAAAAATTTCCTGCAAAATTAGGGCACACCGAAATAGGAGAGAGTGATTTCTTTGACATTTGGAGATGAGGAGAATTTCCCTGCGCAATAATGGCATCCCCTTTCTCTCTTCCTTTGTTGTTCGCCATTGTTGTTCGGGAATTGCAGTCACAGCTTATTCTTCATGCCATAGTAAGAATACAGTAAAGGGTAAACATGCAGTACACATCAATTTTTAGAAGGAGGCCAAGTGTTTGGATGATGCTGTTACTCTTTTCCATCAAATGGTTAGAATGCAGCCTCTTCCTTCTGTTGTCAGCTTCTCTAAGTTATTTAAGGCTATGATAAATATGAAGCATTACTCTGCTCTCGTTTCTCTTTTTCGAGAAATGCGGAAATTGGGTATCCCAATTAATGATTTCATCTTGAATATCGTGATCAATAGTTATTGCCTGATGTGTCGTGCTGATTGTGCATTTTCTGTGTTGCCTATTTACTTGAAGAATGGAATTCCATTTGATGTTGTCACCTTTAGCACCCTAATAAGGGGATTTTTTGCTGAAAATAAAGTCCAACATGCAGTTGAATTGTTCAATAAGTTGGTGAGAGAGGAGATTTGTGAGCCTGACCAAGTCCTGTATGCAACCGTCATGAATGGGCTCAGCAAAAAGGGTCATACTGAGAAGACTTTAAGTTTGCTTTGGTTAATGGAACAGGGGAGCACTAAGCCCAACATATTCAACTACAACATTGTCATAGATGTCCTCTGCAAAGATGGAAACTTAGATGCTGCTATCAACCTTTTGAATGAGATGAAGCGGAAACGTATACCTCCAAACAGAGTCACATATACCTCATTAATCGATGGTCTGTGTAGGCTTGGTCAGTGGGGAAAGGTTAGGACTATGTTCTCTGAGATGGTGGAGCTTAACATTTATCCAGATGTGCTCACCTTTACTATAGTGATAGATGGACTATGTAAAGAAGGAAAAGTTGAAGATGCCGAGGAAGTAATGAAACACATGATCGCAGAAGGTGTAGAGCCTAATATAATCACCTACAGTGCAATAATGGATGGATATTGTTTGCGGGGTCAACTGGGTAGAGCGAGGAGAATTTTTGATATCTTGATAGATAAGGGTATTGAACCTAGCATTGTTAGCTATACCATACTAATAAACGGATATTGTAAGAAAAAGAAAGTGGCCGAGGCCATGCAATTGTTTCATGAAATTTCTCAAAGGGGACCAAAGACTAATATTATTACCTACAATACTATCCTGCAAGGTCTTTTTGAAGTTGGAAGAATTGGTGATGCAAAAATAATTTATACCGAGATGCTATCTACAGGTTCCATACCTAATTTTTACACTTATTGCACTTTGCTCAATGGTTATTTTAAGTGTGGACTTGTTGAAGAAGCTATGTTGCTCTTTAATAAGTTGGAAGGAAAGAGAGAAAACACTCGTATTGAATATTACAATATTGTCATTAATGGATTGTGCAAAAACGGTAAACTCGACGAAGGTCGTGCTATTTTCGAGAAGCTTTCTCTAATTGGATTGCTTCCGAATGTGATGACATACACTATTATGATAAATGGATTTTTTCTAGAAGGATTGTTAGATGAAGCTAAAGAGATGCTTAAAAAAATGGAGGACAACGGTCATCTGCCTGACAATGTCACTTACAATGTTATTATGCAAGGATTTCTCAGGTGCAGCAAAATTAGTGAAATAGCATCTTTCATGAAGGAAATGGCCGGAAGGGGCTTCTCTTTTGATGCAACTACAGCTGATTTACTTGTAAAGGCTATAAGCAAGAATCCTTCCGTCTTTGACATGATACCAGAGCTTCACTCGGTAAAAACGAGGTGAATATTTCCTTCGCTTAGTTTATTCGGCTAAATTATAACTTTGATACAGTTTCTGTTTATCACCTCAAATGAAATGGTCTCCAATCCAATTGCGGAAGTTGAAAAATTGAAATTAAAACGTTGCTTGGGCTTTCCAGGCAGGCTTATTGAGGAGGTACGTCACTTTTGATATTTTGATTGTTTTCCCACTATTCTTTATCTTGGAAATCAGATATTACGGCTCTTTTGATATGATAAGTAGTGTGAGTTTCCCTTATGTTTACTTATTATAAATTTAGGAATATCATTTCCAGTGCTATTTAGTTATCTTGGTGATTGTCATTTTCTATCTATTTGAGAATAAATAACTTCCTGCAACTTAAAAATTGCTGTGGAAACAATCGCTCCGATAGTTTCTGAAACACCAGCACTGATAATTTCAACCTCATCGTTCTGGCCCTGAAACATGTAGTATGAATATTAGTGAGTTTCCTGTAGTTGAAATAGATTTTCGATATTGATATGGTATACTATAGATGCAGTGGCATAGCCATATACTATGAATGGTGGTCAGTTGAATTGGTCAAAAAATTATGGATGATATACATAGAAAATTATACTAAGTATATAGATCACAAATTACTTTCAATATGTACATATTAAATTTTGAACACCCTTAACAGAATTTCTGGCTTCGCCACTAATAAATGAATGGTCAACAACCATATTTAGAATATTTAAGAATATATTTTTTGAGGTTTATATATGATCCAAGAGTACCCCATGCTTTGCCACTGCTATTTGAAAAGGGTCATACTCCATAAAGTTGTTGTCAACAAACTTAGAACATGGAGGGAAGGGCTTTCTTTTGAAGTCGCAACTTTGTTTGAAATTCTCTTTATTCTAGAATATGGATTTTAAGTGTAAGCTCTGCTTGTTATTTTTTAAGAATTTTTTTTTTAGGGGGGAGGAAGAGACCCATGTCTTATCTTATACTTCAGCACTGTGTTATAATGCTGGTAATGTTAGACACAGTTGAGCTTTCTATGATCATGTGTCCACGTGTGACTTTGTCATAGTTGTCGTCTATGTTGCACGGACTCTCCAAAACAATTGTCGCACTGGTGTCGGATCCTCCAAAAATGCTACTTTTGGAGGATCCAACATACACATCGACTTTTTCTGGGAGGATCCTCATCGACTTTGTCGTAAAGGATATTTAGTTGTCTATGGGATATTAAATCCTATTTATACTATCAGATAGGAGTATCATATATCAGAAAGACATTTTATTATATGATGTCAATATTATTTATGTGTGGGTTTGTTTTCCTTTCAGCCCTTGACATTCTTCAATCACTTGCAAAAATTGGTTACAAGGTGTTGCCCAAAGTAGTAGGCAACATCATATATGGCCTAGGAAAGTGATCCGAAACAAAGCCCTTACAGTGTTACTACACGTTTTTAAAGGTATGTTTTATCCTTGTGGAGACTAATACACTTTAATTTGAATGTGCTCGCTCTGGGAATTTGCTCTATAAGAAATGTTATGAACCTTTGTGATCCAGATGTTTCCCATCTCATATTTTATCAGATCAGTTGCTTCCACATCGATTCGTCCTCATTGCAGAACCTCCAAAGCCACTTCCTAAGGAGACTACTATTATGTATCCTAAGACTTTTATTCTAAGTCCAAGTCATTTAACAAAAATATGTAAAGACTTGGACTTCTAATTGGCCAATCAAGTCGAACCTTCAAATAAAAGGTTTTAGTTCTATGTAAACTTAAATTTAAATTTCAGTTTTTAATTCTAACCAACTTTTCTATTGGCCTTCTTCAACCTCCATTAATTATGCCGTCCTTGAAAGTGGCTTGTCAATTTGCAGTGCATGTTTTGGCTTTATCGTATTCCTAAGAGGAACTTGTTTGTGTTCTCCTTAATAGTATACACTCAATATTTATTCAAGGACAATGATTTTTCACGCTTCAGAGCTTATTCAATTGTATTTTTGTTTTCCTGACGGGATGTTTCACATGCCAGATAACCACATCAGGCACATTATTGTTTGTTGTCCATTGGGACTGTTGTTTGTGTTGTTGCAAATGAGCGTAAGGGTGAGCCGTTTAAATGTGTACATACAAGGAGGTAAGAGATGGATCATGCTCTTAATCTTGTAAATATCAACATTATTGGGTCTACTGCAACTACTTTTGCAGTTTAGGACTAGCACTTGTTTAATATTTGACGTTTCTTTCAGTCAAGCGCAAGACGTTTCCTGTGTTAGCACAATGCAGAAAACAATAGCCATTTATTCATAACTGTTAGGTGACTGGCCAGGTCAGATGTAGGCCTCTAAAATCCTCTAGCACTTCTTTGCTGGAAGTAACAATGGCCCCTCTACAAGCCCTGTTTGGATCAATTGAGCTAGTGTTGTTATATAATTCGAGTTGAGTTTTTTGGCTGAGTCAGAGAAGAACTGGGGAAAAAATATGAGCATGACCATGTTTGGTGTGAAGGTGGAGGAGGGAAAAGAAGCCAGAGATGGACAGCCATCTATTGGCGCTATTTATCGAAATCCAATAGCTAAAAATGGTTTTCCTCCAGCTGAACCTGATTTGTCTACAGCTTGGCAACTCTTTAGGTAACATTTCCTTCAGTTCCAGCTAGAAACAATGAAAAAGAATGAATTTTTTTAACATGAAAACTGTTGAATTGTGTGAACATTTCGTCTAAATGAGCCAAGAACGTTCGTTTTCATAATGGGTGGTGGTGAGACTTGAATCCAAAGACCTCTAAAGCTTAAGCCGTTAGGGAGTTGTACATGCTTTTATTTACTTAATTATATCATCAAAGAACTTGTCCATGTTTCTTCTTCCTCATTGTAGAACCTCCAGATTTTCATCCAAAAGTTGTAAAAAAGGACCAAAAAAGAAGATTTGAAGCTCATTCTTGCATACAAAATTCTGATTCCTGGCTATCATTTGAAGCTCATTCTTTCATACAAAATTCCCCTTCTTGCCAACAAGGGAAATCTTTTAAGTAATTCACATATTTGGAATTCAAACTCAAATGTATTACCTTTGGAGATGTTGTCTGTGCTTCTGTGTAAAGGTTGAATTCTCCTCATATTTGGATGCTTACAGTGGATAATGTATTTTTCCTTTCTATGATATAGCAAGTCTTAATTTTTCCAATGTAACATATCCATATTACTGTCTTTCTGCCTTAAAAAAGTGGTGTGTTTAGTTTGGGCACGTCCGTTAAGAAAACTACTCGTTCCTAGATTAAAAAAGATGTATATTTATCTACTTACCCTAATAAATATTTTGAAAATGACGTAACTCTTTAATATTTTCTTGATTATGTAAAACTCTCTTCATTGAAGTAAGGTTAAAATTGAAAGAACGTCACTAATATCTTCTTGATTATGTAAAACACCACTCATTTTGAAATAAAATCAAAAGGCTAAAACACAATTTATTTTGAAACGGAGGGAATACAAATTATGTAACTTTGAAGAATTTGAGCTAATACAATAGCTATGTTTTAGTCTTGAATAAATGAAATTTTGAGTGTATTTTTTCATGTAAATTCATCACAGGTCAATATTAAAAATTCTCTATTTTTTGCACATTTTAAAACAATTGATAATTTTACTATTTCTTTTTCACGTAAACAATGAATAGTTCTTTGTTGAGTGACAGATGTGATTGGTTTACCCAAATGAAAGGCTCAGATTTATAAAATAATAGATTAAGTGGACGGCTCTGATTTAACCTCAGTATCTTTGATTGTATCAAATGAACGCGTATAAGTTTCTGCTTGCAATAATATCAATAAAACAAAAAGTAAAGGGAAAAAACGAGAATACAAAGTTTATAAAAAAGGAGAATGAGAGAAAGGATTTGTGTTTTGAATATTAAAGTGAATATCGTGAAAGAAAATAAACATTGTCAAGTAAGATTTAGTCTAACACAAAATTTGAATAACTTATAATTGTAACGTATAAAGAAAATAGGATAATTAAACTAACGTTCTGTCATATAATTCAATTGCAAATATCTCATTTATTTAAAATCAGTCACTTAATTTTTATTTATTTTCATTAAGATTAAGACGGATAATCTGACTATATATAGAAATATTAAGATGTACATTAAGATTTAAGAATTTTTTTTAAAAATAAATAAATAACAAATGAAGTTATATCATATTAATATACAAATTTATTTAAAGTTGCTCTCATAAAAATGCACTTTCTTATTTTAATCGTTAGCAACAAACTAAAAAATTATTGTCTGATAAATAAGCTTGCTCATGTGATTGATCACTGATTGAAAATTCGAGTTACGTCGGTGAGTAAATGGGAACACTATTTGATCCTCCGAGAGGAGTGAGTGGAGAAAACAAAAAATTATTGCGTAATATTTTTAAATTATATACAAAAAGTCCTAAGCCATGTGATATAGAATGTAAAATTTTTGAATTAATATATTTCAAGATATAATATAATTAGAGTAGTTAAATTGGCGGGTTGAATTGAATTTGAGTAGGTTAAAATATTTTGAGTTAATAAATTAACGGGTCATACTTGGATTAAAATGGCTAAATGTGTGTCATAAGTCAATCTGCCTAAATTATTATTAAGTTTGAATTGCTTTATTTATTCTTTAGAATCTTTTAGCTCTCAATAATTTTCTTTTTAATTATTAGTTATGAATATATATATATATATTTTAAATATCTTTTAAAAATATTTTTGATAAGATTTTTCATGAGTTGATTTGAAAAATTATTTTTCATACATATTTATTAAATCTTGAACACTCTTAACGGCATTTCTGGCTTTCTTAAGCTGCAGATATATATAACCAATACAAAAAAGGCTGAAAATACCCCTAAAGTTTCAAAAACAGCTCATAAATATCTTTCTTCCATCTTTTGACCTAGAAATACTCTCAACCTTTTATTTTAGCTCAAGGATACTCCTCCTTCAATATTTTGGTCTAAAATGCCACGAACTTGAAAATTTTAATATTTAGAGGTTTGAAATTTTATTTTAGTAATTAGTAAAACCGATATAATTTATACGTACAATCGAAAATTTAAAATTGAACAAAAAAAATTAGAAATTAGAAATTTTAAATTCAAAGGAAAATTAAGAATTTGAAAAAAGACATATATTTTTGGGGGATTCGAATTTTTTAATATTATTTGTTTTATTAGGACTAATGTCTATTTCTGGAGTATAATCAGTATCTTTCTAAATCAAATGATTATAAATTAAAAAATTATTTTTCTTTTTTTTAAAAAAATTTTAAAAATTGATTTTATCAAATTTAACAAATATTGAATATATTTGCCCATAAAATAAAATACATAATTAAATAATAAATTATTAATATATTGAGTATTTATATTTTAATATGCAGAACAATCTTTAAATTTTATATTTTAGATTGAATACTAAATTATATACAAAATACAAAATTAGGGAACACCGAAATAGGAGAGAGTGATTTCTTTGACATTTGAAGATGAGGAGAATTTCCCTGCGCAATAATGGCATCCCCTTTCTCTCTTCCTTTGTTATTCGCCATTGTTGTTCGGGAATTGCAGTCAGAGCTTATTCTTCATGCCATAGTAAGAATACAGTAAAGGGTAAACATGTAATACACATCAATGTTGAGAAGGAGGTCAAGTGTTTGGATGATGCTGTCACTCTCTTCCATCGAATGGTTAGAATGCAGCCTCTTCCTTCAGTTCTCCTCTTCTGTAAATTATTTAAGACTATTGTAAATATGAAGCATTACTCTGTTGTTGTTTCTCTTTTAGACAAGTTAGGAAATTGGGAATCCTAATTAATGATTTCATCTTGAATATCGTGATCAATAGTTATTGCCTGATGTGTCGTGCTGATTGTGCGTTTTCCGTGTTACCCATTTACCTGAAGAATGGCATTCCATTTGATGTTGTCACCTTTAGCACCCTAATAAGGGGATTTTTTGCTGAAAATAAAGTCAAACATGCAGTTGAATTGTTCAAGAAGTTGGTGAGAGAGGAGATTTGTAAGCCCAACAAAGTCATGTTTGCAACTGTCATGAATGGGCTTAGTAAAAGGGGTCATACTGAGAAGACTTTAAGTTTGCTCCGGTTAATGGAACAGGGGAGCACTAAGCCCAACGTATTTAACTACAACATTGTCATAGATGCCCTCTGCAAAGATGGAAACTCTGATGCTGCTATCAACCTTTGAACGAGATGAAGCAGAAAGGTATTCCCCCTAATATAGTCACATATAATTCACTAATTGATGGTTTCTGTAGGCTTGGTCAGTGGGAAAAGGTTAGGACTATGTTCTCTGAGATGGTGGAGCTTAATATTTATCCAGATGTGCTCACCTTTACTATTGTGATAGATGGACTATGTAAAGAAGGAAAAGTTGAAGATACCGAGGAAGTAATGAAACACATGGTCGCAAAAGGTGTAGAGCCTAATATAATCACCTACAGTGCAATAATGGATGGATATTGTTTGCGGGGTCAACTGGGTAGAGCGAGGAGAGTTTTTGATTTCATGATAGATAAGTGCATTGAACCTAGCATCGTTAGCTATAACATACTAATAAATGGATATTGTAAGAAAAAGAAAGTGGCCGAGGCCATGCAATTGTTTCATGAAATTTCTCAAAGGGGATCAAAGACTAATATTATTACCTACAATACTATCCTGCAAGGTCTTTTTGAAGTTGGAAGAATTGGTGATGCAAAAATAATTTATACCGAGATGCTATCTACAGGGCCCATACCTAATTTGTGCACTCATTGCACTTTGCTCAATGGCTATTTTAAGTACGGACTTGTTGAAGAAGCTATGTCTCTCTTTAATAAGTTTGAAGGAAAGAGAGAAAATACTCGTATTGAATTTTACAATGTTGTCATTAATGGATTGTGCAAAAATGGTAAACTCGATGAAGGTCGTGCTATTTTCGAGAAGCTTTCTCTAATTGGATTGCTTCCGAATGTGATGACATACACTAGTATGATAAATGGATTTTGTCTAGAAGGATTGTTAGATGAAGCTAAAGGTATTCTAAGAAAAATGGAAGACAATGGTTGTTTTCCAAACAATGTCACTTACAATGTTATTATGCAAGGATTTCTCAGGTGCAGCAAAATTAGTGAAATAGCATCTTTCATGAAGGAAATGGCCGGAAGGGGCTTCTCTTTTGATGCAACTACAGCTGATTTACTTGTAAAGGCTATAAGCAAGAATCCTTCTGTCCTTGACATGATACCAGAGCTTCACTCGGTAAAAACGAGGTGAATATTTCCTTCGCTTGGTTTATTCGGCTACATTATAACTTTGATACAGTTTCTGTTTATCACCTCAAATGAAATGGTCTCCAATCCAATTGCGGAAGTTGAAAAATGGAAATTAAAACGTTGCTTGGGCTTTCCAGGCAGGCTTATTGAGGAGGTTTGTCACTTTATATATTTTGATTGTTTTCCCACTATTCTTTATCTTGGAAATCAGATATTACGGCTCTTTTGATATGATAAGTAGTGTGAGTTTCCCTTATGTTTACTTATTATAAGTTTAGGAATATCATTTCCAGTGCTATTTAGTTATCTTGGTGATTGTCATTTTCTATCTATTTGAGAATAAATAACTTCCTGCAACTTAAAAATTACTGTGGAGCTGTGGAAACAATCGCTCCGATAGCTAAAGAGATGCTTAAAGAAATGGAGGACAACGGTCATCTGCCTGACAATGTCACTTACAATGTTATTATGCAAGGATTTCTCAGGTGCAGCAAAATTAGTGAAATAGCATCTTTCATGAAGGAAATGGCCGGAAGGGGCTTCTCTTTTGATGCAACTACAGCTAATTTACTTGTAAAGGCTATAAGCAAGAGTCCTTCCGTCCTTGACATGATACCAGAGCTTCACTCGGTAAAAATGAGGTGAATATTTCCTTGGCTTGGTTTATTCGGCTACGGTATTGCTGTGATATATTTTCCTTTTTATTTCTACAATTGCAGAAGCTGATGGAAATTAGAACGTTGCTTGAGCTTTCTATTGAGGAAGTACTTCAATTTTGATATTTCTACTTTGATCATTATGAACTACTTGTAATATGGATAGTAGTTTTGATCATATGACCAAACATAAAAACATTAATTCTTGATTTAATTTCATGGACACTTGGGTCCTCCAGTTTGTGTCTTCCAATCATTGTAGCAAGAACAACACTCTCTGTGCCCAAAATCAATTCCTGGTGGAACACAATGGCACCATTGACAACAATGGTTGCAGTAAAACAAACATCTTTTTTTGTGACCTTTAGCTGTGCATCTCACATTGCATGCCTCTTCACATTCTGAAGAACACAAAAAGTCAAAAAAAAAAAAAAGTTAATAGTCGATGGATGCATAATATATGTATAACAAAAAATAACAATAGCATATTCAGCGCAATTTCATAAATAATGGGGTCTGGAATGTGTAGTAAGTACATAGACCTGACCTCTACTTTAAAAGATAAAGATGTTGTTTTCAATAGAACTTCGACTTAAAAGCATAATATATATATATATATATATATATGTAATGTGTGTATAATCCATATATAATATACGTACATCGAGTAAAAAATAAAATAGTGAATTTAATCCACTATTTGTGTAGAGTTTCTTTTCTTTTAGTGAAAAGTAAAAAAGATTTACCTCCCTAGCTACTTTCGAAAATAGTTTATCTTTAACATCCGTTATACTTTTCGAATAAGGTTGTTAAAAATGTTCATTCATCGGTTAACACCTTCCACCGTGATCTACTACATCCCGTGTGGCGGCAAGGGGCATTTGTAAAACTTTGTTGATGATAGAGGTATTTTTGTTCGCAAAATATGACAAAAGTTAAATATAAACTATTTCTGAAAGTAAATAGGTAAATATAATTTTTTTTAAAATTGTTAATAAGCTCTAGAACCTTGCAATTCCCAATATAAATTTCTAATTCGAGAATCACGTTAGAATTTAAAAATTAGTTTCTAAACAGTCTCAACGTTTTCGTTTTAAACCAATAAAAAGATGAGTGTGAAAAGAAAAAAAAAAAGGTACTCACTATCTGTAGACACAGGACAAGTTGTTGAACCAACAGGGGGTTGAGCTTTTGACATTGAAGCCATGATGAGCAAAGCCAAAAAAATATGAAGAAGCCTCCTCATGTATCACTAATGTTACTTTTCAAATTTTAATTTTATTTATGGTTACAATTGTAACCCTTAATTGTGTGCATATATATATAGGCAACATTAATTATAATATTAAATTTGTAATCCATAATGTAGATTATGTTGCTAATATAGTATTTAGGTTAAGACTTGGTCTAATAATACTTGCATAGTTGCATTTATTAAATTAATAAAGAGTTATATTAATGTAATCCACTCTGAAATTTAACTTAAAATGTCTCAATGAATATATATATATGACATCCTAGAGTTTATAATATACTTTATATTGATATTACACATATGATAATACTTATGTAATGAAAAAAAATATTTAAAAATAAATAAATTGAGTTATCATTCTCGAACTTCTTTTTACAAATGAAAGAATTAACAAACAAGAATGACCCAAGTCGAGTAATTTGTTGAAGTTTAGACTTGTTTTCCTCTTCAAACTTGTCCAAAATCATTTGATAGTTCATCAGTACTTCTCCTTGAATTTATTGGATCTTATTGAAGTTGTTGACAACTGTCATATGATACTAATTTGCCAGTCGCATCAGTAGATGTCTTGGAACAAACTCCTCAGTCAATTTACGGTCCCAACTATTCTTTCTTCCATGCTTCTTTTGGTAATTGCATTGTTGTCTAGAAGAAATATTAGCATCTCTAACTGCATTTACAAAATACTGATCCAATATCGCCTCTTTCTCACCTTCCTCAAAGATGTTCTTACCTTGTACGTTAGAAAATCTATCTGAAGAGCAAGTACTACGTACTTCCACCAATTTATAATTGCTTGTTATCGTTAATAGGAGTAAGATTGAAGTCAATTTATCAATCTTATAACGTACCAATACATCAAGAAGCTCCTTGTCATGAACAAAATAATTGACAGAGATGAAGCATTGACAATGCCACTTCCCAATATATTTGGAATATTTAATCAAATTTCTTGTTTTCAAAATATAGCAACTATAGGTGTCCAAGAAATTATTTTTGTTTTTAAAATTTTATTATGTTATTCAAAATTCTTATATTATTCTAAGTTTTTAATTTAACAAGCATATTTGGTTAATAATATTTGTTTACTTTCTTATCACATAAATAACATTCAATTTGCTTCTAACAATATAGATTTTAAGAAAAAAAAAAAGGAAAATCCAATGAGGTTGATAATTTAGATAACAAAATACACATTAATTTTATTATTAAAAAATCATGGGTCAACAAATGAATAAGTCAAAAAAAATGCATATATAACTGAAAATTGAGAAAATCAAAAATATGATTTTTCACATGTTTTATTGAATAATAAACGAACATGAGAGAGAGAGAGGAGGGAGGGAGTGAGTTAGAGAGTTAGAGAGAGTAACGGGGAAACGGACAGTTTTGTTTCACTCTCCTTCCTCTTCTCTCTCTCGCTCTCGCTTTCTCTTTTCTCTCTCCCTTTCTATGAAATGTGTGTATTTTTCCCTTTAGTACCTTTTTTTTTCTTTCATTGATTTACAAAATATGAGCTAATTTGTTTGATTCAACAATTAATTTCACAAATCTAATGCCTTCTCATGTATGTTTTCTTGTACCCTTTTAATCCTTTTGTATATGAATTGGAAATGAAACTTTTGTGTTTACAAATCTTGGATGTTTGCATTGAGAAATTTTATAACTCGAATCTTTAGTATTCTCTAATTTACTATCTGTGTTTGTTATTTAGGCAAAATACCCTTAAATTTTTGCACGAATTCGGTTTTTTTTTTTTTTTTCATTTTTCACTTCAAAATTTGTGTATGAACACCCATGATTTTACATATCGTTTCTAGCTTTTTGGTTTACAATTCTTGATTATCTTTTTCTCCTTGATTTTTGCATTACACTTTTTATGTTTGAATTATAAAAAATGATTATTTTTTTGTTCTGAATTTTTCGAATTTCGACTTGATCCTTTCAATTTTTTTTGATACATATATATAGTTCAAGTCGAAGATAATGAGTGTGTACGAATTCAGTGTTCATCGCACTAGATCTAAATGACTAAGAAAATCCGCGATGTTATTTTCTTAATTTTAATTTATTTTAGATTTTTGAATTTAACGTGAAATCTCTCATCTCATTTGTAATTCTTGTAGGAATTTCCTCGCCGATTTCAAATTGCGGACGCGTTGTTGACGGTGGCAAGAGTACAAGTGACAATTTAGTCAATTCTTTGTACCTCCAAGAATACCGAGAGAGTCAGAAGAGAACAATAACAACAACAAAAAGAAGAAGAACAATCTCGCATATCCTTTGGAATCTTCTAGAAACCAATTAAGGAACAGTTGCAAATACTTGAGAGAAAAGCTAAATGGATTCGATTACTACAACCCCTGTTCCAGCTTCTGACCTTCCAATTAATCCGGGTAATCGATCAGTTAATCGTAGGCTTTCCGCCCGTTTTCCTTCGTCCAAGGATACCCCGTATCCCGATGACATAGTCAACGAATTTGGTCCACGGTCATTATCTACGAGGAGCAGGACGTTGAATAGAGATTCAAGTAAATTTCAGAAAGGGAGCGCGAGCTTAAAATTTGACCCGTCAATGTCAATAAGAAGATCGGGCAGGAGTAATAATGATGATGACGAAGAGGAGGAGGAGAAGAAGGAGGAGGAGGAGGAGGAGGAGTCAGAGGACGGGGAAAAGGAGGAAGAAGGAAAGGAGGAGGAGGAGGAGGAGGAGGAGGAGGAAGCGAAAGAGGGAGAGGAGGAGGAGGAGGAGCCGGTGAGAATGTCATTGATGGCATTGTTAGCGGATGATGAAGGATCATCGTATATGATGGGAGAGGACGAGGATGAGGACGAGGACGAGGGCGGGGCCGATGTAATCGGTGGAGAATTAAATTGTTGTGTGTGCCAAGTTAGACACAAGGGTGCTGCATTTGTACCTTGTGGCCACTCATTTTGCAGGTTATGTTCAAGGGAGCTTTGGGTTGAAGGAGCTAATTGCCCACTTTGCAACAATTTCATATTGGAAATTCTTGACATTCTCTAATCACTTCAACAAATATTGATCCAATTTTTTTTGACATTTTTTACAAATTTTGTCACTTTAGATTTGTGTTGTTATTTATTTTCAATTTTTCCCCCTCCATTTTATTTTGCATTTCTTCTTGTTTGTGAGAGGCAGAAATGTATCTAGTAATTGAAGTTAATGAATATGGATAAATGGGATTTGCCATTTAGCATATCTTTTATTAAAATTTTCTATTAAGAAGAAAAGACCACCGATAAGGGTTGTGGTAGAGTGGTAAGCACTTCTATATCTTAGTCAGATGTTTCGATTTTGAATCTTATTAAATACGAGGTCGCATTTGTTAGGGAGCATCTCAACTCTCCCGAACACACATTTTCAATTAAGGTTTGCTCGTGGGGCAAGTGGCTGATCAAAAGTTTAAGATCACTTATTTCCAAAGTCACTAGGTATACTTTTCTATAATTTAAGGAGAAAGTGTTCTCTACCAAAAAAAAATTTATTCTTAAAGTTCGAACATAAAATATCTGATTAAAGTGATTTTATCCTTTTTATCGTAAATCATGCAAGTATAAAGTGAATAATATCACAGTATGTTAAGTGTGTTTTTTTTTAATCGGATTCCAAACACTCCCTTGAGTCCTAAATGTTAATCATTATAATAAACTAAAATTTGTTTCAAAATATTTCCATGTATTATAGTGTCAATTAAGTGAGACTTGTAAAAAGAGGTAAATGCTAGTTTAAGAAAATACTAATAATGTTTCTAAATGTGATCTTTCTTAGAGGAAATAACAAACAACGTCATTTTGATATCGTTCGTTGACTCTAAATTTTGAATTTGTCTTTGTGTATAAGTATTTATTGTAATTCGCTTTATTGGAAAATTCCTATTTGATCAAGGGTAAAGGGTCAAATATACTACTTTACGCTTTGTAGACGACGAGGATATATACGTACCATCTATTAAACAGCAAGGGTATATATGCACCATTTTTTTAACAAGGGGTATATCCGCTCTAAATCGCAAAGTTGAGGAGTATATTTTCCCTTTTTTCCTTTGATCAAATTTAACTTCATTGGCCATAAGAGCGGAGCTAGGTTTTTAATTACAGGCTTGATCAATCTCAATAATTTTAATTCATATTTTATGTTATTTACATTTAAAAAATTTATTATATATATATATATATATATATATATATTATTAATTTAAAATCTGATAATTTTAAAATATCAAAATTTCAAATTTATTATAAATTTCAAATCCCGATTATGCTTCTAAATTGGCTATGACACGACCAATAAAAAACCAAACAGACTCCTCTAATATACAATAATTCAAGACAAGGTTTATCACATTCATGTATAATCCCTAAAATCATACTTTCCTTGCCTTCATTATTTTTCTCCTAAAAATATGATCATTATTTTCCCATGAGTTTAAATTATACGTATTGATCGTGTAAAAAATAATTAAAATATAAATAAGATAAAGAATAATTTATATTTGAAAGAAAATAAATATAGATAACGATACGAACTAGAGAAGTATTCTTTCAGTTACAATCAATTCAATATTGATCACTAGGTGATTTCTATATATATATGTATAAGCTTTCTAACATAACACTATTTGGTGTTTGTATTGGTGAAAGATAATAATTAATCTGTAAAATTAGTTGAGGTGCGCAAACTAATCAGATAACACATTTATTAAAATAATAATAATAATAATCAATTCAGCATTATATGACAAGACAAATCATGTAATTACATGTAAGTACACTTAAATTCAATTCTCTTTCGACATTATATTCCAAACACAATTTTTTTTTAATGACAGACATTAATAGGTGATAACCTGATAAAAATAATAATTGACTTATTATTACATGTTATAATACTATTAATTGGATTGCGCCTCGTAAAGTCCATTTAAGGAGAAAATGCTCTCTAGCATAATATTTTTCATACCTAAAAATTTACTTCTTTAACTTTTAATTAAGAACGGATGAATTTTATTCATCACATTACAATCGTTATTAGTGACTAAGGAAAGATTGTAAGCCCATATTTTCCTTCTTTAATTTTGGGTGGAAGTATTTTAAGTCTAATTCTCTTTTTACTCTGAGGTTAATGATCAAAAACACATATGAAATATTATGATTTTTCGAATTTTATATCTGAACCATCAGGTATTCTCTTTTCCTATCTGAACTATCATCAATTATTTATCAAAACACACATCAACTATCAATTGTTCCCTTTTCCTACGTACCTTAAATATCATCATCGTACAGGTAGGAAAATGGAACAACTAATAGTTGATACGTGTTTCGATAAACATTTGGTGATAGTTTAGGTAAGAAACTCGTACACCCTGATAGTTCAAGTATGCAACTCAAAAAACCGAAATTGTTTAGGTGTGTTTTATTCTTTACTTTTTCTTCTAGTATATATATGAGTTAATGGTCAAAAACACACCTGAAATAACTTGATTTTTTGAGTTTTCTATCATAATTATCACCAAATATTTATCGAATTATCAATTGTTCTGTTTTCCTACCGGAAATATCACCATCATTCAGGAAAGAAAAGAGAACGACTGATAGTTAATGCATGTTTCAATAAACATTTAATAATAGGTCAGATAAAAAACTCACATCAACTGATAATTCAAGTATAAAACTCGAAAAAATAAAATACACTAAACAAGTCTATAAAAACCAACAAGTGGTCCTTAAACAACAAACATTTTATATCAACCATATATAATTTTAATTTTTTCTATTGCAAATATGTATTCTTCTATAAACCTTGTATATTTATTTGGTCTTCTTTTACTTAGATTTTTAGCCATTAGTGCTCAAAATATACCATATGATGTCAATTATAATATTATATTTGGGAATCAACATGTTGTATCCTTCAACCAAGGAAGAGAACTTCAGATTTCAATGGATAAATCCTCTGGTAATTTGGTTACACTATTCTTTTTCTTGCTTTTTGATCACATGATATTTCATGTGTTTTAATTTATTTGGTATAATTTGATTTAGATCGGAGTTTCAAAAAAAAAATACTTTTGAAATTTATACGTCATAAGTATGAACGGAGGGGAGAATGAAAAAATGCTTTTAAAATTTATACGTCATAAATATGAAGGGAAAGAGGGAGGGGTGGGTGGGACGGGGGAAATGACTTTTGCTCGTACATTATATTTGTATTAAGAAATATGTATAAATATTAAATATAGAACCTCTTTTATTTTCACTTGAAGTCGACATCTTAGAATTCAGAACCTATATAAAGTTGAAATCTTTACTCTGCCACTTTAAATATGCCCTAAATTGTATGGTTATAATGCTTTTGAAACTCGTGTTAAACAGGTCATGTATAACATCTGTGTGGCTATAAAATCATCTCATTAAAAAATTTATTAAAATATGTCATTATTTTTTAAACGCATTAAAATAAAAAAAGTGTCAAATAAAGTTGAACGTGAGGTATTATATATCTATTTTTTCTAGCATTAATAGCAACATTATTTATTTCACTAAAAAAAAAATAGAAATTAGCTACGAAATTTTCATTAAATTTTTTAATAATCTGTCGTCCCTAGCTAACCTAAATTTTTTAGAAATCTGTCGCTATTTCATCGTTAAATTGGTTTGGCAACAGAATTCGTCTGACGCTAACTCTTTTTTTTTTTTGTTGGAGTGCGGGATTTTCTTGCGTAGCTTGCTTCAACCAAAGTTTAAGCAGATAAAAAGAACATAATTTCAGACCACACTTTTTTTGGGACGATATATACTTTAAAAAATCTTTTTTGTGTTTTTTAAAAATAATGGGCGTACGTCAACTATGACAGCTGAACTAAACTTTTATCAACTTGAGCTAGATGACATTTTCATCTAAAAGTTTAAATGATTATAAATAATATAACATAATTTTTTGATAGTTTTGATTAATTTTGATAATTATGAATATATAGTAATTAATTTATTTTAATTTTATATAGGATCTGGCTTTGGGTCTAAGGTGAAATATGGTTCAGGATTCTTTCACATGAAAATAAAGCTACCAGATAGAGACTCTGCTGGAGTTGTTACTGCTTTTTATGTAAGTAAAATAATTCTATTTTTTTAATTATAAATTTGTTTTAAATAAATCGAGTTTAATTTTTATATACTGATAATATATATTAAAAAAAAGAAGTATGTTTCCAGAGATGTTCACCAATTTTATTTTTTTTAATATTTATGGTAGGCCAAAGTGTTTTAAAAAAATATGTGTATTTTCTGTTAGAAAAAAATAATTTCTTTTAAAAATCAGGAAATAAATAATATTACATATCCAATGTTGATTGTCTCCTCTTCACCGAACTCCAACACTTTATTCGGACTTACTATCCCACCCCCTCTGCTCACCCAGCCTTGCCCCCCACCCCAACCCCTCACTACTCTTATCTCACCTCTACCCCTAGTGATGGAGTCAGAAATTTTGTTGAGGCGTATTAAAATATATAAATAAAAAAAATAACATACGTAAAAAAGTAAGGAGAGCCAATATATAATATTTATACATAAACTTAAAATTTTAACCTGGCAAAACAGTGTAATTTTTGAAGAAGAGGTATCGGTTAGCATAAGGTGGCTCCTCCTCCGCCATTTCTACCACATAGTGTTTGCCTAAATCATGTATCAATGCACTGGGAATTGACAAAAATTTTAACTTACGTGTCGAATGCAAAAAAATAAATAAAAAATTATTTATTTTTTAGAAGAAAAAAAACATTTTTGAGGAACTTTTTTCCATGAAAAAACATATTTCCTTTCAACAAGACACAATAACGTAAAAAGATGCGACAATTAATATTCTAGAAATATATACTATCACAGACTAAAATACGCTGATAGTGTAAAATAATTTATATTATGAGTGTATACATAAAGTTAAATTCAATTTATATATTTTTTGCAGCTACATTCAAATACAAAAAATCATGATGAAATAGATATTGAATTTTTGGGGAATAGAGAAGGCAAACCATATAGTTTGCAGACAAATGTGTTTGTAAATGGTGACGGAAATAGAGAACAAAGGATGCATCTTTGGTTTGATCCAACTGCAGATTTTCACAACTATAAAATCTTGTGGAATGATCATCAGATAGTGTAAGATAATTTTGTACAATTTTATGTCATATATACATGTTTTTATGTCTATATGTATTAGCGGTTTTTGATTCTTCCAGTAGTTGATATCTACAATAAGGGCTTAATTAAATTAGCGATTTTTGATCCTTCCGATAGTTGATATCCACAGTTAGGTTTTGATTAAATTAGCGGTTTTTTATCCTTCTGGTCATGTTCTTGATCCAATGTGAGACAAGGTATGTTGATTTTACCCTTCATGATTGGGATAATTAGGAGGTGTGACAATATATATATTGTTTCTTTTTATATTTTATTTTCTACTTGGTATTTGATCCCTACAGTTGGGAGTCGATTAAATTCGAATTCGAGTCGAAAAAGTCTCACATTGGGGGTAAAGCAGCCCTTAACAAAGATGACTTCATACCTGATAGGACTCAAACCCGAGACATCCAGTTAAGAATGAAAGAGTACTTGTCACTTCACCGGAACTCGTGTTGATTGCTACATGTATATATACATGTATTGTTCATTTGTGTGAATCTTCTTTACCATATAGTTATAAATAACATGTCTTGTCAATCAATCTTAAAGGGTGCTTGGATAATTTTATAAGGGGGTGAAAATTTACCTTGCACACATTTTTGGTCTTATCTGCGCATAAAATCAGCCAAAAGTTATAAATTGATTAATCATAATTTATGATTTTACGGCGTATAAGTACTTTTGATTTGGTCAAACATTTTATGATTTAATCCATAATATCTTTTGTTATCTCCAAAATACTCTTTCTAAAACATAACTTTTCATCATATATCTACTCTATTCATTTTTCCTCCTTTTCTTTATATAAAATTACTTTTTTGGTGTGTGCGTGCGCGCAAATAACTTTAAGACCATTAATGTTATTTTAATTAATAAAGAATTGTTTAATTATCAACACCTTTTTCTTTTTAACAAATACAGTAATTACTTTTTATCATCATATTCAACACGTATATCGAAACATATAACCTCTTATTGAGGGCCATAAGAAGTTAAATTACACTGTTTATGGAAAATTTAAAACAAATAACTTTTTACCGTAGGTGAAATTGCATAGTATAAAACTAGCCAGTCATCGATGCATATGCGTGCTAGTTTAAAATTTTGTCACATCCTGAAGTCTTGATAAACATAGTTAGTCATCAATACATTTCTATATTGTTGGTTGTCGATAAAAGATAACATATACTCGGTGCAATTACACAAAACACGTACAAGCTGACCCCGACACAGCCAACTAAATTGCAAGAGTTGTCTAAAGTATATTTTTATTATGGCATAATATATAAATTGGCATTCCAACTTGGCTTCAACTGGCAATTAAACACTCAAACTTTGAGAATGCACATATAGGCACCTCAGCTTGATTTCACTGTGTCAATTGAGCACTCCAACTAACAAGATGATCATCTAGGCACCTCAACTTGGTTTCACTGTATCATGTGCCACGTCATCATCGTGTGCCTACAAGACATAGTGGGGACTAGTTGGAGTGCTTAGTTGTTAGTTGAGACCAAGTTGAGGTGCCTAGATGTGCACTCTCAAAGTTTGAATGCTTAATTGCCAGTTGAGGCCAAGTTTAAGTGCCTATTTATGTATTACGCCTTATATTATCTGTGTATATAAGTTAAATCCTTTACTTTTTTTCTTGAACATTTTTCAGGTTTTATGTGGACAATATTCCAATTAGGGTGTTCAAAAACAAAGCAAATATTGGTGTTGCATATCCAAAACAACCAATGCAAATACTAGCCACAATATGGGATGGAGATAGTTGGGCAACAGATGGAGGATTAACAAAGATCAATTGGTCTTTTGCACCTTTCAAAGCTCATTTTCAAGATTTCAACATTGTTGGATGCCCAATATGTACACATAATTGCAATTCCCAAAGTTATTGGTGGAACCAAATCAAATATTGGAAGTTGAGTTCTAAAGAAAGAAGATTATATGAAGAATATAGAGCCAAGTATATAATTTATGATTATTGTGATGATAAGTCTAGATTTCCTACTACTCCACCCCTAGAATGTGTTTCATGAATATGATCATAATGTAGAAAAATGCTTCTTTTATACATATACAACAATTGTTCTATGTAATAATATTTTATTATATCTATTAATGTAATTTTTATTACTGATATACAAATCTTCTTATCCGTCGATTTATTCAATTCTGGAATCAGACCTGCTATTAATATGGGTATCTCCATTTTCAAAGTGGGATCCGCAACTCAAATAAAAGTCATGAAACAGGTAGCTGGTAAATTAGAATTAGAGCTAGCTTGCGCAATTTGCAGAATTAGAAGCCTTTGCACAATTTGCTTCTGATCTCGATAAAACTACTCAGAATCAATTAGCAAGAGGTCAACGATTACATGAATTGCTTAAACAATCCCAATCAGCTCCTCTCATGGTAGAAGAGCAGATAATGACTATTTATGTCACGCCCCGCCCTGGGGGGCATGACTGGCACCTGGTGCCCTAGTAGGACCTAGACTGCTATCTGGTGAGCCTAGGCACTTCTGGTGCCTGGCTGGCTCTATCTCAAATTCTTGGAAACGAAGGGCTATATAACGGCTGTAAACATAGCCTCCGGCCAACAGGCCTATAGCCACATGTACCTGAAAATCAGCTAACCAGAAACATACTACTGTCAAGGGAACCTATGCGGGCCGGCAAGGCCACCATGCTGTCTAGTTCACTGTAGCTTAACAATAGCACGCTAAATAATTACGTGACCGACAAGGTCACCACTACTGACTGGTTATGGCCACACACGGCCAACAGGAACAGAAATAACAAATAACTATAATAAGCTGCACGGCCTCACACGACCGGCTCGACTGACCACAGGGAAATATATACAGACTGCAAGCCTCTAGGAATAACAATAGAAATGATCGGGACAGGGCCCCGACCTACCCGTACTGTACATCAAAAGAAAACGAAATACACCTCTGGAATTCAGACTCCGGATGACAGGAGCTGAATACTCAATAGCTGACTGGAATCACGAGGGATCGCCTCCTCGTCTATGAGTACCTGCAGGCAAGTAATGCAGCGCCCCACTGGGCGTCAGTACCACTGGTACTGAGTATGCAAAGCAACTGAAATAGTACAACTGAAAACAACTGAATATAGATAGCGTATCTAGCATTTCTGTATAGCAGGAGATAACTGAATCTGAAGAAGCTGGTATGAACTAAATCAAGCTTTCTGTACTGATAAGGCAGAGGCGTACCTGTAGACGCGATGGCCTGCTATCTAGTAGCTAGTATATAATATATAAAGCACATAAATAGATATACAAGTAGCAAGCAAGAGCCAATACCAACCCCCATAAGCCGGATGGCGCCAAGCAAGCAAACAATCTATATACCCCTACCCGGGTCAAAACCAACCAAAAATAAGTCACTCCACTCATCTGATGACTGTGAGCTCCTCCTACCGGCCCCCTTGGGTACGTAGCTCAGGCCTTGGCCTCTGACAATAAACTGTGTCTGAGTCCGAAGACTCCTGCCTCTGGGCGCAAGTGCACACGGGGTAGTCTGCTGCTGTATCTGTAACTGAAACTGCCCCTGGGTGCAAGCACGCAACAGGGTAATTTTTTAAAAATCTGTATCTGGAACTGCCCCCGGCCACAAGCGCACACAGAGTGTTCTGCCCCTATAAACAGGGTGGACTGGCTCTGCGCAGAGTAAACTGAACTACCCCTGCAAGCAGGGTGGTCTGGACCGTATTATCATGGTGGTCGGCCATCATCGTCCTCTAGGCGGACGGCATCGCCCAGCTGGTGGCGGTATCTGAATCTGGTATCGACACAGCTATAACCCAGGGGCGGTGGGGATGCTAAAGGGGTGCCCACATGCCACAACAAGTCTCAACAAACAAATAGCACATAGAAATAGCAAGCATGTACAACTGGAAAGACTATCTGAAATCTAACTTCTTATTCTGATCTGTTTCTATACTGAACTGATTCTTACTAATTATACTGATTCTGCAATCTCTGTTTAACTATACGGCTAATCTGTAGCCATGATACTATCTGTCTGAATGGCTAATCTGTAGCCATAACTGTCTGTCTATCAGATCTTTCTTTATTGACTGTTATTATGAAAATCTGTTCCTTTTTATTCTACAACATGCTTGCTATTCACATAATAGGTTGTACTGAATCTGAACTACTAACTTGCCCTTGGGCACATGCTTTTCTAACTTTCAGACTGAATACGATATAACAACGCAAACTAGGTTTACTGAACTTTGCACAATACTTAACATTCAACTCCGGGAATTCTACTACGGAGTTTATTGTACTATACAAGGCTAAAGCTACTAACTTGCCGAAGGAACTAGCTTTACATACCTTAACCTCGAGTTATCCGTCTGTCGGACGAGGCTCGGTCAATACTCCAGCTATTTCTCCCAACTGCATTCATGTATACGCTAATTAATACTAAATATAGCTTTATTCTAAAGAACGACGTCACTTTCGATATAATTGTAGCCTAAACTTAGGCTTATCGAAAGACGGTCGAAAACTCACTATTTTTCAGAAGTCCAGAAGGGAGAAGTATTCACTTCACAGCTAGGAGCACATAGATACTAGTTTGGAGCAATTCTACTTACCTTAGCTCGGTAGCTCGATGATTCGTCGGCCGTATTTCGCGAAACAAAATCCGTAGGAATGCTCCCTGCTGCTAAATACCTCGGTACCTGAGTTTAATTTGAATTTGGACCGCGTTTGGCGGCGTAATCGGAAGGAAATTATCAAATAATCCTCGTTCCTCTTTCTCTCTGCTTACCCTCTGTTTTTCACTGGAAATTATAAGAAACTTTAATGAAAAGTCGAAGTTGGAGGCTTTATATAATTTGGACTTATAAGTCGCATTCAGGGAATGCGATTTATAAGTCGCATTTCTGGAATGCGATTTATAAGTTGCATTGTCGCATTTTGCCTTTTGACGCGCCGACTTGGCGCTTGTCCGATCTTTCCCCGGGCCTTTTTCTAGCATGTATGCTTTTCAAATACTCTTAACCAACACGCGAATAGGCCATCTATATGCCGGGAATTTACGGGGTGTAACAATTTATACCAGAACAAACGACTATCTTGATTTATTAGAAGTTGGACGGATAAGGAAAAATACTTGTTGAGCTACGTACTTATTTAAAAACTAATGAACCTCATTTCTAAAAAATTATGTCTTCTTCAGAGATATTTACCAAGGAAGCAGAAGCTCTTATCAAATTTCTCCGGGAGCCATTTTTTTCATATTTTTATTAATTATGTATTCTTTGTAACAAAAAAATTTAATAAAATTATTAGGGAAAAAAAATTATTGACTCCCTAAACAATAACACCATCAAAGTGAACATAAAACCCAAGAAAATACTCAAGTCCTATTGCCCACTTAAGCTCTTGCCCGACCCGACCCGACTCATGGTAAATTAGTATTTAGACGGAAATATATTGCTTATTTCACTTTTCCCTCTTCCCTAGTTAATCCTGCCGGTTAGGGTTCCGAGCTTTGAGTTGAGTTTGGGGGATCAATTCCGAGTACAATGTACGCTGATCGGGTGGATGCAGTTACCAGGAGGTCTATAAAAGAAAGGATTAACGGCAATGCTGATGATGATTCTGGTCGCCGGAGAAAAATTTCCGGCAAGAGGTTTTTTTCTCTCTCTCTCTCTCTATATATATATATATCAATGAATGTGGAGCATCACTACACATGTTATTACTTTGTGGCTATGTGTGGGAGTGCGACTTTATTATAATTTTTCTTTTTTTGGAAAATATTATACTGTATGTGATTCGAGCGCTAAGAGCTCCATTTTCACCAGTTACTGCTTTGTTGCAGAACTTGCATAGGTGCGAGCTTAGAATAAATCTTCCTTTTAAGCACACCTAGAGTATTTAGGTTTTTTTGAGTTTTCTAGCAATATTTATCTGAATACACCTCAACTATAAATTGATCACTTTTCCTACCTGAAATATCACCATCCATCGGTTTGAAAAAGTGAATAACTAATAGCTCTGGCGTGTTTCGATAAATGTTTGGTGATAGTTCAAATAGGACTCACATACCTGATAGTTTAGGTATGAAACTCAAAACACTTTGATACCTTATGTGTGGTTTTTCACCCTTCACTCAAAAAAATTGTTCAATTATATATGTGGTTTAAGCCACAGGCGGTGTTGCAACATTGCCTGATTTTTTTTTTTGTGTGTGAATTTGGTTTAATGGGAAAATAGAAATAAATCTTTAGTTTTTTTTGTCTTCAAAATTTGTTCAATTATATATGTGGTTTAAGCTGGCAGGTTTTGCTGCACTGCTGCCCAAATATTTGTTTGTGCTCAGCTTTTTGCTTCAGTCTGTAAGAGGCCTTGATATCAAGGAGATCAATCATGAATAGTTGTTTAAAAATAGATTATCATATGTACAATGTGCTCCCTGGTTAGTGCATGGAAGGGTAGAGTGGGTGTATAACGTTAGCAGCTTCCTCTTTGCATTACTGCGAAGAGGTTATTCCACGCCTCGAACCATTTTACCGCAGCTGCTTACTGGAGAATTTACTCTCTTCTTCTTAAGGAGTATCACAGGAGAGACATGTAGTTAGCTTTTAAACACCCACTACCTCACTATTTGTTGTGATCTAATTTAGTTTTTGGACTCTCTGAACACAGCTAGCAATAGATGGAATTCATCTGAATAGATTGGGTATCCAGTTCACTTTTAGCTGGCCATCTTGTTTATTTCCCTTAAAAGAGTGCCAGCTCCGGTCAGATAAAGGCATGGGAAGATTCTTTTGATGGTTGAATTTGTTTTATTGAACGCTTCATTGTTGCTTATTTGGTTTTCCCCTTATTGCTTGCTTATTGTGTCCTAGAATTGGAAAGTAAACAAATATTTTCAGGGGAATTGAGTTCATGTAGATGGATTTGATGCTTGATTTTTCAATAGCATTGAAAATTTCATTCAGTGTAATACTATGATCAATCTGGGGAAAATGGCATAGTGTTATATCGTGACTATTATTTGTTATGAATTATGAGGAAGTTTATGAGATGAACAATATTTATCTTCACAGCTCAAAAAGGCATTTTCTTAATAGAAAAAAAAGAAGAATCTTATTAATCTTTTTGTTAATAGCTGTAATTCCTTTTTCAGGCATAGAGAAGAGGACGACAAATGGGTGCATGACCTTTATGAGCCTCATGAACTTCAAGGATCAAGTATGTGGTGTTTGAGAACCACGCTATTCATATAACAGTTTTTCTTAAATGAACGGGCAGGGCAGTATTTTGAGTGTTCTGCCTTAGAATTGATTTTCTTTGTTGTGCGCTTGTATAGATCAGAGAGTTGGTACAAAGGATCTTCGTCTCAAACTCCAACGAAGAAGCATCCAACAAGCTACTCAAATTATAAAGGGTTCTTTATCTGGAGGTACGAAGGATCTGCGGGAAAAGCTCTCTGGTACTGTATATTCGCAAACAGTGAAAACTGTTGCTCCTAAAACAAAGCTAAATGCAATTCCTGAAGAAAGCCAACCTGCCAAGAGAAGTGTCAAAGCTGAAGCTCCTGCCATAGATACCAAAAATGTCGCGAGAAAAGTTTTGAAGAAGAAGTCCCAGCGGAAGGCAAGTATATCTCACTTACTCAGATTACTTTTTCAGTGAGATCCTTGCTGCTATATATTGTGAAGCCCGTTCAAAATTTCACAATCAGAGCACGAAGCATGAGTCTGAGGATGTATTTAGGCTCCATTTTTTTGGTCATTGCTTCATGGAACGTTATGTTGTTACTATGGCAAAACATGCCTTAAAGAAAACAACCAGCAGAGAAGAGTAAATGGAGGTCTTAGACAAAGATAGCATGTTTACATAAATACCATATTCCTTAGTCTTCAGCTCTTTAAGTATTAAAATATCTAAATTTGCTGCTATTGGATGTTGGATCTGGTTTTCCTCGTAGCTATTGCGTGAAAGTTCCGAAAGTGTTATGCTTATAGGAGTCCTCAGTTACAGAATTAGAATGACATGTAATCAGATGACAAGTAGAACTGGCTGCTAAATTTGGGTATATCTGTTAGTCATTAATATTATTTGTGTTGTTCATAGCAACTTCTGTTTCTTGCTTATTGTTCACTTCCATAGCTGATACTGCTGGCTGATTTAAAGACTTCATTGTTGTGTATGTGTATGCTATGGATAGGAATTATATATGCTTCCTGGAATTCTCAATATGTTTGGACTAACTGGCTCTAGACACTACATTACACTGTCAAGTCTTCATTATAAGAGCCTATTTGCAATACATTATCGCCAGGGACCGAACTACATTTTATATGATTTTTATCATTATTCCCAGTTTGATACACGTGCTTTCTGGACATACTTATTTTGTTTTGTTCTGTATGTGTATGCTGTGGGTAGGAGTGGTATATGCTTCCTGGATTCTTGAAAATGGCTGGAGTGACTGGGTGTTGACACAACATTACACTGTGAAGACTTCATTTTCCAGATCCTACCTGCAATACATGTCTGGGCCCGAACCACATGCATAGAAACTGCTTTATCGTTTATCCCTTGTTTGATACAGGTGCTTTCTGTGTGTACTTATTTTATTTCTTGTATATGCCTATGATGAGGATAGTAATTGTATATGCTACCTGAAATCTTCAATGTGTCTGAGTAATGGGGTCAATAGTAGGTAAAACTTATAAGATACCATTGACGCTGATATCTGATAAGATTTACGACCCACCTTTCTAAACTGAAATTAGACCAGAGTGGGTAATTCAATATACTTCTCCAAGAAAGCAAAGCTAAGACGTCTCCTCCCCATTTGTGCCAACTGTTCAGTGTTCACTTCCTCTAAGTGAGATCCCGATCAACTAATTAAATAAGTGGAAGCCAGAAAAGTTATTGGAAATAAAACGAATATGCTTGGTCAACATTATCCAAGTTAAGATCATTTAAATTGTGTCTTCACCCCCAGGAAGATGATTATCCACCTGGTTCAGCACTTTCTAGTGCTAATATGTTGTTTGCCAAGGAGGAGCACATACCTCATAAAGATCTCAGTTAAAGATAGATGGTGAATGAGAGTACTCAACCTTATTTTTTAATTTAATTTTATTATTGACTAGGGAAGGATATTCCTTTGGAAAGGACCCTCCACCTTCCACCATGAGATTGGGGTTTCAAGCTTCCAAAGCAAGCAAACCGGGAAAGGGGCCATTGTTGGCTCCTTGTACCCGGGGCGGGGTGGTGTTGGTGGGGCCATAGTAAAAAATCAACTTTTTATACTTTCTAGTACACTACTATAGCGGAGAAGCCAGAATTAGCATATGAGTAATAGGTGTATGGAGCTCAAGGAGGCTTTAGTGAAGGATGAAGAAAAAGTAATGCTTATGTATGAGGGGAGGTTCCAGTGACTAGATTAGGATTGATGGAAGGATGGTTTCTCTTCTACCGAATTGGCCCACTATGCACATTTTTATTTGCTGATTTCTGCATTTTGGTGTTGACGAAGAGTTCTTGTCTGAAACTTGAGGTTTGGATTTTCGTTCAGGGCAAAGAGGTGCCGAATATCAACCAGCTTGTGCGTTCCATTGTTATCAAACAGATTACAGATATTTAAGTCAGACAGAAGAAATCAAATGCTCCACTTGCGCCCCCCCAAAAAAAAGAACAACGAAATTGAGCTGAAATTATTTGTAGGATCGGGGATTTTCATGGGGGAGGTCTAAACCATTTATTTTCAACTGCTTTCCCTCTATGTTATCAACTATGTCGTATAGCCTAAAATAGTCCACAACGTGTTACTTATGCCCTCTGAATTTTCTGTTATGATGTTGCTTTATTATATATAATTTTCTTTTTGGTGCAGGTTGAATCAGTAGACAGTTTTCTACAAGCATTGGGTCTTGAAAAGCATGCAATTACATTTCAAGCTGAAGAAGTATGTAGTTTTCCGCTGTTATTTCCCATTTCAAACTTGCAAGAGCTTCAGAATATCACCTTATGCCCTTTACTATTATTCTTCCAGGTTGATATGGCTGCTCTTGTACACATGACTGATGTAGATCTTAAAGCTATGGGAATACCAATGGTAAGTATCTTGAATCCTCAAAATACTAAAAAAAAAAAATAGTAAGTATCTTGCTGGTACATGTTTATGAGGATTGATCTGGGGGCTGTCACTTCAGTTTTTTATCTTTTTTCTTTTTCCTCAATAGAAAAGGGATCATAATCCAGGGTCAGATTTGATTTTTGTAGTCAATGGAAAGAGGCATTTTAATGAAAAAGGAGGGAATTAAGTAGCAGGAAACGTCTAAATTAGTAGGATGAGAGATTTGTGTAAATATTTTCACTGGAAAAAGCTTATATTGGTCGTGGTAACTAGATGAGAATAAACCGTAATATTTTCAGAGAAGGCTTTTTGGTACAAAGGTCATGAAAATTAGGATGTTGCGGTGAATTTGTGAGCACACTAGGAGAGATAAAGATTAGAAATGAGGATATTCGGGACAAGGTGGGAGTCTCTTCAGTGGAGGACTAAATGCGGGAAGCTGGGTTGAGATGGGTCGGACATGTGAAGAGGAGATGCACGGATGCCTCAATGCGGAGGTATGAGAGGTTGACTATGAATGATTTTAGGAGAGGTAGAGGTAAATCGAAGAAGTATTGAGGGAGGTGATTAGACAGGACATGGCGCGTAACCTTAGATAGGAGGATGTGGATTAAGATAGTAGGTATTAGTGCATTGTCTTGTTGACCACTCATATTTGTAGTGCTTTTATAGTTTCTTGTCTTTCGATTTCGGTTACTATCTATTGATTCCTTGTACCTCAATTATCATATTGTTTTGTTGTAATTTCTGTTCTATTACTATCTGTTGTTCTATTATTTCTTTTACTTCCATTACTTCTTTTTCTAGACGACCTTGAATTATTTTTCTTTGAACCGAGGGTTTGTCGGGAATTTTTTGGATACATTAATGTGGATTAGTGTCTGATGATTGGGGCTATATATCTTTTCCTTCATTAAGTGCCAATTAAGATTTTCTTTTTGTCCTTTGTTTTCACAGGGTCCAAGGAAGAAGATACTTTTAGCATTGGATTCTGAAGTCTGAAAAATTGGGGTTACAGCTTCCTCTGCTAGCTTTTGGAAAGTCTATTTCCCTTTTTTTGGATGGGGGGTGGGGGTGGGGGTTATAATATGGTTAACAAGAGCTCCCTGCATCACTATCGATAAAGAAAAATCTTTTTAAATTATTATGTCAGCAGGGTCTTTAAGCATCTGTGAAATGAAATGATTGATTGGTTATTAGCTCGAGGGAATCGGAAATTATACGGATATTATTATACTCAATTATCATCGATAAAGAAGAATCTTTCTAAATTACTGTGTTAGCATCGCCAAAATCTCATTTAAAAGATGTTGAATCGGAATCTTATTGTAACTAAGGATTTTTGTGGTTCCGAGGATCTAATTACAGGAAAATCATGAATGGAAGACTTCCTTTCCTTTTTGTTCGACTTTTTAATTTTAAGAATGCTGATTTTAAAAATATGTTATTGTCCTTATCCAATGCTGACTATAAAACTTAAGAGCGGGCAGCTAGTGCGTTTAGTTCGTTTTAATTTTTTTTAGTTTTCTCTGGTATGTTTGGCCAATTCATAATGTTAGTGATTGGGAATGGAGATTTAATCTCTATAAGTGCTTTTTAAAAAAATTAACATATCAAATATTAGATAAATTATAAATATATTTTATCAAAATATATATTCTTTTCAATACGTAATTATTGAATTGCCGTATCGAAATTTGATTTAGCAAAAAGTTTGATATTTGATTTATTTCGACTGAATTCTCTATCTTGTCAACGAAAATCTGGGAATTTATGTTTACTAAATTTAAAATTTGGCCAAACACATATATAACCTTTTAAACTTATTCCCATTTTTTATTTTGCACTCTATCTCACTCTTGTTCCATTTTAATCCTTCAACTCTATTTTTTCGTGTTTCATTTAAACAAAAAAATATTATTCAGTATAAATTATTCAATGTATGTTTGATAAATGTTTTTAAAAAATTAAGAAATACTCAATTAAATAACATCACATTTTTTTTCGTCATATCATCCGATTTTAACTCAAATACCCTACTTTCTAATTTTTAACTTGCTCTAATACGTGGTAAAAACAAACCATCTTCGATACAGAAAAAAGATTCTAGTTCTTTGCTAATAAAACTATTTAAGAAATATTAAAATTTAACGGACTTCGGTCGATTTGCCAATGTCTTTCTTTAAAAAAACCGGATGGACTTTAAGAAAATTAACGTTCTTTCGATGGTTATTTTTTTCCGCAAAAATGCACGTAAATTATTTTTAAAAATTATTTTTTTTAAAAGAAAATGGACAGACATCCATCTATTTTTATTTTCTTTTTAAAAGAAAACTAACATCTGCTCGTGCTTCAATTTTTAAAGCGTAAAACTAGAGTCAATGAGTATAAATAAAAACAGTAAAAACTAACATAAAGTTTTAAAAACACAGATGACATCTATCTTGTAAAATTAGTCAAAGATATGTGCCATCCGATACGGACGTCACAAAAAATTACTATCATAAAATTTGAGAGATTATATATGCGTTTGGCCTTAAAATTTTTACTTAGTTTATAAGATTTCGCCAGATTTTGAAAAATGAAAAAATCCCTTTGGATTTTGAATGCTTGTATTTCTCAGAGCCCAAAATCCAACCCAACATTTGAAGATACACTCTCTCTACTCCTCTCTCTCTCTAAAACCCTAAGACACTGAAGATCAAATTCAGGTTACATTTTCATTCTAATCCTTTGATTTCTTTGAATTTATCGCCTCAATTGTCTGTATTCTTCTCTTGTTCTGCTTGATCAAATCTAATTTATACAGCCTTTTGATCTGCAAAATTTCGTGTATATGTTTGTGTTGTTACTACTATTAACAATTCCAATCTTTCGCTCCCATTGTTTGTTAATTAAGTATGAATAGATAGTTGACTGGTTGTTGTTATTAGTTGTGTGGTTTCTTCTGAGCATCGCAAAGTTAAACGAAGGGTTTCTGTAGATTTTTGACATTCAGTCTAAATTTTAGTCAAATTTGTGTTGAATCCTCTGAAGGGTATCCTTGGAATCAGGGGCGGAGCCAGGGTGGCGAAAGGGGTTCATCCAAACCCCCTTCGTCGGAAAGTACTAAGGTCAAATTTGATATTTCTGTGCATATATTGCTTATTGAACCCCCTTAACGTAATTTAAAAATCTATTTAGAATCCCCTTCGGTGAAAATCCTGGCTCCGCCACTGCTTGGAGGAAATTGTAAAGTTGCTGCCATGTGACCTGGAGTTACGGGTTCACCCCATGGAAACAGCCTCTTGCAGAAATGCAAGGTAAGGCTGCTTACAATGGACCCTTGGTCCGGCTCTTCCCCGGACTCGCTCATAGTGGGAGTTTTAGTGCATCGGGCTGCCCTTTTTTTTGTGTTGAATCCTCTGAAAATTGAGTTTTTATGTAGCCAACACACTAGTTTTGGGATTGAACCGTGTTGGGTTGATTGAAGTTGTGTGGTTTCTGCTAAAATTTTGCTAAATTGCTGAGTTTTTGTTTAAGCAGTTTGATTTGAAGTGAGGGTTCTTTTTTTCTGCTTTAATACTGTTAATATTGGTTTTGAGGTTACAATGTGGATTATGGAAGTTAAGTTTGTGGTCTGGGTCTTCTTTAACTATGTGTAAGATTCAAATTTGGAACTTGAATGGGCTATGGTTAAGCTGGATAACTTTTCAAACTCGGAAGTCATTAAAAAAAGGTATTTGATTCAGTTGTACTGAGCTTAGTATTAAGCTGTAGAGCTTGAGTGCGCTTGACAGATGGAGTGCGAAGGGTTCTAGTGATACTCTCACAGTGCTATCAGACTTTTGATGTCCATGTTTTCCTTATCATTTATTGCAGCCTAACTTGAAAGCATACAACTTGCAATTTGCAAGTCTATTCATTTCTGTGTCTCAGCGTGGTGTATGTTAAAGGTCCACCTTATGAGTTTGTGCGGAATTATATTTAGTGATTTGAGATACTTGAATTAGTACTAGTTCTTGTTGTCCTTTGCGTCTTGAGATATCAGATTATTATGAAAATAAATCCTAGCATAACTTCAAGTTTATCCGCCTTTCCCTGTTCTAGATTCTTGGTATATAACGTCATTTGACATGTTCTTAGGTATCATACTGTCAAAGCTAATCCTCGGTGAGTACAACTGACCATAGCATGAGTACCCGAGAAAGAAGGGCACAACCAACTAGGCGTACAAGGTCCCGGTCGAGAAGAAATGTTGTGCTAAATGTGGATCTAAATGCTGCGCCGCCAGGTGAGAACAGAGATCAGGAAGGAACTTCTATTGATGTTTTGTCTGGGGATACAACACATGGACAAACAGGTGCTTCTTTGACACCTGCAGCAATTGATGTTGAGGCACTTGATGATGATGTGATTATATCATCCCCTAGGGCGTTTGCAGCAGTATGTACTTTCCTTTATTCTGATTGTTTTTCCTTTCGTTAAGATTGTTTAGTGGTGCATCATGTATGTGATTATGGCTGATGTTTCACATCAATAGCCTGTTTGGCCAAGCTTTTGGGAAGCCAAAAAGTGCTTATTTTTTTTTTCAAAAAGTGCTTATTTTTAAAAAGTAAGGTGTTTGGTCAAACTTTCAAAATAAAATAAGTACTATTGGGAGTAGCAAAGCTTAAAAAAGTAGCTTTTGCCCAAAAGTACTTTTTGAAAAGTACATTTAAGTAAAATATATTTAGAAGCACTTTTAAAAAGCTTGACCAAACATTAATTCTTGCTCAAAAGTACTTTTTAAATTTATTGGCCAAACACAAGCTGCTTCTAACCAAATTTTTTTTGGAAAAGCACTTTTCAAAATAAATTTATTTAGAAGCTTAGCCAAACAGGCTACAAATTTAATATGTTAGAGATCTTCTTATTTTGTATTAGGCTAAGAACAACTCCAGAAGGAATCAAGGACGGGTTATTGTGCTTGATGTGGATTCTGGTAATTTATTCTTCTCTTAAGCCTTTTTTTCCCGATCAGGAGCTATAGAACTTTTTTATTTGCTCTAGATAGCCAGAATAGCTTAGAGAAACATCTCCTTTTCTTCTTCAATGGTTAAGTGGATATGAGATTGTAATTATAGTGTTCTCTTTATGGGTGGAGCAAGAAGATCTTCCATCTTTTCTTCGTTTTTTTTTTTCAAATTTAGATATTCTGGACCTGCTAAAACTCAAGGACTGTGTTTTCTGATGGTATGGAGAATTTAATTAATGCTTCTTTTGTCCTAGATAAATATAAAGCAGGATAATGATACAGGAAAGATCAGAACCGAAGTGAGTCTTGAAGTGAATAATACTTCGCCAGTATCGATAGAATTTTCTTGAGGGTATATTTTTCTAATCCTCTTGTGTTTTGGGAGGAGGAGTGTTAGATAACAAGGTCTACATAGGGAATTTGAGCTGTGGGTGTGGTATGGTTTTCTAATTAACTTTGCATCACAATTGCTTGACCTGATGTATTTTTTGGGTTGTCCATTTTCGTGGAAAGCTTGGCTTGATTTTATTTTTTTCAATTACATGATTGGCTTTGGTTGGTTCATGGCTATTGCAGAGGACCGTACGCCTAGGGGTAACAGTCGTAGAAGAGTTTCTACAAATCAAGCAACAAACGGCGGTGGTGTTCACATAGATCTAGAAGGACATAGCTGTCCAAAGGTACAAGCCATGCACTATAGCTGAAATCTTGTTTTCAAGCATTTTTTTCTTTCAAAAAATATATTTCAATGGATCCACCATATCAAGCTTCAAAACATTATTTTAATTAATTTTGCTCCCCGTGCCAGAGAGTCGATCTAAAAAGTGCAATACCAGCACAACCAAAAGAGCCTACATTCAGCTGTCCAGTGTGCATGGGTCCATTAGTTGAGGAGATGTCAACTAAATGTGGTCACATTTTCTGCAAGGCATGCATAAAAGCATCAATTGCTGCTCAGGGCAAATGTCCTACGTGTAGGAGGAAAATCGCTATGAAAGACACCATAAGAGTGTATCTTCCCGCCACAAGTTAAGTCAAAGGTTTGTTTACCGCTCCCTCATAACTTTTCCCCTCTCTCTCTCACTGACTCTCTCTTTCTCTCTCTCTCCGGAATAAATGGATAATGACTCGTTCTTTTGTTCTTGTGTTGTAATCTTCTTCTTACACATGTAAAGTGCTAAGTGGTCGTTTGGTTCGCGTTCTAGTTATGTAAGAATGATAACATAAGGATTATATGCCTTGAATTATTCTTTTCCTTTTTTATCAGAATCATTTTTCTCTTGATTTCAAAATCAGTATTTGGTTATAAAAATTTCAAATCCAACCTGGAGTTGGATTCCAAATTTGGAAAGTGCTCCGAACTTGTTTTCCAACTCTATCTTCATAAATTTCAAATATAAACTGTTCTCTTCTCTCCTTTGCAACCAAATCGCCCGTTAAAAGTTTTGCTGCCTTTGCAGATAGAGCATCTCATGTCTTTTATAACATGGTTTACCATCTTCTTTGACGGGATTTGGCTATCATTTACATGACCTCTGGAGGAGGAAGTGTATGACTTGTGAGAGTGGAAGGGGAAGCATGACTGGAAATACTTTTATTCAGTTAACTTTTAGGACACAGTGAATGATGTACTCTTCCATTCTGTGCCTTTAAAAGATGGTGTAATTAGTAAATGGATTTGAGCTACATACAGTGACATTTTTTCTTTTACATCATTAGTGTAATATACCTTGAAGAAAGTCTGAACCCTTCAGGCTCCCTTTTTTTTTTTTGTGATAAGTGAGAGATTCTCAAGCGTCGCGATTTGAACTCTGGAAAAATGGGTCTGCTATCTCCTTTCTAGGGCTCCGTTTCTTTTTTTATATTCGAAAATTCGTCTGAGTGTCAGTGACACACAGTTCGAAACTTGGCAGATAATGAACCCGTTCCTCACGCAACCCTTCGTTACTTACTATGCCTTTTTGTTTGTGGCAGGGTTTAAACTAGTGATGTGTGTCTAATTCATACATTACAGATTGCACTTTTTATCACTAAATTAAATGTGTAGGGGCTAAGCCTCCCATTACTTTTAGATCTTATCAATGAAAATATAGTGAAAGGAGAATGGTTTTGGTAAAGGCTAAGTGCCCCTTACTTTTAGATCTTATCAATGAAGAATATAGGGAAAAAAGAATGGTTTTGGTGGACTACTATCAATGAGGAAGAAAGTAGCAAGCAAGCTAGAATTAAGTCACTAAACAAAGATATGGAACATGGTCTACTAACAATATCAACCACTAGCAATAGTGTTAGAAAATATTAGTGTGTATGCCGACCTTAGCACTCCCTATTCTGGATGGTTGGAAGACTGTTTTTGATAGACCTTCGACTCAAGAAGTAATTGACCAATAACAAATTCAATATAATCTTATAGGTGGGTTATAAGGGGGATAGTGGGTACACAGTTTTTACCTCTATCTTAAATAGTGGAGAGATTCTTACCGATGAATCCTCAGCTCAAGAAATAAATTACTCAACAGGTGCTTCTAATGATGCTAAACAGGTGCTTTTATGTTGGTGGATGCATTTGCAGCACCTTTAATCTTTAATCTTAACAGATCCGCCAAAGCCTTAGCTTTAGGCTGGTGTCTAGATTGGTGTAGAGAAAAGGGTATGAATAAAGATTATTTTTTTGGTACGGAGCGCCTTACCTCCGCATACTAGATCTATCTGGCTTAAATCTAAATTAGTCAGATCAGTATACTTCATAAATCGAGTGATTTAAAAAAATTGAATTGGATTTTAGTCGAGGCAAACCCTCCGCTAATATATTGTACATGACCAACTCACTAAGCATAATGAAACACAAATTAATCAAAATACTAGAAATCATAGTAGCATCAATTATTAACAAAGTTCACCTAGTAAATTAAGCTTTCTTGGAAGTCAAACTTCAAAAAAAAAACTAGATTTGATTGACATTGAACCAAAGAAATACAAACAAGCTTGAACCATTGACCAACTCATCATGAAACTCTAGTTTGCCCTTCGTGAAATTGACTCTCAAGAGTCAGATCTAAGACGAGTTCTGTAAGTTCAATTAAATACATTATTTTTTATTTGAACTATGTATACTAATAAAAAGAAGAAAGAAACTTAAAAAGGGCATACATACGATAAGATCACGCTCATACCGAACAGACGAAAACATCAGGCACAAGATTGACCATCTTTGCCTTGAGTTAGACACTTTGCAACCATATTCATGATGTCCACAAAGGTTTGGATGCTAACAAATGAGGCATTAGCTGCTGCTTCTTCCTTGACATCATACTCAATTGTTGCTCTTGTGATACATGTTTCTTTATCCTTCTCTATGACTTCAAACTTAACATTGTAAAATGTAAATCCAAGATCAAGAAATCCACCTTCCACCACTTGAGCTATTTTCACCCTCTTTTCATCATCAACCACCACAAATTTCTCTTTGTGAGATGTCAAAAGTGGAGTGCCTGGTGGAAATGTTACTCTGAGGATTGATCCAACACCACCATCACCTTCGAGTATATCGACCCTATGAACGATATTCGGAAGCTCTTTGACTACAATATTTGCTAGTTGAATAGTGCCATAGATCTTCCAAGCTTCATTTGCTGTCACAGGAACTTCAATCTCTTTAGAAATTGTCCCAAACATACTGTTTGATGAATGAAAAATATACTAGCTTTGAGGATGTTTTGGTTATTGAATGTTTTCCTTTCATGTACATTAAGTTAATATATATATTCATAAACACAAAAGAAAAGGATATTTTTCTAGTCTTGGTGGACAGAGTTACCTGGTACCTGTTACTAATGGGAGGTGGCAGATATCCCGTGAAATTAGTCGAGGTACGCGTAAGCTGGCCGGACACCACGGTTATCTAAAAATAAAGAAGGGGACATTTTTGGAGCACATAAGTAGGCCTGCCGCATGAGAGATGCGATGTTGACATTCTTGACTTACATTAGCAAGATGGCCGGCCAATTGTGAAAGGGACGCTAACGCAGTGCACGAAGTATTCTGTGTTCACGTAGAATTCAGTCAAGATCCATATTTCAAGTACGGTGTATGATGTAGGCATCCTAGCCTGACACAAACATCAGTGCTTGATTCCTCCAAGGCTCGAACTCGTAATGACGTATTGGTCATACGCGGAGACAATTTTACTGTTATTTTATAGCTCCCCGCCTTCGAATGTGATGACATAGGTGAACCTACTAAGATGTAATAACTAGAATACATGAACCTAACCCCAAAAATGTAGCTTTTGTTACTTGCACGCATGACTTTTTTCATAATTAAATAGTTTTTTCAATAATTCACGTATTTCTAAATTCACCTCTTTTTTCTTTTTTTCCAAATCAATAAAAAGTTCAGCCTGATTTTTATTTTTTCGATGAAGCAACAGTTTTGAATTTTAAATACGTAATATTTTGTTTTTAATTAGATTAATTTTTATTTTTATTTTGCTTTTGAAACTCGTGAAATTGAATTTCTCTTTTCCTTTCACGAGACAAAAAGGAAAACAACGGATAAAACCAAGCCAAATAATTTGCTTCACAACATTCCAAATCTAGAGGCAAAGACAGATTCATAACTTGAAATTAAATATAATTTAATAAATTATTTTATATATAATTTAAAATAAAAAATTATTAAATTCTCGTGAACGCACATGTCATATTGTAGGTTTGTTCCTACTTGGACAATGATAACACATTTACAATATATATATATAGTCATAATATATATATGACTATATATAATATATTAAATTAAATAAAATGTTTTCTTTTAAATATTTTAACAAAATTTCTCGTGAATTAATTATATATCAGTTCAAATTTTGATGAGTTGAAATAAATTGAACTAAAATTGGCTGAACTAATATAGAGACTAGTTAATAATCAACCCAAACTTGGACTGATTGACCGATTATAATTTGGATCATTCGCATAAATAACTCTATTTTGAGATGATCTTTAATTTTTATCCTTTAAAATTGTTGGTCTTTAATTTTTACCCTTCAAAGCTTTAAGTAATAAAAAATAGCCGAAAATGTCCATAATAAGAAAACAATAAAAAAAATTATATCTCCAGGTAATTAAGTTTAGTTACGGGAGTTATCCCTCAAGGTAGAAGAAATTATGCTCAAAGACATAAATTATGTTTTCCAAAATAATAAATTAAGCTTAAGACATTTGTTGCCGGTGGGAGGTGGCAGGTATCCAGTAGAATTAGTTGGGTACGTGCAAGCTGTCCCGAACACTGCGATTATCAAAAAAAGAAAAAAACTTAATACATAAGTTCAATGATATATGCCAAGACATAAATTGAATAACACAAGTTACGTCACATGCCATAAGTTTAACGGCAAAAGTTATGACTTCAAAACAAATATTCTCTAAAAATCTTATTTAGACGAATCAGATATTATAAAATTTATACCCCGTAGACAAATATATTCTCTAAAGACAAACTTGTGAAACTAATTTTGCTTAATAAAATTAAATCATCATTAAAAGTACTTTTACACATAACACCACTTTAGTTTGAAATGAAAAAAAGGAAAGTTAGGGCACACACCGAAATAGAACAATGGAAATTGTTAGCCATTGGAGATGAGGAGAATTTCTGTGCGCAATGGTATGCCTTTCATCTCTTTCAGAGCTTATTCTTCAAGCCATAGTAATATAGTGAAGGGTAAGCTTGGGGTGAGTAGCGATTTTGATATGAAGGAGGTGAAGTGTTTAGATGATGCTGTCTGTTCCGTCAAATGGTTAGAATGAAGCCTCTTCCTTCTGTTGTCGACTTCTCTAAATTGTTTAAGACTGTTATAAATATGAAGCATTATTCTTCTGTTGTTTCTCTTTTTCGAGAAATGCAGAAATTGGGTATCCCAATTGATGTATCCATCTTGAATATGGTGATTAATAGTTATTGCCTGATGCATCATGCTGATTGTGGGTTTTCTGTGTTACCCATTTACTTGAAGAATGCCATTCCATGTGATGTTGTTACCTTTACCGCCATAATTAGAGGATTTTTCTCTGAAAATAGGGTCAAAGATGCTGTTGAATTGTTCAAAAAATTGGTGAGGGAGAAGATTTATGAGCCTGACAAAGTCATGTTTGCAACTGTCATGAATGGGCTTAGTAAAAGGGGTCATACTGAGAAGACTTTAAGTTTGCTCCGGTTAATGGAACAAGGACACACTAAGCCCAACATATTCATATACAGCATTGTTGTTGATTCTCTTTGCAAAGAGAGAAACTTAGATGCTGCTATCCATCTTTTGAACGAGATGAAGCAGAAAGGCATTCGTCCAAACATAGTCACATATAATTCATTAGTTGATGGTTATGGTAACTCAAAAAATTGTGATACTTCAGGTTTGTTTTTCACTCTTCTTCCTTTTAGGAATGACTCGTATATGATGTTTTGTTGCTTTTTCATGTTTGTATTTCACGAGCCAATACTAAGTTGGTTGGATTTGAACATGTTCTCCGGTGGAGGCAGATATGGGTTCTGAATTTGTCACCGAACACAGTAGCTTGTCTTAATTACTAGGTTCACACTTAAATATTTTCACATATATTTAATGAAATTCCTGACATAAGTACATGTCTAAGCAAAAGCGTATCGCAGGTAGCCAATACACTCCCTCCGCCCCCTTTTTCCTGTAAACCAATTGACCTATTTGTTATGTTGCAGGTTCATAGGTATCTTGATGTGGTTGCATGCTGCCTGAGTTGTGTATCCTTATCATTTGTTCAGTCCTTATGATTAATTATGTATTTATGGAAAACCTAAAAAGTATGATTAAATAAATATATTTCTTTCATCAAACAACATACCCAGTATAATCCTATAAGTGGAATCTGGGGAAGATAGTGTGTATAAAGATGTTATCCCTATGTTTGAAAATAGTGAGGTTGTTTTTGATATATCTTGACTCAAGTAAAAGCGGTTCAGGAAAAAAAAAACAACGGGGAATGTATTTCTTTTATCAATATGTTGAAATGATAGATATTGTGATGTTGGAGAACTTATGATTTGGATCAATAGGAATATATTCATTATTATTTGATTTGTTTCACTTGAGCCGATTGGAAATAATTTGTTTACCTCTAAGAGGAAAGGTGTGTATATTCTATCCTCTTTGGATCCCCTTTTTTTTAATAAGATTTCACCGGATATGTTATTGTTGTTGTTGAGTTTCATGAAATTACATCCAAAATGACCTTGAAAATGGGTTGTTTTAAGCTTTTGACGAGGTTTCAAGGTTACAACTTTCAATGACACAAGTTATCTCCAAGACACAAGCATAATATATAAATTATACCCAAAGACAAAGAAATTAAGCTCAATGTATAAGTTACTAAATATGATTTTTAATCAAATTATACTTACTAAATATGATTTTTTGGTTATGTAAAGTTCACTTATCTAAATAAGAAATAATTTTGAAAGGAAAAAATACTTAGAATTTTTTTTAATTATGTAATAAAATTGTTTATTTTGAACTAAATATAAAAACTAAGAATATCATATAATATCGATTAAAGAAAATGTATAATTTAGGTTAAAAGCAATAAAATGAATTAAAACAAAGTAATTCTATCTCCTATGTTACACTCCGTAAGTTTCTAGCATTTAGTCGGTCTATTCGCATGTGTTATACGTACGAGGAAAGGTCCCGAGGAAAGGCCGAACCAAGCTGCCCAGAGGGGCAAAGTGGCACGGAGCCTGGTCCTCCGCGTAACATGGCATGGAGCTGAAACGGCGCGTTGGCCAACATGCCACGTTGCCTTGCATCCTGCTTCAAGTATATATAAACCTCACCCTTAGAATTCTTGATAATTTTCATATACAACTCTACCAGCAGAGTTGAGAGACGAAGGAAACATTTACTTTTCGTTCGATTACGCCGCTAAACGCCGTCCAATTCAAATTAACTTCGGATATCGAAGTATAAGGCTGACGGAGCATTTCTACGAAGTTAGTTTCGTGAAATTCGCCCGGCGAATCGTCGTCCCGCCGAGCCAAAGTTGTTGGAATTGTTCCAAACTAGTGTCAATACGATCCCAAGCTTAAAGTAAGCATTTCTCCCTTCTAGACCTTCAAGAAATAACGAGGTTTCGACTGTGTTCTGTAAAATAGAATATAGTTAATATTTATATATAAAGTTTTCCTTTTTGCCGAATTTAGTGTTAAAACTAGTTTTATCTTTCCAGTAACTCGATTTCAGTTGAAAAGGGCAGTTGAACACGAGTCGAAACTCGCCAGTTAATCGGTAAACAACGATCGAGGTAGGTTAAGGCATTTTCTTTCGGCAAGTTAGTTTCTTCAGCATAGTAATCCAGTGTGAATCCCAATAAAGTATGTCAGGAGTATGTTACCGTGTTTAGTTGTCGTTGTTGGTTGAGACTTGTAATTGTATTATTTTGGGCTGGATTATATCTGTATAGCTTCCGTGACCGCCCCAGGGTTAATAGCTGTGTCGACTCACCCGCCAGGGGCAAGGATACTTCGCTCTACGGAGTGGCATGTCGTCCGCAAGGGACGAAGATGGGGATCCAGATCCTCATATTTGCCGTGGTTGGACTTATACACACCTCCGTCGAGCGCTTACGCCCGGGGTGTAGATATCAGGAGTCCTCCGGACTGAGGCACAACTATAGTCAGGGGCCGAGCAGGCCTAGTTGCAGACCCAGAGGATCGGCAGGACATTTATAGCTGGTAGTTGACTCAGTATGACCTGGATAGGGGTATATCAATTGAAGTGTACTCACTAGGGCGAATGGGGGCCCAGGTGGGTTGTTCTGTGCTGATTGTACCTTCCGGCTTATGGTGGCCCGGTAAGGTTTATGTTGCTTTAGTTACTGATAGTTAGACAGTAGGGCGCCTCGTTTGTCAGGTATGACCCCTACCCTCCTTATTACAGTTATGTTTAGTCCTGATTTCGCTACCCCAGTCAGCTTCAGTCCGTTTTTCTTACTTTAGTTATTGTCAGTTCTATTTCTTACTTTCAGTCATTTACAGTTATTGCTTTACATACTCAGTACCTGTGGTACTGACGCCCTCTTCTGGGGCGTTGCATTACTTGTCTGCAGGTACACATAGACGAGGAGCAGGTCCCTCGTAGTTCCAGTCAGCCGCATAGAGCCATCAACTCCTTTCTTTCGGAGCTTGTGTGATAGAGGTTTACTTCTTTTTGTTTGTACAGTACGGGTAGGCCGGGGCCCTGTCCCGACCATCTTATTACTCCTAGAGGCTTGCAGATTGTATTATTTCCCTGTGGTTAGATGTATCGGCCATGTGGGGCCGTATGTGATTTAGATTATGTGTGTTGGCCATGTGGGGCCTTGTGTAGCTGTTGATTGATGGCATTGTCGGTCATAGCTCAGTTTAGTATCTGATTTTACTTTCCAGTTGTAACTAGATATCATGGTGGTCTTGTCGGCCCGCATAGGACTCCCTATGTTCGTTCTTCTCTGGTTAGCTGTTTATTTTCACAGGTGGCTATAGGCCTTGTCGGCCGGGGGTTGTATTTACAGCCGTTATATAGCCCGTTGTTTTCTTGATTCTAGAGTTAGAGCCAGCCCTACACCAAATGCGCTTAGGCTCAGTCAGCTCAGCTGTTCAGGTCTTAGTAGGGCACCAGGTCAGTCATGCCTCCCACGGCAGGGCGTGACATTTTACGGTCCAAATATGAAATTTTTTATAATATTCTGAATCATTCATGAACATCACGACAAAAATGATTAAAAACTATTATAACTTCTACGTAAATAAGTAGCTACACAACAACTACAACTAGGAGTTAGATAGAATATAGAATAACGATGTATAAACAAAAATCAATTCTAAGGAAAAGGCAGAATAAATTGGATTTTGAAATTAAAATTCTCTTTTAAAATTCTCACGATCAGAATAAAATGGTTCATAAAAATAAAAGAAAAAAAAGGAGGAAAGAAATAATACGATAAAAAAGATGAACATGTTAATAAAAAAGGAAAAGAAGAATGATGATATATAAAAAGCTGGAGAGAGAAAGAAGAAGAAAGAAAAGTGAGATGAAAATATAATGAAAAACATAAAAAATTTAAATTTTGAAATTTCAAATTTAAAATTTAAAAGTAGGATGGAAGGCTTTTTTAAAATTTTAATCTGCACCTTAAAATTTTTAATTATTTCAATTAGATCCACCTTTTCATTTAATCTCTATTGTTTGAGTTAATATCACCGTTTAATAAGTATTTGCATGAACTGCCTCTATTTTGGAGTGATTTTCAATTTTTACACCTTAAATTTTTAATTTTTAATTTTTTATTAGTTAAAAATTTTATAAGATCAAAATTAAATATCAGTAATTTTGAGAGGGAAGAATTAAAATACCAGCCAAAAGAGGGGGCATTTGTGCAAATTGACTTGTTTTTCTCCGGCAAAAATTAGGGCACACTGAAATTGTGGGAAGTTCAGTAAGAGAGATTCCGTTGGCATCGAAGATGAGGAGAATTCCTTTGAGAGCTTATTCTTCAAGCCATAGTAATACAGTAAAGGGTAAACTTAGGGTGAGTAGCGATTTTGATATGAAGGAGGTCAAGTGCTTAGATGATGCTGTCACTCTTTTCCGTCAAATGGTCAGAACGAAGCCTCTTCCTTCTGTTGTCGACTTCTCTAAATTATTTAATACTATGATAAATATGAAGCATTATTCTTCTGTTGTTTCTCTTTTTCGAAAAATGCAGCAATTGGGTATCCCAATTGATGGATTCATTTTGACTAGTGTGATTAACAGTTATTGCCTGATGCATCGTGTTGATTGTGCATTTTCTGTGTTACCCATTTACTTGAAGAATGGCATTCCATTTAATGTTGTCACCTTTAGCACCCTAATAAGGGGATTTTTTGCTGAAAATAAGGTCAAACATGCAGTTGAATTGTTCAAGAAGTTGGTGAGAGAGAAGATTTGTAAACCCAACGAAGTCATGTTTGCAACTGTCATGAATGGTCTTAGTAAAAGGGGTCATACTGAGAAGACTTTAAGTTTGCTCCGGTTAATGGAACAGGGGAGCACTAAGCCCGGCATATTTAACTACAGCATTGTCATAGATGCCCTCTGCAAAGATGGAAACTCTGATGCTGCTATCAACCTTTTGAACGAGATGAAGCAGAAAGGTATTCCTCCAAACACAGTCACATATAACTCATTAATCGATGGTCTGTGTAGGCTTGGTCAGTGGGGAATGGTTAGGACTATGTTCTCTGAGATGGTGGAGCTTAATATTTATCCAAATGTGCTCACCTTCAACATAGTAATAGATGGACTGTGCAAAGAAGGAAAAGTCAAAGACGCTGAGGAAGTAATGAAACACATGGTCGGAAAAGGTGTAGAGCCCAATGTAATCACATACAATGCAATAATGGATGGATACTGTTTCCATGGTCAACTGGATAGAGCGAGGAGAATTTTTGATATCTTGATAGATAAGGGCATTGAACCTGACATTTTTAGCTATACCATACTAATAAATGGATACTGTAAGAAAAAGAATTTGTCTGAGGCCATGCAATTGTTTCATGAAATTTCTCAGAATGGATCCAAACCTAATATTGTTACCTACAATACTATCTTGCGAGGTCTGTTTGAAGTTGGAAAAATAGGGGCTGCCGAAAAGTTCTTTGCTGAGATGCTATCTATGGGGCCCATACCTGATTTGTACACTCACTGCACTTTGCTCAATGGTTATTTTAAGTACGGACTGGTTGAAGAAGCTATGTTGCTCTTTAATAAGTTGGAAAGAAAGAGAGAAGATACTGATATTGAATTTTACAATGTTGTCATTAATGGATTGTGCAGAAATGGTAAACTCGACGAAGCTCGTGCTGTTTTCGAGAAGGTTTCTCTAATCGGATTGCTTCCGAATGTGAGGACATACAATAATATGATAAATGGATTTTGTCTGGAAGGTTTGTTAGATGAAGCTAAAGATATGATTAGGAAAATGGAGGGGAACAACTGTTTTCCAAACGATTTCACTTTCAATGTTATTGTGGGAGGATATCTAAGGTGCAGGAAAATTAATGAAATGGCAACTTTTATGAAGGAAATGACTGGAAAGGGTTTCTCATTTGATGCAGCTACAACTGAGTTACTGGTAAAGGCTATAAGTGAGAATCCTTCCATCCTTGACATGATACCAGAGCTTCACGTGGAAAACAAGAAGTGAATATTTCTTTAGCTTGGTTTGTTCGGCTACATTACAACTTTGATACAGTTTCTGTTTATCACCTGAAGTGAAATGGCCTCCAATCCAATTGCGGAAGCTGAAAAATGGAATTTAAAACATTGCTTGGTCTTTCCAGGAAGGCTTATTGAGGAGGTACATCACTTTTGATATTTTGATTGTTTTCCCACTATTCTTTATCTTAGGAAATCAGATATTACTGCTCTTTTGATATGATAAATAGTGTGAGTTTCCTTATGTGTACACATTATAAGTTTAGGAATATCATTTCCAGTGCTATTTAGTTATCTTTGTGATTGTCATTTTCTATCTATTTGAGAATAAATAACAACTTCCTGCAACTTAGAAAATGTGGTGGAAACAATCGCTCTGATAGTTTCTGAAACACCAGTGCTAATAAGTTCAACCTCATCCTTCTGGCCCTAAAACATATAGAATGAATATTTGTGATTTTCCTGAAGTTGAAATAGAACTTCTTCAACCTTGAGTACTATTGATTAACGGTCAACAACCATATTTAAGAGTATATTTTTTGAGGTTTATATATGATCCAAGAGTACCAGATGCTTTTGTTCAAGAAGAACTTATTCAAAATTGATAGGGTATATAAATTGTTATTGCTATTTGAAAAGGGTCGTACTTCATGTATTTATTGTTAACAAGCTCAGAACATGGAGGGAAGGACTTTTTTTTGAAGTCATAGCTCCGTTTGAAATTCTCTTTATTTTCGAATATGGGGGAAAAGAGACCCATGTCTTATCTTATACTTCAGCACTGTGTTATAATGCTGCCAATGTTAGTTAGTGAGATGGGCACAGTTGAGCTTTCCATGATCTTGTGTCCACGTGTAACTTTGTCATAGTTGTTGTCTATGTTGCGTGGACTCTCCCAAAGAGTTGTCGCACCTGTGTTGGATCCTCCAAAAATGCACTACTTTTTGAGGATCTGACACACACTCATTGACTTTTTCGGGGAGGATCCTCATTGACTTTGTAAAGGATCTTTAGTTGTCTATGGGATATTGAATCCTGTGTATACTATGAGATAGGAGTAGCATATGTCAGAAAGGCATTTTATTATATGATGTCAATATTGTTTATGTGTGGGTTTGCAGAACAGGTTCATCATGGTCACACCAGAAACTGAAGTTCTGAAAGCGAAGCAACTGATGACAGGTACTAATTTGTGCTTCATTTCCTTTTTAATGCCGTTTTTAGTGTATTTGCTTCAAACAGAACAAGATAAGCTTAAATACATTGTGACATATATTTGTAGCACCTAGGGGGTTCTTAGGATGTACAGGCACAAAAAATAAAAATTTAGTTTGTTGAAATGAATTGAGGATCTTATCATCCTCTCAGCTTCCTGTACATTTTCATTCTTACATCTATATTTTACAAATATTCTCTTTTACGCCTTCATAGTAACAATTGCTGCTATTGATGCACCAAAGTGTCCTGGAGCTATTTTAAGTTTCCAACTCAGCAACAGTTCTTTCCGAGTTTGCGACATGCATCATTTCAGTTCAAATAAATCTAAAAACATGTCCCAAATATGAGCTGTAAACTTGCATCTTCATAACCTTCTTCGCAGAGGTACACCTGTTGCAGACTATCATTCCTTTTCTTTGTAAATTGTGTTGAGTCAAACATGACTCTCTCCACCAAACATGTGAAGATTTAACCTTGTAAGGTGCTTATGATCCATCAAAGTTTAAACAGGTTGAGTTATGATCCATTTGATAACTTGGCTCAACATATTGAAGTTATGAAGGCTTTCCAAAGTTTCCATGAAAGGAGAGGTTTGAAAAAAGTTTGAATGCCACATTCATAACTCTAATCCCGAAAAGGAAAGGTGCCAAAGAGCTTAGAGACTTCAGGCCAATTAGCTTAATTGGTAGTGTTTATAAGTTATTTTCCAAAGTACTCACGGAGAGGATGAAAACAGTGATGAGCAAACTGGTGGGACCTCAGCAAATGACTTTCATTAAAGGTAGGCAAATCATGGATGCTGTGCTAGTGGCTAATGAGGCTGTGGATTCCAGATTAAAACAACAGATACCTGGTATTTTATGTAAGCTAGACATGGAAAAAACTTATGACCATGTCAATTGGGGATTTCTTCTGAGTCTTTTGGAAAGAATGGGCTTCGGACAGAAGTGGATACAATGGATCAGAGGTTGCATAACAATAGTGAAGTTTTCAATTCTGATTAATGGTTCACTCAGGATTTTTCAGCTCACAGAGAGGGCTAATACAAGGCGACCTTTTATCACCGTTCTTATTCCTAATTGCCATGGAAGGACTAAACAATATGATCAGAACAGCTAGCTTCAATGGATGGATTAGAGGATTTGATGTAGCCAACACAGGGAGTAACAGATTGGAAATAATTCATCTACAATATGCTGATGATACACTCATTTTTTGTGATGCTGATGAGGAACAAATCAGGTATTTGAGAGTGATTCTGGTAATTTTTGAAGGGGTGACTGGACTACATATCAACTGGATAGAAAGCTTCCTTTATCCAATCAACAAGGTGGACAATATAGAAAACTTGAATGGTGTTTTAGGTGGAAAAATAGGCAACCTTCCAACCAGCTACCTAGGGATGCCTCTGGGAGCTAAGGCACAGTCAGCAGAGATCTGGAACAGTGTGATTGAAAGAGCTGAGAAGAAGCTGGTAAGATGGAAGACCCAATATTTATCCAGGGGAGGAAGAGTGACTCTCATTAATGCTGTTTTGGATGCCCTCCCTACCTACATGATGTCAGTATTTCCTATTCCCACCAGTGTCATAAACAGGCTAGACAAGATCAGGAGAAATTTTCTATGGCAAGGGAAAAATGACAAAAGGGAATATCACCTAGTCAAATGGGAAAAGGTGATAACTGTGAAGAAGTTTGGTGGGCTGGGCATCAAGAATTTGAAAGCACAGAGTAAGGCACTTAAAATGAAATGGCTCTGGAAGTTCAGTCTTGATAGACAACAACTCTGGAGGAATGTAATCAGTGCAAAGTATGAAGAGGATCACAACTGGATGACTAAAGAAGTGGAAACTCCATATGGGGTGAGCATCTGGAAGTCTATCAGAGCTCTACGGGAGGAATTCAAGGGAAACAACAAAATTAAAGTTGGAAATGGGGAGAAAATAGATTTTTGGAGGGATGAATGGCATGAGGCAGGAATCATGGAATATTTATTCCTTGATATTCACTCAATTGTTCTGCACCAACAGAAGACCATAGCTGATCACTGGACACCCCAAGGATGGCACTTTGTTTTTAGAAGACAGGTTAATGATTGGGAGATTCAAAGAGTTGCAGACTTCTTCAAAAGTATTGAGCAGGTAAAAGTCACTGAAGCTGAATTAGACAGGTTATGGTGGAAAGGAAGCAAGAAGGGATAGTTTAAGGTGAGTGATGCCTACAACTGGATGAATCAAAGCAATCTGAGAATACAAAACTGGCCATTGAAAGGAATATGAAAGACAAAAATCCCATATAAAGTTGCATGCTTTGTATGGCTGTTGGCCAAAAAAGCAGTTCTAACTCAAGATAATTTAATGAGGAGAGGGATACCACTATGCTGAAGATGTTTCTTTTGTGTTGAAACAACTGAGATAGTTAACCATCTATTTCTACACTGTAGAGTCACTGGACAACTATGGAATCTATTCCTAAACCTCAAAGACATTGCCTAGGTAATACCTGGTAGGATCACTAAAGCAATCCAGAACTGGGAAGAAGCAGGAAAGCAATCAAAAAACAGAGATAGATGGAGAATTATCCCAGCTAGCATTTGGTGGACAATGTGGAAGGAAAGAGACTCTAGGTGTTTTGAGAGCGTTGAGAATACTATGCAGAAGGTTAAATTGAACTGCCTTCTCCTACTAAGTTTTTGGTGTAATCAGTTTTATACAAATGATACTATCACTTTAGTTGATGGCCTAGATTCTATTTAGGATAAGGATAGTTGGGGTTCGTACCAACTTGTAAATATGGTTTCAGTACAACCTATGTACTTTTTTGCTCAAGATGATATATATACACAACTACCAATTCAAAAAAAAAAAAACATATTGAATTTGTGATGATCCATCAAACTATTTCATAAAAACAAATCAAAATAGTATTCCCAATTGGGTCAAAGAGCAACCGGAAGAGATTTCAATTTATGTAATTTTGAAGAACACTGGCTAATAAAACAAACAAGTTGAAGTCGGCTACATAAATTTTTAATTCTCCGTTAAATGGAGACACCTGAAGTTGTCACAAAGTTTCACTTAGACACCTTAACTAAACTTTGTATTTTTTGTTTACCTGTAGTAGGATCCAACGGTACCATTTTTGACATTTTTTGCTGACTTGGGAACTTGTGTGATTTTCACATCAAACAAGCACGTGAAAAGGAAGGAAGAAAACAGATTATTTTTCCAGATTTTTTGTTTTTGTTTTTCCAGTAATCTATTCTAAAAGTCTGTAATTATATTGCGAGACATTTTATCATATGATGTCAAATTTGTTTATGTGTGGGTTTGCCGAACAGGCTCATCCTGGTCACATCAGAAACTAAAGTTCTGAAAGCGATGCAACTGTTAACAGGTACTACTTTCTGCTTCAAACATAAGAAGATAAGCTTGAAGACATTGCCACATGTTAAGAGCAATTTAAATGTAAAAGTCCACCAAGTTTCCTTATATGAGTTCTGCTATCTCCCCCGCCATACCCTGTTTACACCAAAAAAATAGAAGACCAAAGCACTTCTTTCTGATCTTCTGTGTGGTGTTGCTTATGCCCTCAAAACATCTAGCATTTCTTTCCTTCCATAGAGTCCACCATATGCATACTGGTATGCTCTTCCACCATAGCATCCCAATTTAAAGGCTCTTCTCGTATAAAGAAATGTGCAGTATTGAAATGTGCTTCCTGTGAAGAGCTATTCTAGTAGCTAGATCTATAGTTAGATTGCAAGACATTCTTTTACAATGATGTCTAATTTGTTTGTGTGGGTTGCAGATTAAGCTCATCACGGTCACACCAGAAACTAAAGTTCTAAAAGTGATGCAATTGATGACAGGTGCTATTTTCTGCCTCATTTCTCAAACCTCTAGTCTTTTTGTAGTATATTTGCTTCAAACACAAGAAGATAAGCTTTAAATACTTTGCTACATGTTAAGAGTAAATGTGGAAGTCCACCAAGCGTCCTTGTACTTTTAATGGGCATAGTCTTTTGGTAAATAATAAGGAATTTTATTATTTGTTGCACCCAAGGAGTGCTTAGAATGTGTGGTTACAAAAAATAAAATTCAGTGTACTTGCCTAGCCTGAAATGAACTTAGAAAATCTATCTTACTCTCAGCTTCCTGTACATTTTTGTTCATACACCACTAAGCTAAGAGAAATATACATCTATATTTTAAATTACAAATATTCCCTTTTTCGACTTCAGAGTATCTTTGTTTCCTTTATTACCAGACCATTCACAAACAATTGCTGGTAGCTATTTGAAGTCCTACTACCATTTTCCAACTCAGCAGTAGTTCTTTTGGAGTTACCGAAATGCTCTATTTTACGCTAATAAAATTCAAAAACATGTAACTAATCTGAGAAGTGAAATTGCAATGTATGAATAAGTGCCTTCCATCTTCACAGCTTTCTTCACAGAGGATACGCTCTTTGTAAATTATGGTGCCTCTCTTGCCAGTAGTCATGTGCAGCATTCAACCTTGTAAGGGGCTTTGTTTCTCCATATCAATCTCCAAGGAGATATGTGATGTTGCCTACTACTTTTGGATAATATCTTGTAACCTGATTTTATCGGAAATGAGGAGGATTTGTCTGTGCAATGGTGGAATTCCCTCTCTCTTCCTTTGCTATTTCAAATTCTTGTTGGACAATTAGAGTTTATTCTTCATGTCATACTAATAATACAATAAAGGGTGAAGTTGGGGTACACATCAATTTTGAGAATCAAGTGTTTGGATGATGCTGTTACTCTCTTCCATCACATGGTTAGAATACAGCCTCCTCCTTCTGTTGTCAGCTTCTCTAAATTATTTAAGACTACGATAAATATGAAACATTAATCTTGTTGTTTCTCTTTTTGGAGAAATTAAGAAATTGGACATTCCAATTAATGATTTTATCTTGAATATCGTGATTAACAGTTATTGCCTGATGCATCGTGCTGATTGTGCATTTTCTGTGTTACCCATTTACCTGAAGAATGGCATTCCATTTGGTGTTTTCACCTTTAACACCATATTAAGGGGGATTGTTGCTGCTGAATATAAGGTCATAGATGTTGTTAACTTGTTAAAAAAGTTGGTGAGCTAGAAGATTAGTGAGCCTGACCAAGTCATGTATGCAACTGCAACCATCATAGAACAGGGAGTCTGGCGCCCCTATACACTCATATCTCGACTTGACAACCAAAATCATGAATGGGCTCAGCAAAAGGGGCCATGCTCAGAGAACTTTAAGTTTTGCTCCGGTTAATGGAACAAGGGAACACTAAACCCAACATATATATATCTAGAGCATTGTTATAGATGCCCTTTGCAAAGATGGAAACTTAGATGCTGCTATAAACCTTTTGAATGAGATGAGGCAGAAAGGCATTCCTCCAGACATAGTCACGTATAATTCATTGATTAATGGTTTGTGTAAGCTTGGTCCGTAGGAAAAGGCTATGACTTTGTTCTCTTAGATGGTAAATGATAATATTTGTCATTTTTAGTGCTATGTAGTTATCTTCAGGTGTTATCATTTCTTATTGTTTTTTGAATCAATAACAACTGCCTGTGATTTAGGAATTGCTACTGAAACAATCTTTTCAGTAGTTTCTAAAGTTGTATTAGCATTTCTCATTGTTATCTTCAGGTATTATCATTTCTCTCTGTTAGATCTTTTGTACTCCTTTTGGTACCTACTTGGCACTTATTAATCATATTCTAACCTTTTGATTTGTAAAAGAATTGTTCACTGGTCCTTTGACTAATTGTCATTGGAATTCGAAAGGATTGTACTCTGTATCATTTTTGTCAACTAACTTGGAGGATGGAGGGAACTGATTTCTTTTAAAGAAGTAGAAATCTGTTTGCAACTGTTCTCTTTTCTTTCTTTCTTTTAGACTGGATTTTAAGTTTTAAGTGTACACTCTGCTTGTTATTACTAGGTTTCATCTAGTTAGATCCATGGGTTTGAGGAACAGAAAATTCCTTCCAGTGACTGACACTTAAGGCCCTGTTTGGCCTTTCTGCTTTCTCATGTTTTCTGAAAAGGAGGAGTTAAAAGAAGGAAAGCTTTGAAAAATTGAAGAACAAGCACTCTACTGCTACGTGCAATATTTCTTAAAGGACCATAATTTTTTATGCTTCAAAGCTTTCTTTCAATTCTTTCTATATTCTGACACACAATATGTCACTTGCCAGATAACCGCATCAGGTACATTCCAATAGTTGGTTGATTAGAGTTGTCCGAGCTGTTCTGGGCGAGCAGAGGGATGAGCTGAATGGTTTAAATGCCTGCATATATACAAGGACGTGACTAGATGATAACGAATGCCGATAAATGAATTGACAATGCCCTTCATCTTGTTAATATTAGCGTACTTGGGTCTTCTAGGATGTTTGCCTCTGGATGTGGCTGTACCACACTACTTCTTCAGTGTTTAGTGTGGACATTATAGTTGGCAATCGATTAATATGGCAGTTTCCTTTAACAAAAGAAAGGTGTTCATCATGTTTTATGGAATTAATATTGCATTTCTTAAGAGCATATTTTGGTACTTTACATTGTTTGAAAGTTTAAATTATGTTCCAACATAGTGGGAAATGATCTGGTTGAGGTTCCTACATCATACTGGTTCTTTAGGCTTTTAAACCCTCCAAGATGTTTGGAACAACCTTTGTATAACAACCTTTTCCCTGTAATATATATGTATTGTGAAGTGAAACTTTGGTGCAATGGTAAAAATTGCCTCAGTGTCGGGGCGTGACAAATACTATACTATTTTCGTTATTTTCACTTTTCGCCATGATTATTAGTCTCACTTAACAAACAAAAGTTGGAGATGAATGAAAAATTGTGCAAAATTAAGGCATACCGATTGCCGAAAGAGAATTTGGAGACAAGGAGAATTTCTCTGCGCAAAGGTATTCCCTTTGATACCAAAATATTTCTTCTGCCAATTGGTTTCATCTTTAACAAGTCTTTTTCCATACTCCATTGGGACAGAGTCTTCGCCTTTAATGGCTCGAGGGACTTCAAGGACATCAGGACCTTTTGGAGGAGAAGTTGAACAACCAGAAGTAGCTTCATTTTCTGATTTATTCCCTCCATGCTGAACGAGGTACGTTTCTTTAAATTGCTCCAAGAAATTGTTACAAGAGCTTTTAGAGATTGGTAAACTGCACAATTTTGCATAATTAGCACCAGCAATCTGTCTCGCTACCTCCAGCTTTTCGATCTGCTCACGGTACCACAAGTGAGGGACGTAGGGTGCTCAACCAACTGAGCAATCCTCACAACCCAGTACTTATGTCAAATTATTATGTTCAAGAACATGAGTCGATTTCAAGGTTACACATGCCTGAATTGAGATAAGGTAGATCGAGTTGATCTGTATTTTCAAACAACGCAGTTCACTTAATAGCTGCTCTGATAAGTTGAACAACCAAGTATTTTGATAACTAAGTAATAAGTACTGTACCACCTTAGGCCCATGTGAGCCGCAATTATAAATATATGTAACACCTGTCATTCCCATCCCAAGTGGTGTCTCGTGGTTTGACCAGGTCGGAGGAGATTCACATTGCAATAACTGCTATTCAAGAATCTATAACTCCTGTCCTTCTCATCCCTAGTGGTGCCGTTAGTCCACCTTAGGACCATGTGAGCCACATTTTTTTCTTTTGAAGAAAGTAACAGTTTCCTATATTAAATGGTAATAGCAAGCAGCACAAATTGTGAAGTTACCCCCGAAAAATTTACAAGACCAAAAAGAAAAAGTAAAAGGATACAACATACTCAGATTCAATATGTAATCTAAGACATCAAAAATAGACTTCATTTTCTACAATTTCATGTTTACGCCAAAACTAACACATTTAAAAATCTAAAAGACATATCATTCCCATCCCACTTGGTGCCTATGTGGGTTGATCAGGTGGGGAGGAGATTCACATAAAAGCAACTGCTGTTCTAAAATCACTTTCTACATTAGCTAACGATACACCTAAAATCGCAGTGTATTAGTTATTCGCTTAAGCTTGTCACTGAAGCCTATCCAGATTCAGAAATAGTATTTTGCAGTTTATGGTTGACATATATTAATCCAACAAAAAAAAGGGATTTAAAAGTGCTACAAATTAAGTGTTAGTCGGTGCTGTGCGATGTATGCATTTTATCTTCTTATGGATTATTAGTGCTGACAGTTCTTTTGCAGATTATCTTAATGCACTTTGAGTTGACTCAGGAATAAAATTTAAAGACTGTTCACACATCCAACGGTATCAATGCCAAAGACAAAAGATTCTATAAAGTACATGCGAAATATTTGAAGCAAAGGTACAAACAAACCCACATCACAAGATTCTGGCCAAGGAGGCAAACAAAGATTTGGTTCCACTCGCGTATACAGAAACTTCCTACACTCAGACTAAAGCAAAAACAATTTTCTATCTTTTAACATGTTCAGCTAAACTTAACACAGAAAATAAGTCTTCAGAGTATCTATATTCTGCTCATAACTCGTACACTCAGACTAAAGCAACATCAAAACAGCAAGACTATGCTTTTAGGTCAAATCCACAACCCCTAGTTACAACAAGTTGTTTTGGGGCATCCTAGATATGAGCTCCGAGAAAAGACAGCACAATTCACAAGATCATAAGTCCCAAACAAAGAGATCATCAGACTTTCACTTGATAACTGAATCACTGTCACCCATCAGTTTAGGTTTCTTTGGAGTGTTACTATATGGTACATCTACTGGGGCTGCACAACCTTAATCTTCCTCTGGTGGAGGAAAATTGAGATCCGGTACACTGTACTTCACCACAGGTTCCGCCAAATTCAAATTAGGAACCACGTCATGTATAGCTGGACATGGTTCAGCAGCAGCTGCAGCAACCTCTCTTCCTTGTGCTGCCTGTTCTTTTGCTCTGTCCTCAACAACCTCCTTTGGCTGAACACCCTTCTGTGGTTGAAGATCAGCAGATCCATCCTTGTTAGACACTAGAGGAGGATGTGGCAGAAATGGAGTCACAGTAGAAGTTTCTGGCACTAGAGGAGGATGTGGCCGCTACTGACTGTCTCCTCCTTCATCAAGCGACCGCTTTTGCCCGATCACGTGGACATGAGGGGTTGTAACAGCACCAACATTGCTACTGATCAAGGGGCGAGATGACACTCCTTGTACCCCAAAATTTTGAGTGAAAACATTTAAAAGGGCAGTCGCAGTAACACCAATGGCAGCAGCACCTGTAATCACTCCTACCACACTTCCACTTGTAGGAGGAGTGGGACTGCTGGATTTCATCACAGGAGAGGATGCCCTACAGATGTTTTCTCCCATTTAAATCGGAGCATAAATTGAATTTTCAGGATTGATATTAGGCACAATGTTCTCAACTGGCTGCGACCTGAAAATTTTTAAATCTAAGCATTTAGTTCGCAATTATTTCATATCAGCTAGACATGAACATGACATAGAAAAGTTCTATAGGTAACACCTTATTGAAAGATTCGGCAGCTAGTAGAGAAACCTCAGAGAAGCTAGAGCTGAGTATTTCAGAAAATATATTCCACCACTCCAACAGAAATCCTTCAGGAGCATTAATAGCTGAACAAATCACAAAATAAAAAATCATTACTCCAAACCTTAGCATCGCACTAACACTTAACAACTCCTTTATACATAGAATAACAATTACTACGCCTTACTCCCAAACAATTGAGGTCGGCTATATGAATCTTAACCGACCATGTTACTCAATGTAAATACATCTCAGGCCAATACTATAAAAAAATAAAATTAAAAAAAAACATTAAGAAAAGACTGAAGGAAAGTTAATACAGTACTTTCATATATGTGAAAGTTGCACTTATGAACATCCAACACAAATTAATAAAATGTACAACATGATTCAAAGAGAGTGACCTCACTTATTAGCAAACTTTCAAGAACAACATGATCCACAATCTATCACATCATCATATGTATGGATTTCAAACTAAACATAATAATTTTTTACCCTTTCAAGATAAAGAGGAATCATTACTAAAGCACATATCATAATTCATTAGAATATCAATTTTTAGCATTTGATTAGAAGAATAGAATTTATTAGGAGATACATACCAACATGATTTGGATTATCAGTAATTTCTCTAGCGAATACCTCATCCGTTTGATGGAAACTTCTCTTGGACATTTAATCAAGAGTGACAAGTCCAGATCTAAGAAACACAAACAAACAACTGGCGAACATGAAAATATTCAAGCCTCCGAACTGGTCATAATCACAAAAAACAAAGTGTTTCTTAACCACAAAAAGAGAAAAGTGAAAGAAGGGTTGCACGTGAACTAGGGGGAAAGATGAAAAAAAGTCTCAAGAACTAAATCCCAATTGAATTTTAGCCAGAAGAATGCAAAGAGAGAAATGAAAAGAGAGTTGAAGAGAATCGAGTCAGCGTAAGGTGTTAAATGAAAGCTTGAAATTTTGTAAGGCCTTTTTCAGAAGCGTGAAGAGAGGGCAGTACCCTACAAAATTGTATAGAATAAAGAGGAAAACGTTCGATTTTTATAGAGAATAAAAGAAGAGAATTGGTGGTCCCGGTGAAAGTGACAGCTATACAGTCAAAGAAAAAGATCCTTGAGATCTTTTATTATTTTACTATTTTACCTTTTCTAAAGTATTCTTTTTTATTGAAAACTATAATAAGGAAAAAAGAAAATAAAGAGGTGTTAATGCAGATAAGAAGCAAAATCTGAATAGAACTATAGAAGTCGATTCTGAGAAGGAAACACATTAAGAAGAAGATGAATTAATTGTTTGTCCAGGTTTGAGTTTTTAGATAAGAAATAGTCAACAGTTTCCATTGCAATATTTAACCTTAACCTCTAACCAAAAGAGGTGGCGATAAAAGTTATCGGACCTTATTAAATTTGAGCTAATATAATAGATTTTTTCAGAATTGGACAATTATTTATTAATTTTGTTGAAATACCATTTCGATTTCTAGGCAAATTTTGCGCCAAAATTCATGAAGTGCTCTTATGGTGTAAAAATAATATATTCACTATAGTGTATAAAATAAAAACTTGGGAGTTACCAATCAATTTAGAGAAGTATAAGGGTATTGACTAATTTTGAAATACGTGAGATTATGTGACTACTGATAACAGAGATTAAAAGGTATGATCTAATTCAGATATGATCTAATTGTTGCTACCTACTTGTAATTTTCGAAAGTCAATCATTTTTTCTATTTTGCCAACATATTAGTTTCAAAAAGATAAGTTACCAAAGAATAGTAGTCGAGTAATATACATCAACATAACTCATGACATTCAGTTGATTAGACTCTTATTACATAATCCCAGAAGGAAATGATCGATGAGATGATATAGCTTAGTTAATAATTTTTTTTTTTTTGAGAATGTAACATTTGTGTGTATTAATATACCCAACACTTAGACAATGCTGAAGCCATATTTACAGCCCTAGCCAAAATACAAGGAGACTGAATCACTATCCTAATAGAATCCCGGAATATCTATGATTGACTCAGCATCCTCTAAGTACATTTGTTTACATCAAAAACAGAATAGTCTAATGCAATTCAGCTTTATCTTCTGTATTCCATTAGAGATATCTTCAGAACATCTGGAATTCCTCTCTTTCCAAATTGTCCACCAGATGCATACTGGGATAATTCTCCCTCTGTCTCTGTCTAGAGCCTCTGCCCCTGCCTCCTCCCAACAGTAGAGTGTGTGGGTGACTTTTTTAGGCATAACCCAAGCAATTCCCCTCAGACTAACAAAAATTCTCCATAGTTGGGATGTAATTCTGCATTGAAGGAACAAATGGCTAACTGTCTCAGATTCTTCACCACAAAGATAGCACCTTGAACATAGGTTGAACTTTCTTTTCTTCAGATTTTCCTGGATTAGTACGGCTTCTTTTGCCAATAGCCAGGTGAAACGTGCCCCGTTGGGAGGGACCTTCACTTTCCATATGTGTTTCCATGGCCATTGGTGTACCTGTTGGTTTTCCTGACTTAGGAGCCTGTATGCTGAACTCACTTTAAAGTTTCCTTTACTATTCACATTCCACCAAAGCTTGTCTCTTTCTGCCTGTGTGCCATTGAAGCTTTCCAACATTCTGAAAAAGTCAGTCAGTATAGGTAGCTCCCAATCATTGAAATTCCTCCTGAACTGGATGTCCCACCCCTGAGGAGTCCATGTGTCTGCTATACTCCTTTTTTGGTACGTAGCCAGCTCATGTAGCTCGGGGAACAGTTCCCTTAGGCTGCTGTTATTGAGCCATCTGTCATCCCAAAAAGAAGTGTTTTTCCCTATTTCTAACCTTGACAGAAGTATGATTCCTCAATATGGGCCATAAAACTCTTATAGATCTCCACAGTGAGACTCCGTATGTTTGTGTGCACCTCTTTTGTCATCCACTTGGTATTCTCTCCATACTTTGCCTTAACTGTCCTTCCCCATAAGGATCCAGGTTCATGCGAGTATCTCCACAACCATTTCATTCTCAATGCCTTGCTTTGCAACTTCAGATTCCTTATGCCTGGGCCCCCTTGCTTCTTGCTCCTCATAACATTACACCATTTGACCAGGTGAAAACTCGTTTTGTCTTTGTTACCATGCCATAGGAAGTCTCTCCTGATCTTGTCAAGTCTCTGAATATTGCCATATGGTATGGCAAAAATGGACATCATATAAGTTGGCAAAGCATCCAGAACTGAGTTAATGAGTGTGACTCTGCCTCCCAAAGAAATGTACTGAGCTTTCCACCTAGATAGCTTCAACTCACACTTTTCAATCACTTAGTCCAGATATTTCTGGACTTTGACTTGGCTCCTAAGGGTAATCCCAGATAGGTGGTAGGCATAGATCCTATATCTCCTCCCAGAACCTTAGCCATCTCCTCCATGTTGGGAACCACATTGATTGGGAATATAAGGATCTTCCTCCAATTTATATGTAGGCCAGATACTCCTTCAAATAGAACCAAAACAGCTCTTAGCATCATTAGTTGCCCTTCCTCAGCATCACAAAAAATGAGTGTGTTATCAGCATGTTGGAGATGTGTGATCTCCATGATGTTCTGTGTGTTCTGTCCTGGATTTTGGCTTGTGTTTGCATTTGTTGTCACCTGGGATCCCCTGTCCATTCCTTTTTCCTTGCCACTTTGATCATGTTGTTTAAGCCCTCCATTACTATTATAAAAAGGAAGGGAGATAGGGGGTCTCCTTGTCTCAAGCCTCTGTGTATTGTGAAGAAACCCTCAGGTGCACCATTTATCAGTATAGAGAGTCTGACAGTAGATATGCAATACCTTACCCATCTGATCCATTTCCTTCCGAAGCCCATACAAGCCAGCATCTTCAGAAGAAACTCCAAGTTCACATGATCATAAGCCTTTTCACTATCAAATTTGCAAAGAACCCCTGCCTTTCCTTGTCTGATCGTGGAATCCACTGCATCATTAGCTATTAGCACAGCATCTATAATCTGTCTGTTTTTGACAAAGGCCATCTGTTGATTGTCAATCAGCTTGGTAATAATTCTTTTCATTCTCTCTGTAAGCACCTTTGATAGCAGCTTGTACACACGGCCTATGAGGCTAATAGGTCTAAAGTCTCTCAGTTCCCTGGCACCTCTTTTTTTTGGAGATTAGGGCAATGTAAGTGGCATTGAAACTCTTCTCAAAAATTTCTTCTGAGTGAAAATTCCTGAATGTATTCATGATATCATGCTTCAAAATATCCCAGCATTTGACAAAGAAACCCATTGTGTATCCATCAGGTCCCGGAGCTTTATCTATTGCACACATCTTTAGACATTCAAACACTTCTTGTTCCTCAAAATCTCCTTGTAGGGCCTCTGATTCTGCTGCAGTTAACACTGGGCAGTTTGTAGGGTTAAAAGATGGTCTCCAGTCTAGGGTTTCTGCATATAGAGTCTGATATAAAATCAGTAATCTATTATTGTTAAATACATACCGTCCTTCTATAAGTCATTGGATTGCACCACTGGTTAGTGGGATGGATGAAATTTCTCCACACTTAACTAGAGGTCTCGGATTTGCTCTTCGCAAATGAGAAATCCTTGGTAAGGAGTGCTTCCCTCTTAAATAGCTCTATGTGGCGTGAATCTGGATTAGTCGGGCCAATAGGATACCAAATGATTATACTAAAGAAGAAAGCATTGGCTTGCCTATTAAAATTTATCAAGTGATTAATAAAATGTCTTAATAGTTAGGGATTATTGTTGGACTGCAAATCACAATAAAAGAAGGTCTTAGTTTAGCTCAATTATTGCACGTATGAACTTTGATAAATGTGGTAAGTTAGTAATAGCATTTATATATCATTCAAAGATTAACATAGTAATTATGTTTAACGAAATGTTCAATCATCCAGGGTATTAAAAGATATGACTTTGTCGCTTAACGCGATGAAACTATGTGAAACAATGGATGATTGCTTCATAGATCGCTTAACGCAAATGAGGAGTTGGGTTAGTATTTGCGTTATTTTATGTTGAATGCTGAAAGTAGTTATTTTAATTGTAATTTGATCAATTCAATACTTAGTTCATATATATTTCATAGTTTTTTAACTTCATGAATATTGGGATTCGTTTCAAAAAAGTCGGTGCTTCATTTATCTCTTTTCAATTCAAGCCCCATGGACCTAGTTGCTTTTTGGCTCTTTTCACTTTTAAAAATATTGGTTCTGGATGTTGAATTGTGTGACCCACTTTATCAAAATTGCTTCACTCCACAAATTCCTCCACAAAATTTAGTTGGGAGAGTTAAACACTAATTATTTGGGCCGATGCAGTTTCGAAGACATGTTTTTTGATTTATCACATGACATGGACTTCGCTTGCTGGTAATATGTCTTATAGTGTTCTTGTTTCAAAAGCTACTTCTGGTGGAACCTAATGTCTCTGGAAGCATATGTTATGTTCTACCATATGTTACCAATTTGGACCTCAAGGCATTGAAGTGTGTTTTCTTGGGCTATTCTCGCCTTCAAAAGGGGTATTAGTGTTATTACTGAACTTGGCGAATATTTGGTGTCAATGGATGTAGTATTTTCAAAGATTAAACCATTCTTCTATGCACCTCCTATTTCTACAAGTCGGGGAGAAGGGTAGGGGAGATGCATGGTTAGTATATCAGGTTACTCGTTCTCAGATCAATCAAATGGTGTTGTTCCACCATTTCCTAGAACTTGGCGAATATTTGGTGTTAATGGATGTAGTATTTTCAAAGATTAAACCATTCTTCTATGCACCTCCTATTTCTACAAGTCAGGAAGAAGGGTAGGGGAGATGCATGGTTAGTATATCAGGTTACTCGTTCTCAGATCAATCAAATGGTGTTGTTCCACCATTTTCTAGTTCTTCTGTTGCGCACCGATCAACTATTATATGCTGTAAGCACTTGTTCCATTTGCGCCAGCAAAATGACCAATTATTCAAGTTTACTCGAGGTGGCAAGAAATTGATGGTACATGTCCTGCATCGAATTGTCCATCATCAGATTCTCCTCTACTTGATCCTCCAAAAAATCTTGACCTTCATATTGCTCTTCCGAAAGGAGATGGTTGTGCAGGGATTTCTTCTCTTAAGAAGTTTTTACATGTCAAGTTTCATACCAAAAATTTGGGGCAACTGAAACTAAAGTACGAAAGTGATGCAATTGATGACAGGAGCTATTTTTTGCTTCATTTTAAACCCTCTAGCCTTTTTAGTGTATTTGCTTCAAACACAAGAAGATAAGCTTAAATACTTTGCAACGTTGTTTATTACCCTCTTAGATTCCTGTGCATTTTCGATCTTACACCAAGAATCTAAAAAGGGATGTACATCTATAATTTAAAACCTTTCCTTCCGGACCATCCACATCTTTGCCGGTTCCAGACCCAACTTGTAATATGATACTTGCTCTTAATATCTCAAACATAGTCGTAAGATGTGTTACTTTGGTCATGAGGCATTTTTGCTTCTCATCTTACATTTCAAAGAGAGAAGAAATCATAGGATAGTAAAGAAAATCATAAAGCTGCAGCTACTCCTTTATCAGGCGTAAATATAAGAAGTGAAATAGTAAATAGTAAATAGTTCTTTCTCTTGGTTTATTTGGCTTTACTATCACAACGAGAAGTGGCATGAAATGCAATTATGGAAGCTAAAAAAGTGGCAATTAGAACATCCCTTGAGCTTTCGAGGCACGCTGTGGAGGAGGTACATCACTTTTGATATTTTGATTCTTTTTCCACTATTATTTATCTTGGAAATTAGATGTCACTGCATGCTTAATATGAGTGATAATGTGAGTTCCTTTATGTTTACATGTTATAAGTCTAGGAATATCATTTTCAGTGTTATTTTGTTATTTTCATGTATTATCATTCTCTATCTTTTTGTGAATCAATAACAGCTCCGTGTAACTTGAAATGTTTTGGGAACAGTCTTTTTGACAAGCTCGATCCATCCTTCTGTGCATGAAACATATAGTATGAATATATTTTATCTTCCTGAAAATGAAATAGAACTTATTCAAAACTGATAGGATATACTATAGATGAACGGTCAACACAATGTTCTAGTAATTTTAGAATATATTTGTGGAGGTTTATATGATCCAAGAGTACTGGATGTTTTATTGAGAATTTATATTTCATAGAACAATAAAATTGTCAAATATAAGTTCATTGGTCCTTTGACTAATTGTCACGAGAATTCAGAAAGGATGTCTCCATAACTTTGAAGATGGATGGAAGGGATTTATTTTTTAAAAGTAGAAATCTTGCACTTTGCAATTCTCTACTTTCAAAATTGCGACTTTGCCCCTCTCTTTGTATCAGTAACCCTTTTTTTTGGCAACATATCTACAAGGAGCCTTAGTGCAACGGTAAAAGTTGTCGTGGTGTGACCAAGGAGGTCATAGGTTAAAACCGCGGAAACAACCTCTTCTAGAAATACAAGGACGTGTACCTAGCCAAGACCCAATATAGATGAACAGTCAACACCGCGTCCGAATTATTTTAGAATATTGTTATGGAGGTTTATGTATAATGCAAGAGTACTGGATGCTTATTGGGATTGACATTTCATAGAACAATAATATTATCTGAGATAAGTTCATTGGTTCTTTGACAAATTGTCATCGCATTCGAAAAGGATCGTACTCCATATCATAACTGTCAACTAACTTGGAAGATGGCGGGAAGAAATTTCTTTTGAAGACGTAGAGATCTGTTTGCAATTTTCTGCTGAAATTGTTTTGTCTTTAACTTTTAAGTGTATACTCTACTTGTTATTTTGAGAATCTGGGGTAAAAGGGATCCATGTCTTATCTATACTTCAGCATTGCGTTATAATGCTGCCAACTCTAGTTAGTGAGATGAAAGCAGTGGGGCTTTCCATGATCATGTCTCCACATATAGCTTGGTCATAGTTGTTAGTATAAGATATTCAAGTGTCTATGGTAATTTGAATCCTGTGGACACTATCAGATGGGAATAAAATATATTTAATTTCTATTATGTTTTTCTGTTTTTTACTGTGATCATGTTTTCTCATAAAATTAGCTGTCTCTGGAACCAATTGAATGCCAGTAATGGTCTTGTTATTTTAGTTCTCCATTCATTATCATGATAAAGGGGATTTGAAGTTATATTTCATGCTGATTTTTTCTTGTTGCATTGTTTTGCCTTTACTTCGCCTTGGCCCTTGCGAATGGAAGAATTATATGATAATGCTTCTTGGAGGCTTGTCATATATTTCAAACTGGAACGTTACCGGTACTCAGAGTGAATGTCATGATTCCCTGAGTTCAAGTATTGTCTCTGGGAAAGGTATGCACGGAAGTTGCCATGCTGGAAAGTCTGAATCTCCTTTTTCTACTGTCTAGTATTTGGAAGATGATTTACTAGATGCTGACACAAATAAGTTAGGGACATTGTCTCTCCTCCTTTCTTGAAGTCATCTTAGGGAAATCACAGTACAGGGTAGATCATCCAAGTCAATAATTTGGAGACATTACGAAAGAAGAGGTAAACTTAAAAGCCTCTTCTCGTCATAATAGAAATTTGCAGCACCGAAATGTGTATTTGATGGCGAAACATTTTATTAAATGATGTCAAATTTGTACAGTTTTGGATTTGCAGAACAAGCTCATCACGGCCACACTAGAAATTGAAGTTCCGAAAATGATGCAAGTGATGACAGGTGCTTTTTTTCTGCTTCATTTCTCAAACCTTTAGACCTTTCTCTTAATGTATTTGCTTCAAACACGAGAAGAGTAGCTTGAATACCTTGCAACATGGTAGAGTAGTTTGTACTGGTTTGCCAAGGAGTGGAAGTTCCACATCTGTTGGGACAAAGGTGCTTTTGAAGGTTTAGATATGGAAGTCCACGTCCTGGAATATGTAACTTTTTTAAATATACATGTGTGTATATGTAATGACTTGGACTTGGGGTGCTGTCTGGAATTATACAAGCTTACTTTATAGTTTTCAAGTACATACACATGAAGGAAAAAATAACTATAACACCAATACCAGTCAAATCTTTAACATCGAATAACTCTCATCAAAAATCAGATCATCTGGAAAACTTTAGTACATAAGAAATTATGATAGAAGAGGTAATTTTAAAGGCTCTGATCGTCATAAAAGAAATGTGCTTCCTGTAATCTATTTTAGTGGCTAGGTCTGTTACCTTCTCAAAAATAAAAAAGAAAAAAAAAAGACACTATTCTAGTGGCTAGATCTGTTGTTAGATCACGGGGCATCTTATTATATGATGTCAAATTTGTCAAAACAGACTCTGTAGCTCTCAAGGGAGGGGTAAGCTATGCGTATTGGGTACACACTACCCTCTCCAAAACCCACTTGGGGATTACACTGGTCACTAGTTATGTTGTTGTTGTTGTAACTTTGTTTATGTGTGGGTTCGCAGAACAAGCTCATCACAGTCACACCAGAAACTGAAGATAAGCTTAAATACATTGCGACATGTTAAGCGTAATTTAAATGTGGAAGTCCACCAATTTTTCTTATATGAGTAATTGGCATATTTCTTGATAAGCAATTGACTAAGCACCCCCTAGGTATTTTACTCTTTTGATCGGTAACAAAATAAAGCATCTATGTGTGCTTCCTGTAATCTATTCTAGTAGTTAGATCTGTAATTAGATCGCGAGGCATTTTATTATATGATGTCAATTTGTGCATGTGTGAGTTCGTAGAACAGGCTCATCACGGTCACACCAGAAACTTAAGTTCTGAAAGCGATGCAACTTACTACTTTCTGCTTCATTTCATTTTTTAGTGCTTTCTTAGTGTATTTGCTTCACAAGAAGATAAGCTAAAATACATTGCGACATGTTTAAGAGTAATTTAAATTTGGAAGTCCAAGTTTCCTTATATGAGTAATTGACTTATTTTTTGATGAGTAATTGACCTAAGCACCCCCTAGGTGCTTTACTTTTTTTGATCGATAGAAAAAAAAGCACCTTGGGTGGCGTTAAGGATGTGCAGTTACAAAAAAATAAAAATTCAGTTTGTTGAAATGAACCGAGTAAGCTTATCATTCTCTCAGCTTCTTGTACATTTTCGTTCTTACATCTATATTTTAAATTACAAATATCCTCTCTTTCTCCTTCGTATCTTTGTTTCCGATCTTTCAAAACCATCCACTAAACAATTGCTGGTAATAGTGTTTCGAAGTGTCCCAGAGCTATTTGAAGTCCTACGTTTTCCAACTCAACAGCAGTTGTTTCCAAGTTCCCGACATGCACCATTTTAGTTCGAAGAAATTGAGAAACATGTACCAAATCTGAGCTGTAAACTTGCAATGTATGAACATAAGTGTCTTGCATCTTCATAACCTTCGACACAGAGGATACACATTCCTCTTCTTCGTAAATTGTGTCGAGTCAAACATGTCTCTCTTGCCACCAGCCATGTTAAGCATTTAACCTTATTATAAGGGGCTTTGCTTCTTCATATTTTTTCTAGGCCATATATGATATTGCCTACTATTTTGGGAGAATACCTTGTAACCTGATTTTATGGGGAAAATGCCAGATTTCTGTTCCTTCAATTCAATCTTGTCTGGTTCTGCTTTGAGCCCTTGACATCCTCAACCACTTGCAAAAATTGGCTCGTAAATTAGGTAACCCCCTTCAGGTTGTTGGTTTCCTCCCTTTCACAGTCACTACACCTTCCTTTCAAAGGTATGTTTTATCCTTGTGCAGACAAATACACCTCTGCTGTTGCAAAATGACTACTTGCAAAGCCAAAAATCTTGGGATATTGCTCCTTGAGTTGACTGTTCCCTATCGATCTGTCTTTGCCAGCATAGGGTTTTCTACCATCTCCTTGTTTAGTGTGAATGTGCTCTAAGAATTTGCCCGTCAAGTTTCTGGTGAATTATATATGGTCTTGACCTGTTTGTTCGTTCTCAGAGCTTGACTATGTGATTTATAAAAATTATAAAATGCCAAGATTATTCTTCTTTTTACTGCTTCTAACGAGGGATGACTCGTATTTGGTCTTCTACTTCTTCTCCAAGTTTGAATTTCATACGCCAATGTTCAGTCTGTTCTCTGGAAAACTAATTGACCTATTTGTTATTTTGCAGGTTCATTTATTTTCTTATTGGTATTTGCGCAGTTCTTGTAATAGTATGTTGCTGTAGTTGCATTGGAGCGGCAACCTACGTTGCTCGGATTCTCCATAAGTTTTATGAGGTGCATGTCGGATGTTTCAAAAGTAGCGCATTTTGAAGGATATGATACAGGTGTGATAATGTTTTTGGAGAGTACACACAACATAGGCGGCAACAAGGAATGGTTGTTGCCTGAGTTGCAGTATCCTTATCATTTGTTCAGTCCTTGTGATTAATTATGCAACAACAGCATAATCCCACAAGTGGGGTTTTGAGAGGTTAGAGTGTACGCAGACTTTTACCCCTACCTCAGAGGTAGAGACTGTGTTTCTAATAGACCCTCGGTCCTCATGATCGATTGAGCATTTGTGGAAAACCTAAAATATTTTTGAAGAAATATATCTCTCTTTAATCAATATGTTGGAGAACTTATGATTTGTATCAATAAGAACATTTTCAGTCAGTTTTTGAGATCATTCTTGCATAACTTTTGGATCATATTGGGCTTAACCCAAACTTGGTCACTTGGGGATGTATCACATTTTTTTATTAATATTGTCTTCACTAAAATAGGGTCCAAGAAGAGTGGAGTGTTGGTAGATTTTATCATACTTATAAATGTCCGCGAAAGTATAGACATATCATTTGATCTAAATTTGCATTTGATATTTGGTTCACTTTTTGAGAATATTTACATATTGAAAATTTCACCATATTTGTAGGTGAGGTTATTATCATTTACAATACATATATCTTCTTATTTTTCTTCATTTAACATTTTCACAGGAGGACATTAAGTGATTTCTGAACCATTTTTTTCCTCGTAGTTGTTGGAATCGCTCTTCTCCTGCAAATCTCACTTGTATATTCTCATCAATTTTTGTAATTTTTCTAAATACATGATTAATAACATTTATATTGGCCACTATTTTACAAGTTATTAACATTTTGTTCTGGATAAATATGCCCCAAAATATAACAGGAAATAACTCTAGCAAATACTATCGGAATTCGAAAGAACTCACAATTCTTTATAAGTTCAAAATCAAGAAATGACCCGTAGAGAGAAGCAAATAAAATAAAGAATTAATAACAATAATAAACACTATAATATGACTCAATTTTAAAGACACTCTTTATATTTTAAATTTACACTAATATGTGTGAGATATATCATCGACGAGAGAGAGTTACTCGGATGGTAAGCATCCTCCACCTCTAACCTTGAGTTGTAGGTTCGAGTTACCAAAAGGCTGAAACTTCTAGGGAGGGGTAAAAAATAATTAAGTTATGAGATATATCATTAATTAAGTATATTAAAATTATAAATAATAAGGTCTTATATATTTAATTTTTATGAAATTTCATGGAAAGAGGATAGATATATTGTTGAAATCTTATTCACACCTTCGATAAAAATGGAAATTAACATTTAAAAAAAAAAAGGTATTAGGGGGGTGTGTGGGGTGGGGTGGGGGGGTAGGAGGTGGGGAGTGGGGTTGGGGTGGTTAGGATAAAGGGGTTAGATAAGGTTAGTGTATTTTCACACTTGGCACTATCTTTAGTCATCTTCTTTGCCTTTAGCCTAAAATTCACTGGTTCTTGGTAACAATGTCAGCTTCAACAGCTCTGAATCTTGGTTCATTCTGCAGTTCGGTAGTGAATTTTCCGACCCATTTTTCTCATAAACCTTCTCTGCTTTTAAATGGCATTCAATCTTCCCCATTTTTGGCATCTCCCAACAACACTCTTCTCAAGCACTGTAGCTGGAAATTAAGTAGACCCATGAAGATGGCTGTTGCTGCTGTTGACTCCTCTGATCCTGCTGAAAAGGTTTTTTCTGATTACCCCCTTTTTCTTTCTTCTGTTTTTTGTTACAAAAAAATGGCTTCTTTTGCCTGTCATTCATGTCTACAATTTCTCTGATAGTGTAAGCAGTTAAGCAATGGTGGATCTCGTATTTAAGCTTTATGGGTTCATATCTACTGTTTCTTGCAATTTGTATGAATTTTAGGCATAAATTTATGCTCCGGGGATGAACCCAGTAAGTAAGAGCTGCATTTGCATTGGTTATTAGTCTTTGTTTACTCTCAATTTCCCTGCTTCGTGTTAACTTGAATGTGAAAATTTCAATTGTGCAAGTGTTTTGTTTGTCTCGAAAGACCAAAAACTCTCTCGAAACCAATGCAGGTTAAGAACAGAAGAATGTTAGTAGTGACGGATACATATAGGTACCAGAGGCGGAGCCAGGATTTGATGTTTGGTTTGGAATTTTAGATTTTTCTTTTGAGTTACTGGGTTCTAAATTACTCCCTCCATCCCAAAATACTTAATCACGTTTTATTTCTCGAGAGTCAATTTGACTAATTCTTAGAGCTAAATTGAATTTGATTAGTTTAATATTTTTAAAATTTAAATATTTGAAAACTATACGAAAAGTACTATAAGAGTTGCAATTCTTCTCGTATCAGTATGGTAAAAAAATACATCTTAAAATATTGCTCAAAGCTTATGTAGTTTGACACTAGAAAAGCGAAACATAACAAGTATTTGAGGATGGAGGGAGTATAATTTGTACATCTTACATGTATCTCTTAAGATATATATTGGGTTTGAACTAGGCATAATATATAAATAGCCACTCAATCTTGGCCTCACCTGACAATTAAGCACTCCAACTTTGAGTATTCACATCTAGACACCTCAACTCATCTCCACTATGTTAGTTGAATACTCCAACTTACAAAATGATCATCTAGGTACCTCCAAAATCTGTGTCATGTCAACATCGGATGTCCACAAGGCACAATGGAGACGAGTTGGAGTGTTTAGTTGCCAGTTGAAACCAAGTTGAGGAGTCTAGATGTGCATTCTCAAAGTTGAAGTGTTTACTTGCCGATTGAAGTTTTCGTTTATGTATAAGCCTTTAAACTAAAACTATTGGGTACTGCTGAACCCGCTTCCTGTACTCTAGCTCTGCCCTTGATAGGTGCTACCAACTAGCTGTAATTAAACTAGTTACCCTTGTAGCCTGTAGGGATAAGTGAGAGATTGGCGAAGCCTGTAATTTTCCTTCAAAAGCAAATTAGGTAGAATTGAAAGAAATAGGACAAATAGCCAAATATAATGGAGGATTCATGTAGCAAATCCCGACTGATCTGGCACTGAGCCATGGCTGATTGTGTTTGTTTAGTCATTGCACTAGTTCTTCTCTAATCAAATCTGAGTTCGTTTTGGTTTTGGCAACACGGATATTAGTGCCCTGGGGAGTTCGAACTGATAGTTTTGAGGAATAGTCCGAAGTTAAAAATAACCATCTATTAGAGGATCAGGTTATGTTGTTCATGTTCTTTTATTAGTCCTGCTCTCACTTGCATATGAATGTTTATGCTGGTCATCTGTGGCAGGTCATTTCTGTGAAACGGAGAAGACAAATTTTAGATAACTCCCTATATGGCGCCATTTTGTTTTAGTTCAATGTTAGGAATGTTGACGCTAGTATTGTGTTGCATATACAGCAAGAGACAGAAAAGAAGAAGTACTATTTCCTTGTTGCAAATGCCAAATTTATGCTGGACGAAGAGGAGCATTTCCAGGAGCAATTGTTTGAGCGTCGTCGTCTCTATGGAGAGCGCAACAAAGAACCAGATTTCTGGCTTGTAATTGAGCCCAAGTTCTTGGAAAAGTTCCCTAATATCACCAAGAGACTGAAGAGACCCGCTGTAGCACTTGTTTCAACAAATGGCCCATGGATCACGTAAGGGCTGTCATTGTTAAATAATTGAGACACTAATTACTCCATTTTCCTGTCTGTATGCATCATCAAAAGATTACTGTCTTTAATAAGCAAGTTATATTCACAGGAAAGAGGTAAAAATTACCCCGATACTATACGAGATATCTTAACTTCACATTCGGTATACTTTAGGGTCATTCATATCTTCAACGTTAGCAAATCATCTCGTGCTTGCCCTTGACCTGACAGAACTCCAACCTGAAGTATAATGGTGGATGTTTTTCAAACAATAGAAAAGTAGGGGGGTAAAATTGATGTGGAATCACCCCATCTACGCTGGAGCTCCTGTAAAGACAAGGGCAACTGTGAGAAGATTTGCTAGCTGCAAGGGGTATGAAAAACCCAAAGTATAACGGATGGTAAATTTAAAGATGTTTCACATAGCATAGGGGTAAAGTTGCACATTTTCTATATTTCTCTCCTGATTTGTTTTTCGAAACTTGCAGGTTCATGAAGTTGAGGCTAGACAGAGTTTTACAAGAGAGCTATGAGGCTGACAGTGTAGAAGAAGCTTTGGCATGTACTCCTGTTAGTATTGAGTTTGAAAAGCCTGAAAAATGGACAGCACCATACCCGAAGTATGAATCTGGGTGGTGGGAGCCTTTCTTGCCCGCTGGATCTCAGACGTCAAAGGTATGATTAGCAGACAGACGTCTTTCACAATTCTGCCATATCATCATCTGTGTTGCTTGAAGTAGGTCAAAATCTACAAGTGTTTGTTGGTCCGGCGATGGATGAAAATTTAGTTTGAGACGTTATATGAAGAAATGGTCGGGGAAACACCAATGTAGACTGTAGGTGAAGATGTTTGTAGCTCATCCGAAGAATTGTAACAAGGAAACACCTAATTCCTGTAGATTCAGGAAATAAATGAAGAATATTGAGCATTGTACTTGGCATGAAAAAGCATTATGAAAAATCTGGAGTGTGTTTGATTGTTGTTGGTTTTTATCTCTCACCACAAGGAGTTGTGATAGAGTACGGATCAACTATAATAATAAGGCTACTGATAGAGAATACCAGACAATACACATCAACTATAATAATAAGGCTACTGATAGAGAATACCAGGGTTCTCTCCAGCAAGGTTTGAACTTGTAAGATGTACCTAATTTGCATATCAAGCATTGCGCTCTTACCACTTGATCAAAGCCTCAGAGGTACTTTTTTCATGCCTATGTTAGAGTCCATAAATCATTCATGAGCAGGCACTAAATGTAAAAATCCTTAACATGTAATGACAATGTTATTATGGAACAAACTAATCAAAACGACCATTCTGAAATGCATGATGTTCCCAAAAAGAAATTCATTCAGTCTCATTTTCTTATCACAGCAAGGAAGAACAGTGTTGTACTACTACATCCACATTGGTTTCTATGTATTCAATTCTTTTACCTTCCTAAACATTTCATCCAAAGTTCATGATTGATCTGATTAAAGGATCTTTGTGTAGACTACTTTTGCTTTAGGTGATGCACGCCAAAGTTTCGATATCTCAGCAAATGCATTTAATCTTGTGTCAACAGGTTCTCTATAATATAGAAGCCATGTATCGATTACCATTCTCACCAACACTGGAGACTTGACTGACAAAAGCTTGATAAGTTGCATGTTAGTCGTTGTTCCTGTAAAGCGGTCTAGCTTAACTTTTCCTGAGATGATTAAATGTCACATCTTGGAAATGGTCTGCGCTCAAGACTCACTTTTCCTGAGATGATTAAATGTCACATCTTGGAAATGGTCTGAGTTCAAGAGAGTCTGCAATACAACCATCATCTTCAGCGATCATTTTATACATAAGAGAGATAACAAGAAGAGAACTCTCAGATAATTGAGGATTTTAGAAATTCAAAAAAATTCATTAAATAAGAAAAAAAGAAAGAAAGGAAGGAGTCAAACCCCAATTTCGAAAGCAGAACAAGACTCGAAAAACTTTGCAAGACCAGAATAATAGTCTGCCACCATAGAAGAACTGTCATCATATATGAGATATACTTTAGCTAGACAAGGGACATTCTTTAGACCGATACAACTTATACTTCCCTTGAAATCAAAGGATCTTATCATGGGGGCATTAATTTCAATTGTGTCGAAAATTTCAGTGTTTTTCAGCATCAACTGCTCAAGCAACGAGCAACGAGATATTAACCTTTCGAGTAATTCAGAAAAATTGTGACTTTACATAGTTCTATTTCATGGAAAGCAAAGAAAAAGATGTTGAATGTCATTCATAGAGAGGAAATATATGAAGTCGTCAATCATAGGACAGTTTTTTAAAGAATGAATATCGAGGGTAAACTTAGTAATGCGTCAAAAGTTGGTTGATAATCTCGTAAATTTGATCTCCTATATTCATTGAATGCAAACTTCGTAAGCCTACACCAACTATACCTCCAATTCTTTGATAAGATGCTTGTCATCAGAATGATATCGATTACATTATCGAGAAGATTGTTAAGGAAGGAAGTCAGGAGGTAAACTTCGATGGTCGTTTTTTTCCCTTAGGAAGCATCATATAGGTATTAACACCGAGAACGTGAGAAATATGCAATAATACAAATGTGTAAAATTTTCTATCTAAACTGTTACCAAATATTTATCAAAACACGCTTTAACTATCGATTACTTATTTTTTCTACTTGTATAATTCAGGTAAAAAAAATCAGTAACTAATAATTAAGATGTCTTTTAATAAATATTTGATGATAATTTATATAAAAAAAATAAATATGCTATACTTCAAGCTACGAAACTAAAAAAAATGGTGATACTATTTTTAAAAGTAAAAAGAAAAGAAAAAGCCAAGCATAAACCCTCTCTTTTTTCTCTCTCCACCTCTTCAGTCTCCGTGCTCTGCAAAACCCTAGAAATACCTCTTCCCCTTCCATTGCAGAGACGGAGTGGGTTTGTGAAGCGACTAATAACAGAGAACTAAACACAACATATATCCAGGTATTTTTTTTGTGCTTACTGATCCATGGAGTAACCAGCTACATCAACAAGTACTTCATTCTTTTGTTTCTACATTTCATTGTTACGTGAGTATATTTCTGTTAACTGATAATATATATATAGAGAGAGGCGTATTGGGTTTTGACCATTTGAGCTTATACATTTGGTTGCCCTTTTCAATTTTTGGGTTTTGACAGTTTGTGGGTTCGAGTTGGATCAGCAAATGGAGGCTGCAGCAGCGACAGTAGGGAAACTACCTGTCTCTGCTCAATTTGTGCGTATTGTAACATACCCTTTTGAGATTTTCATTTTCTGAGCTCAGTTCTGTATTGGTGTTTTCTTTTCATGGGTGGGTCACTGTTTTTCATAGGTAAACATGTTGAGCACTTGGCTTAGAGGATGCGTTAGTGTTGTAATTGGATATTTCATTTTACCATAATATTTCAGGTTCTTTTTCCATATGTTTGTTATACAAGTTTATAATTATTAGTCTTGCATGTCACGTACATATTTGTGTTTTTCCTCCATTTGTGCCTTTCTGCATTAAAGCCTACACTTTATTGCGCTTTGCCCTTAAAGCCCCAATGGACCTTAAGAGTTTTTTGGGGATTTTCGCCTTTGATAGCACTGGGTTGGGTTTAGTTGGATACTGAATTTGGTTCATTTTTGTGTTTGGGTATAGGTTGGAAATGCTTTTGTGCAGCAGTATTATCATATACTGCACCATTCGCCTGGACATGTTTTTAGGTTTTATCAAGATACAAGCAAGCTTGGACGACCTGAAGATGATGGCTCAATGAGCATCACGACTACAATGCATGTAAGCTACTGAATTAAAACTAATGTGTATTTTCTGTATCTGGTCTTCTTAGTTTGCTTAGAGATTTGTATGTCAGGTAGAAGTATAGAGACTTTCTACTGTTAGAGAGTCCCTAGTTTGTCTTGAAAGATAAATTTGGTAAGTGTTCGGAAAGAACTTCTAGTGATACAGAGCACTTATTTGTCTTCATATATGAATTATTAAGTAGGGGAATGAAACATGTCTAAGTGGAAGAAAATAGATAATGGTGAGTTATATAATCAACCACAATTAGTTTGGGATTGGGACATATTAGTTGTATTGCGGTTTTTGTTTCTTTTGGCTAGTTGCAAAATTCTTACAAAGGTGGTAAAAGGGCTTTAAATTTTGTACTGTTGTTGAATTGATTTAATTCTGCACCCAGATGGACTTCACCTTTATCAAAAAAAAAATCTGCACTCAGACGGATAGTCATGGCTATGTTATACCGTGACGAGGAGGCATGCTAAGATTGGCGGTTAAGGGTTTTTCATTTTGGGTATATAGAATTGAGTTTTCAAAGACTTGGAAAATTGTCAAACCTTGAGCTAATCACGTTTCATTGCAAGATTGAGATGGATTTGACTCTGTGCTCTGCTACTCTGTTGTTCCCTATGGTAAGTTTTGAGTTTAATATGTTAAAGCCCCTCATTTTCTTTTGTTTGATGTCAAACGCATAGGCAATCAATGATAAGATACTCTCACTAAACTATGGGGACTTCAGAGCGGAGATTAAGTCTGTGGATTCACAAGATTCCTTTAACGGGGGAGTGCATGTCCTTGTGACTGGATATCTGACTGGGAAAGAGAAGTTGATCCGGAATTTCTCTCAAACTTTCTTCCTAGCACCACAAGACCGAGGATACTTTGTTTTGAATGACATGTTTCGATATGTAGAGAGTGTCAATCAACATGATACTGCCCAGATCCCGGAAACTGATGTCGTGGCTCCTGTGACTCCTGAACAAGGTAAATTAGGATTTAGGCTTATAGATTATTTCTTAGTTTGATAATGCATTATATTGCAACTGAGGATTGAAGTAAGTGCATACTATCTGTTGCAGATCCCCCTCCAGTGCAGCAGAATCACATTTCCGAGCAGAGCGCACCATTAGTAGAGGAAGCTAATGAGGGAGAAGTTTACAACCCACCTGAGAATGGTGATGTGGCTGTTGAAGAGGAAGTTCCTGTCGCCGTAGTCGTTGATGAAATGCAAGACGACTCTCAAATGGTAGTTGAGTCTAGCATCAAAAGTGAAGATGCTCCTAAGAAATCATATGCTTCAATTGTAAGTTTGAACCGGTAGCCTATTGCTTCTGCATGTTTCTTTCAGAAGGGTTGAGCTAAATTTGAAAAGCTTAACGTAAGAGGTAGCTGTAACATTCTGTGGTGCTATTTGTTGAGTAGAGATTAGATTAGTTGCCAAGTCTATTTGGTTATTGCCTTGGTTTCTGGCAAAGATGATTTTTGGAGGGTGGAGGGGTATGATGAACCTTTCTAAGTTAAAACAATTTGTAACATTCTTTCAGGTCATGCATCTCAAGGAAAGCACTGCTACTTTCGCCCCTCCCCCCGCACCTGCTTCTTGGAAGCCCATGGCAAGGAGTGTTGAGCAAGTGAATCAAACTCCTATAACAGCAACTGATTGCCCAGCTTCCAGCTCAAATTCTGTTGATAATGCAAATAACCAAGAGGGAGAAGGCATGCAACTGTGCTATTCTGCTCCAATTTTCTCTCTCTTTATAATTTTGTCTTGCTGTTAATATGTTTGATTTCTTATCCATATGTTTCCTTTAATTTCCTCCAGCCACTGATGGCTATTCAATCTACATAAAAGGCCTACCTCCTAGTGCAACTGTGGCCTTACTTTCAGATGAGTTCAAGAAGTTTGGGCCTATCAAGAATGGAGGCATTCAAGTAAAAAATAACCGAGTATTGGTTTGCCCTAAGCCCCTAACTTTCTAACTAATTAAGGAAAAAAAGAGAGTAGATTGTTGGCTAATAGATTCTTTTGTGCGCTCACTGATTTTGTAAACAATTGTAATTGGTGGATGACAGCAACAAGGATTTTCTTATGGTTTCGTGGAATTTGAGGAGGCAAGTGCTCTGCAGAAAGCTATTGAGGTATCTTCAGTTTCATTCTCTAGATATCATGTCTAGTCTATTTTCAGACTGAGGTTTAGTTCTGCAATATTAGTCCTTTATCCGAAATTCGGACAGGCTATCTGAAGCTCACACATGTGATTTCAGAATAGTTAGAATATTTCTTTGTGTGTTTTCGAATTGTGGCTTAGTTGAATCTATTATCTTTTAGTGAGAAATCACATAGTTAATCACATTTAGAGAAAAAGCACAATCCAAGTCCTTTTCACTTTAGCCCTAACTGATCTTCACCTTGGCATACTTTTCAAGTAGAACTAGTGGTCAGGGTAAACATGGTAAGGCTTGAAGCAGCAGAAACAAGGGTTTTCCCTTAGGCAGTCCACTTCAGCTTATATATCAGAAAGATTGTGCAAGCAAACATGACCGCCTCTACCACTTCACTATAGTACTCTAACCATACTTCCCGCTGGAACTGTCACTCTTTATTGCCACTAGTTTCTAACTACTATATCATTAGCTCGAAGTGCAGTGATCCCAAACGGGAATCTAACGATTTCATTTGCTTCACCAACAAAAGGTGAGCTTGGAATCTGTGTGATTGTTCGAAAGTAGTTTCAAATATTCTTCGCATCCCCAAAGAGATTGATTGTTGCCACTGTGCTGTTCGTTTTGTATCTTGAATAAAGAGTTGATTTAAGTAATGTAACAGGGATCAGGTCAATAATAGCTATGACGTTGCCCTACTGTTTTAAGGCCTCCGCTTGATCCCGAGTGCACATTTTTTCAGATTCACCTTGAGTGGTGGTTTGGTTGCTTTTGTGGTTGTTTGTTATTCGGATTCCGCACATAGGAAATCTCAACACTTGTATGGCTATAATATGCTTCGAGTCATACCTATGAAAATATCTATCATAGCATCATGTACTGTTCAAGGTGGTGAGTTGAAATTGCTCAAGGAGGGAAGTGTCGTAACCTTTCCTGTAGTGGGTTATGGAAGCAGACAATGTTTTGTTGGAAATGCGTATTTAGGTCATACTGGGTATATATGATTTTCAGTTGGGCTAGAAATGCATGTTAGTCATACTATGACTCGATGTGCTTCAACCCAATTGTCTTTTTGGCGCTCAGCCTTTTTTGTCCTTTGTTTAATTATCTTTTCCTCTGTCTTTTTTACAAGGTTTTTCCTCTATATTTCAGGCATCTCCAATTTTAATTGGTGGACGCCAAGCTGTTGTTGAGGAGAAGAAGTCTACCAATTCTCGAGGCAAGTTCAATATTATCCTTCTGAAGTAATTGGAGAATGACTAATCTGTATAGGTAATTGATGGAAATTTTGAAAAAATGTGTAAATGACACGCTTATGGTTTGCTTGTTTACATAAAGAGGATAAAGGGCCTCAGTGCTTAAAGCTGCCTGGTTTCTGATATTACCATCTATAAAGGGAAATATCTAAAACAGTTGTTACAGATATGTTTCGTGCTCTTCTTCCCAGACTCTCAGGATATTTGCTCGAGACTGTATTTATGTTGTCAGGAATCTGGAAACCAGATTCATCAATTCTTACCCAGGATTTATATCCCACGCTTACTTTTGGTGCTACCTTGTTACAATCTGCAGAGAACATGTTCTAATTCCTTTGGCCTAGATTGATTGATCCCTTCTTCTTTGTGAATCAATTATCTTTCCTCCATTTCAGGTAACTTTAGAGGTAGATTTCCATCTGGAAGGGGTTATGGTTACAGGAATGATGGAGTAAGAGGTCGAGGAAACTATGGAGGTGGCAGGGGTTATGCTCGAGGTGATTTCAGCGGAAGAAATGAGTTCAACAACAGAGATGGCAACCGTGGATGGGCATCTAATCGTGGCGGTGATGGATACCAATCATACCAGCGAACTGATAACCCAGGTGGCTATGTTGCACGAACAAATCGTGGTGGGGGGATGCTTAATGGAACTGCTAAACACATGACACCACAGGGACAGGGTTTTGCTGCACCTGAAATGTAGTAGCTTCAGTCTATATGAGAGCTGATTTTAGTAGTTTCGTCGTTTGACATTGGCATTTCTAACAGTTGACATCCAGAAGTAGAAAGAAGTTTTGTCAGGGGATATGTTATTTTTGTAAGAGCTCACTTTGCTAATTTTCAGTTCCCTAACATTCCCTTTAATTGGTATAGGTGGGGGGTGGGGGGTAGGAATTGAGTAGCTTTTGCTATGCAGTATATAGTGTCTAATCCACAGGAAGAGATTATCCAGTCACTTTTACTCAATTATATCAGTTGAATCATTTTTCTTTGAAGGCTGTGATATGGCAATTGTGGAAATGAGTTTATATTAGCCATAAACCTCTCACAGATTCTTTTATCATTGGATTCTTTTTCACATAAGCTTGAATTGTGATTGATTTGTGAATGTATAAATTGGTCCCTTGTTCCTGCCTTATTTTTGTTTCCTACTTCTAGTTGGGCCTTGTATGCAGGGATGACAATGGGGCGTAGCAGGGCAGGACAAATGTTGTATGTCAAGAAATATCAGCCACAGGAGATGGAGGTTGGTTGGTAGGCCTAATATGTAGAAACATGGAGAGGATTAAAGAAACAAACAGCAACTATGCTTTCTGATATAAATAGATGGATTCAAGATTTGAACTTTTGAGGGTGAGGGGAGGTATGGGTCGCTGAGTGTAGTTCTTTGAATCAAAGGTTAAACGATGCTTTTTTAGATATCAAATTCTACATTGGATTGGATAGATGAATGGATATGTTTTTCTGTTCTCACACATACACACACATATTACTAGTAAAAATGAATTTATATAGTGTTGTAGTGTAGAAGAAGCCCCAAATCCTTGATTTGACTAGGAAAGACTGCACTGGTTTGGCCCAGGAAGCTAAGGGAATGAGCTTGGTTGCTTCTCCTCCGAAGTTCTTTCTCTCCATGCCCGTTCCGTTTGACATGTAACAGTGTTGATTTGATGTGGTAACTTTACATTCTTTAACTTATTAGCTTAGTTGCATGGAAGCCACAATAGTTGTAGTAGAGTAAGCTAGAAGATGACCACTCCTGCCCCATCCATGATTAGGGTCGAGTTCTTGTGAAAGGCACTTAAAAAGCTGTTAAAGCATTACACTTAGAGGTGAACCTACCAACTGGGTTTGGCTCGTTGCTTTTGATTCCTTACCTATAGCATAAGTTAAAGGGTGCGTGCTTCTAACATGTTTACTTTAAAACTTTTGAAAATATGGCTTCAAAATATGCATATAATATATGTCACAAGCTTTGGAGTTTTGTCACATATATGCACATTAAATTTCAACGCACACATTGTTAGACATAAATAGGATTTTTACGACGCAAATTTGGATCAATCAAGTCAATGAGTTTCCAAAATTGGATAGTTAAGAAAAAGAAGAAAGTAAATAGGATTTGAGCTAACAAAAACACACTATCATGCACTACTATGCTTGAATATGATTTAAGGACTAAAACAAGAAGTATCTACTTGACAAGTAGTGTAAATTTCTTCAAAGCAATATTTAATACTAGAACAATTGTTCTCCCAGCATCTTACTAATTCATAAACTCCGCCTGTCTGAGTTTGCTCACATCATTGTCTAAGTCCGGATAAAGAAGAAGTGTTCCGGTAGGTTGATAGCTAGTGTAAAGCTAGTCAATTTACGATGAATCCTCACAATGCATAATCGTTGTTGTAGCTAATTTAATTTGTAGAAAGTTGATTTCACTAGAAGCCATCACCACTTATATCGGACTCTCCCGAAATGTTACCTTATCCATTGTTGGATCTTCCAAATATGCACTAGATCCGAGACACACCTGTCTGATAACTTTTAAGAGTTCGAGCAGCACAGATCACCACAATGCACCTTCTTGTTATTCTTGCCCACATGATGTAGCCATCCAAAACCTCTAAATGCCTTTGAAATCTTGACAAGATTAGGCCTTCCTCCTATGCCCAAATTCATCTTTCCAGCTGAAAACTTTAAGGCCTGCAAACAACATAGCTGCTGATCATCCATCTCTTGTTCATCCACATCATGTTCTCTTTTCTTTTTCATCTTCTTCAAATCCCTTTTTGCCTTGTTTTTTGTGGTGTCCATTTCATATTTTTCCCACAACATGTCCATCCCTTCACTATTGGTATGAGTAGCATTGTGCCTTTCCTCAAAAAGTTTGCATGCCAATGTCCTTTTCCACTCTTTTTCTTTCCTCATTGATCCATAACCACCAATTCCCACATTACTATCAAGATTTTTGCTAAGTCCATTTCTCACAAGTGCCTCTTCCTCTTGTTTTTCAATCATTTTATCAACTTTCTTCACTTCAACAATAGGACTCAAAGTGGTGTTTTCAAGTCCATCCAATTCCTTAAAGAAATTTTCCAATGTCTTCTCCTCTATGACATGCTTAGTACTCTCCAGTTCATCTGTTAAAGATTGTTCTTTATCCTGACATGAAGGATCAAGAACAAGGGTTGTTTCACTTTCCTCAGCTGATGCATAGTCCAAGAACTCAACAGAGTTTTCTTGATCATCAATTGTGGACGCGCCAAACATGATTTTGTAGGCTTCAAATTCCTCCACCTCCTCGAGTTCATCATCCTTTCGCGTTAATCCTTTCGTGTTGTTGTGGAGAATGAGGCTTGGAGAGATGGTAAAAAGGGCAAGGAGCAAAAGGGTAGTTGTAATGAAGAGAGGAGAGAGGAATGAAAGGAGTTTAAGAATGTAAGGAGACAAGAAAATGAAGTAGGAGAAGTAGAGAGGGTGAGAGAGAATGAAAGAACACAAGTAGAAGAATTTTGACTTGACAAGTTGAGAAAATTGAGAAAATTGAGGCCTTGACTCTGTCATTTTTCAAAAATCTCCAATTGCAGGTAGGATAATCTCCTGATTTCGCACTAGTCAACTTGTGAGGTCTTACATATTCTGCATGCCAATCACAATAATTAATAAAAATTCAAAGATTAGTGAAGAAGAAGGGAATTCAGTGTATATAACTTAAATTATGGAGAAAGAAGGAGGATTTTGTGCGATTATGAAAGTAAATGTGGGGTGAATAAAAGGATAGAATGTGTTGTGTCTCTCTATAAACCTATATTTGATTGTGTAAGAATCTAAAAAAGAAAGTAATAATATAGTTGGAGAGAGAATCATCAACTAACAATGGAAGGAGAAAGACATCATTTCCTTGGGAACTTTTTTTTTTCCTTCTTTAACCACCAAAATAATTTGCTTTTCTCACTTGAAAATTACCTAAACACCATGACTGAAATCTATCCAAATTTTCCCTTCTTTTTTTTTTGTTTTTGTTTTTTTGGTGGTTGTTATGTATTGTCTCATAATATATTGTACCGTATTGTATTATATTATTTTAATGAATATAATATTTAGATATATCATGTCATTTTTCGTCGTTACATAATGTCACACATAAAAAATTTAGAGGATAAACCTACCAAAAAAATAGAATATGGGGTAGAGCTACTATAAAAAGGTAGAATAAAGTATAAAATAAGATTGTTAAATAATAAGTAAAGATAAAATGAGCGCAAAAAAAAAAAAGATAAACAATACGATTACACAAATCAGTCATTACATAAAATAAAACTTTCATCGTTACTTAACGATAAATTTAACGCTATGATATCTTAAAATTTAAACAACAATCAAAACAAACATTGTATTTAACCTAACAACACAGTACAATACAATAGATAACAACCATCCAAACAGGTTGTTAGAGGAGGGGTATAGTGTAAAGTATTTGTTTATTTATATTCGGTAACTTTGGCTCGAATCCTGTATATACATTAAAAGTGAATCACTAAATAAATATAAATAATTGATTCCGAATCTAATAAGTTAAATGAGTCATGATAAAATTTCAAATTTAAACCTATAAAATTTAAATTATGAATCTGCTTCTAATTTTTATTACTCCAATTGCTAAAAGAAAGAGGATAAGATAGTTTACAATTAGTCCAAATTTTTTCCACTAACCGTCATAATTTATTAAATATTTAATAGAGATTAAAAATATATTGTTAATGAACTTTAAAAATTAAAATACTCAATTTATATTTAAGTAATTATTTTAAATAGAAAAAGAACAGATAATTAGAGTGTGAAACTAAAAAAAAATAATAATTCAAATATATATATATATATTTTTTACTGTTATCTCAATATAAAAAAGTAACTATACGAAGAAGTTAAATAACACTTTCACATGAAAAACTACTCAATTGCATGTTGTATGAGGACCCCTCCATAACTTTTTGTCATGTCAAAAAGGGTGTCCTACAATGTCTGTTGTTACCATTTTAATTATTCACTTTGACTCTCTAAAAGGGGCATCTAATGGAGAAATCTATTGTTTGCCAAAACATTTTAATTATTGGTACAACTTTTAAATATTTATAGTTATATTAACAAAAATCTTGATTTATGTAATTCTCTTTCCGAGACTTTCTAAACCTATTTTTTTTCTTTTCAGATTTATTATAGTCAATCTTTCACATTTTTTTATCGGGATATCTATGCGTTTTTTATGCACATGTCCAAATAATCTCAATCTTCTTTGCTTCATCTTGTCCGCCACGAGATTCACACCCATCTTTTCTTGAATCTCTTTGTTTCTATTCTTATCTCTCTTGGTGTGTCCATAAATTCATCTCAACGTTCTCATTTCTGCTACTTTCATCTTCTAAATATTATTTATCTTAACTAGCCAACACTCCACCCCATATATTATAATCCGTCTAATCACCACTCTATAAAATTTATCTCTAAATCTTAATGATACATAATTATCACACAAAACGCCGAATGCAAGCCTCCCCTTCATTCATTCCATTTCAATAGTATAGATGCAAAAAAAAAAGTTATCTATCTAGAAGATTATAAAGGGCAAATTTTTAGTTTGATTGATAGGTTGTCCAATAATGTTGAATTAAGAATTAATTTTCTAAATCTAATGATGTTGATGTGTACATCTTAACTATAGTAGTAGCACTAAGCTAGCTAGTAATTATGCACTCCATATTTTTAATTAAAGTTACTTTTATTATTACTATTTTTGGATAGATAATTTGGAAAGGAGATAGTAATTATTATACACATGTTAAATGTAATTGACTAATTAGAGAAAAGTTTGATTAAAGGGGGACAAAAGATTGAAAAACTATTCAAGGAATTAAGGTACCATAGGTTTCACAGCTAAATTCAGTGTTTGATGGGTTCCCATTTAGATTATGATGAAATTTTTTGTTTAGTTTAACTGTAAATTTTATCGTTAAATTACTCATAGCTGATATAATTTTTAATAATTTTTTGGAAAGTCATTACAAAAGCGGAAGCGAGAATGTCGGCTTGAGTAACGCAAACATTGGTGAGAATCCAATGCCCCGAAAACCTAAGGGTTCCTCCGCAAGATTCGTCCACGGAGGGTGAGTCAGGGCCTAAGATCAGGCTGAAAGGCGTAGTCGATGGAAAACAGGTGAATATTCCTGTACTACCCCTTGTTGGTCCCGAGTATTAGTAATAAATTTTACTGTTTAGTTATATAATGTTTATTTTTTTAATAGTGAGCATAGGGCAAATATCTCTTTAGTCAATAATGTAGAAGAATATTCTATCGAAATAAGATAACGATAGTCGAATAACAAAAAACAATCTATAATAACAGAAATCAAAGGGTAAGAAGCTACGAGATTAGTAATAGACTACTAGTATGATTGACGCCTTGAAGGGCAAGTCGTCCAATTTCAACAATTGGATCAAATATGCTTTAAACATAAATGGGCTTTTATTTGGGCCAGTTCCTTTAGTCCATATGTGTTTTCGGTTTTCGGGTCCTCACCTCAATCATCTCCGATTCCGATCACCGACTTCTTCATTTCCACAGAAGATTGAAATCAGAATCTGAAAAAACTGAATCCAATGGCTTCCATGAGTAAGAGTAATACACAAGATGAAGTTTCTCCTTCTTCATCAGTGAATTGGACGGAACGGATCCTTTTTCCGACTCTATTAGCTGGTATTTTGACCCTTTCTTATACGATTTTACTTTTTTTCTTTTCATGATTTATAAAGGATTTATATAGTTGATCTCAACTTGTTTAGGATTGATTGACATGATTGTTTTTCTACGATTTTTAATTGTTTATCTTTTTGAAATTTCTCTCCCTTTGGAATTTTAGGGGTGGCTGGTGGAGGAGCTGGTTTGGTATCAAAGCATCGGAAAGTTCATGGCTTACCAAACATTTGTGCAACTTATGCAACTAATTTTGCTATCGTCACTGCATGTTACTGCGGTAATCTCACTCTTTTTCTCCCTCTATTAGCTTTTACTTGTCACGTCAAAAAATTTAGATCTTCAAAAACTATATAAAATGATATTATAACTTGCTATCCTTCTCATATTAGCAGGGTGAAAAAATACTACCTTATAATGTTGGTCAAAGTCCATACAGTTTGACTCTCGAAAAGAGAAATGTGACAAGTAAAAGTGAACGAAGTGAGCGCTTGTTTTATCTATATCCTTAAAATGTTCATATCCCTTAATCATGTTATGTAGATTTATGTTGAGTCAGAATTTGATATTGGAAATGGTGACTGGAGTTGGAGAATTGTGGCATTTGCATTGTTATATATGTGTTTTCTTATTGTTATTGAAAGTCCTGCTTGTTCTATTATTAGACGATTTGATATTACCAGAAAATATAACAAATAGTTGGTATAAAGACTTAGTTGTTGTTTTATTACCAGTAAATATAACATCTGAAATGATTTTACAACTAAATGCCCCTCCATGCCGTTTACAATTTGAAGACTGATCCGTTGATTATCCGTTCATATTTGCATCTTTCGGATTCCACGTGTAATTTTGACAATCTTTTGTTTCATCTCATCTCCATTCCTGCACATAGTTAGTTCTGGAATATGTTTTTTGGTGATGTTGATAATGGTTTTATCACAAATTTAGCAGTCATCTAGTCTAGTTGTTCATGTCATGAATAAACTCTTCTTCTTGCAACCATTCTTCATCCCCTGTGACATCTTTGAAATGTTTATAACAGCTTTATCTCACAACAAGTTGATACACATAATTTATGCTTATATGCATTCTTCTTTGCAAGATGGACTCTCATCCTGCAACAATATTGAAACACCTGGTTCTGTATTTGGGACACTGATTCCACTTAATATATATCTATTACATAGAAGTCCATGGGTCAATTTTAGTCAAAAGAGTCACGATAGCCATATCACATGTTTGGTGCTGCTTGTGTCCATAGGCACAGAAAAGTGAAGTTAATATATGCTCTTTTGTATTTTCCTGGCAGGTGCTCGTGAGTTTGTAAGAGTAAGTAGAACAGGAAAGCCTGATGATCTGCTGAACTCAGTAATTGGAGGTTTTGGTAGTGGTGCTATACTTGGACGCCTGCAAGGTTAAATTTGCAACTCTCTCTCCTCCTCAATGTGTTTGTGTGTGCACGCGCGCATCATAGCCTCCAGTGGTACAGGCTAATTTGGACATTAACTGGACATGTGGTCCTTGTTAATGACATCATGTGTTTAGTTAAAAGAGAAAACAAAGTTAATGTTATAAATAATCATGGTACAAATAGTTTCACTGAGCTGGCCTCTTCTCTGATTTTTCTTGGTCATACTTGCTGATTGTTGGAAGTCAAATTACAAAATAAGGAAGCTAGATTTGTTAAGTTCTGCCTTCTTTCTTTCATCTTTAATGGGGAAAAAGTTTCTTACATGTCCATTTGCCAGGAGATCCAAAATTGGAGGAACTTTACCTTGTGAAAAAAAAAAGATCTTAAACTGGAGGAGACTCTTGGCAAGAGGTTCTTAGAAAACCAACAAGTTTTTCATTCTTTATGAAGTGATCCCATGGAGAGTTGTAGGATGATAGATGCAATGGTGTTTCCTTCTTCTTCTTTTTTTTTTATTTTTTTTATTAATATCTTTTTAAATTTATGGCGGTGGTGTCCAGCCAGCATATACACCATCTCGACTATTCCACCAAGAACTTGCTACCTCCCACCCGCAGTGGTACCGGGTAACTCTTCCCACCAAGGTTAGGGTAGATGGGAGAGTCCATTTTCTTTTTTTGCCTCTGCGGTTTAGAACCTGAAACCTCATTGGTTCTCCTCCCACTTTATTGACTACCATGCTATATCCTTGGCCTTGGGTGTCGGATCTAATGGTTTTCTGGCTCAACCCCTGTGAATCCAAGCATCAGTTAAAGTTTGCTGAAGATGTTTTGTTAGATCCAGCTTGACACGAGCAAATTATGCTATCCTTTTCTCCGTTCTCTTTAGTTTGTGGTCCAATGATAAAGGGAAGTACTTCAATTTACCATAGTTTGGTGAACAACAGTTACTCTAATTACTTCGTACTTTAACATTCGGGGCATACAACACAATAATTTTCCTCATTCCCATACTAGTTGGGGTTGGCACAGAACATTTTCTTTTTGTGATATCAATTCAAAATAGGTGTGCTCGGCACATCTACTTTTAAAGTTTATTATGGCTTTGATACTATTTAGAGAAGTCTTGTATGTCATACCTTTTTTCAGTTCAATGCTAAGTTGTATTCTCATGGTGCAGACTTTGTCCAAACAATCTTCATTCTTATAGCTATGTTAGTAGTTTGCCCAAACTTAAGGTTTTCGTAGTGGATAAATACTTGTGCAAAGACCAGTTAAGATTGTATCTTATACTGCGTAATCTGGAAAATGCTCTACGTTGGCCATCTTTACAGTTGCTTATGTTTTGACATTTCATTTATTGGATTTGAAGCCCCCAACCTAGGGTCTTTTGGAAACAGCCTCTCTACCTCTATGAGGTAAGGGTAAGGTGTGCATACCCTCTACCCTCTCCAGAATCCACCTGTGAAATTTCACTGGATCTGTTGTTGTGGTTGGATTTGAAACCCACAAAGTCACAATGCATATCAGAAGTTTTGTGAACTTTATTGCATCTACTTTCTTTGCGATATTGGAATATCTATATATTGTTATTATAACCCTTTTTCCTATTACTGATGCTACTAGTTGAATCCGGTTCAGTTTGAGCTGAAGTTTTTGATGACAACATTTCATCTATGCCTTTCAAATCAGTGATTTCCAATATGTTTTTCTCAGACGTACTATTGATCGTGCTTGATTTCTACGAACCTGATAAATAGTTGACCCGTTTTGTTGGGATGATTATCAGGTGGTCAACTTGGTGCTGCGCGTTATTCTGTCATGTTTGCAGTTGTAGGAACAACAGTGGATTATGCCACCTCAAGAGTAAAACCAGCCTTGAGAAGCTACTACGACTCTCTGGTCAATAAGAAAGATGATTGGCTAAAACTTCCGGAGTGGTCGCCCATCCAAGTGCTTGATGAGGAGGCTCTTGCTGCAAAGCGTGCTCGGGAAGAGGAGCTATACAGAAGTGTCCACAATCTGAAGAAGGAATCATGATGAGAAGCAAAGCAGTATAGTACTTCCATTTCGATTCGATATCCTTTGAGATGATATCTTTTTTCTGATTGCGACCCTTATTAGTGCAGTTCCCTGGCTGTTACTGGCAGAGATAGTAGAGAAACAGAGATTGCAAAACATTTGATGAGGTGTTCAACATTTTTCTGAGCTTCCAATGCAAGTTGAGTCACACTGAAAGAAAGTGCAAATCTTGAATACAATATTTGCTTACATAAATGGCAAAGATGCTTTACTTTTTTGTTAATTTCTGCCACTTTTATTTCTTTTTTACAATTCAACAACTTTTTTTAGTACAGTGCACAAGGATATTGGCTATATTATTTCTAGGGAACTCTCACTGTGGGGTTTGATATATGCCATAGCAATCAGTTTTAATTGGAAGAATAGCAACTTATCCAAAAGCCAGAGAGACTATAGTTTGAATTTTCATTCATTTTTTCGGTTTATTCGGTATCAATGTTGGAGTCCCGGCTAATTCGAATCGTCGCAGGGGCCATTATGATGACAATGCTCCTAACAAGATTTTTTTCATACCAGGTCGTGCGTTCTAGGGCCTATCATGGGGACGGCGCTTTCAACAAGATTTTCTTTCATACTAGGTCACGCGTTACAGGGCCTATTATGCTGATCAGCGCTCCCAACAAGATTTTCTTTCATGTACAGGATTCAAACCTGAGATCTTTGATTAAGGGTGAAGGATGTATGGTAATAAGTGTATTTCTTTTTTTTGGTAAAGTAACTAAATCATATTAGAAAGGGCATCAAGGAGATGCAAAGTTACAGAGGAACAAAAAGAGCTGCTCCAAACAATATTACATGGAGCAGACTTGGCAAAAACTTGTAAAAACAGTCGAAAGAAATCCCTGAGTTCTTTTAGACTAGAGACAGGGAACTAACAAAATCCAAAAAGTTATCCACACTGTTTACAGGGGCTAGAAAGTGCCAACTGAATAAAGTAACTAAACATCTAGTCTTAAGGGTGCAAATAGAGGTTGAGATTCCATCAAAACATCTGTTGTTCCTCTTTTTCCAGAGACTCCAAAAAATAACTGTTGGGATCATTCTCCAGATTCTTTTGATGGACTTGTCAACTCTCTACAAAATCCAACTAGCAAAAGCATCTTTGATGTTGAAGGGCATTACCCATTGAAGCTCGAGCATAGAGTAGAAAAAGTGCTAAAAGTTAGCTGCTGCAGGGCAATGTAGAAAGAGATGGTTTACAGTTTCATTGGTCTGTTTGCACATGACACATCTGTTGGTGAGGATTACTCCCCTTCTCCTGAGGTTGTCTTGTGTTAGACATGCTTCTTTCAGGGCTGTCCAAGTGAAGCAAGAATGGTCTGCTTGCACATGACACATCTGTTGGTGAGGATTACTCCCCTTTTCCTGAGGTTGTCTTTTGTGTTAGACATGCTTCTTTCAGGGCTGTCCAAGTGAAGCAAGAAACTTTCAGGTTGTCTTGTTTCCTAGACATGTTTTCAGGGCCAAACCTCCAGAATACCATTTCAAGAACTCCAGTAGTTGTAGCCTTCTTTCACAGTGTAGATCTTTTCCTTGGAGTTTCCCCAAAGGATTCTGTCTGGAGCCTCATCTGCCAAGGTATTGTCCAAGTGTTTCTAGGAGAGAGAGGAAGTCATTAACTTCCCAATCCTGTAAATTCCTTCTAAAAGATAGAGCCCAACAGTTGTTGTCTCTGTATTGAGCTAATGTTGCTTCTTTGTTAGAAGCTATAAGGAATAAGTGTATTTCTTTTAAGGGAAAAGGGTCAGATTTTCCTTTCTAGTGTCTACTATGCAAAAATGTTTAATTTTACCCTCCATACAAAAATACCCCACACAATTAGCTAAATTATTCAAAACAATTCCCTTCCTTCACTGGGGCTATCCAAGGTGAACGCCAAATCCCACGTGTCACCCACTAACATTTTTATGAGATGAACGCAGCTGCCACCTCAACACCCCAAAAGTGATTGAACTTACGTCATAATTTGTGATAACGATGCATTTGTACCTAGACAAAAGATTATAATAGAAAAAGAAAGCCAGTATGAAGATCTTGAAAACAAGTCTCTTCCAGAGACGAACAAAGCCAAAACCGTATACTACAAATCGATAAACCACCTACAGGGAAGACATAAGTTATAAGAGTTTAAATAAGGTTATTCACTATTTAGGAAAGGTAACACACAGTTTTGTTTGAATTCAAAACATAGAACTTAAAATTTTACTTTACATAAAACTAAAACCTGTCTTAGAACTTGAGTTTCATCTAACAAGCTAAAACTGAAACTCAAAGTTTGTTTAGTTACCATGAAAGGATGTGGTGCAACAGTGAATGGTGCTGCTCTTACCATAATCAGAGATCTCGATTTCAAGTCTTGGGTATGGAAAATTCCTTGATAGAGAGTGCTACATGGGAATGGGCATTACCCAACGCGAATTTGGATTAGTTGGATTCCAATGCGAGTACTAAACACCAAATGGGAAACCAAAAACAAAAAGTTCCTTCCTTAATTATTAAGACAAACTTGATTGCATGTAAATTATGCAGGCAGTACAAGCAGCAATAGAGGGACGCAAGAATTCTTCATGAAGCTAAAAATATTAAGTTGGAACCTAAAGGGTTTAAATGATAAGAATTAAAGACTTATAAGGATGCAAATATCAAAATGGAAGGCCAATTTTTATTGTTTACAAGAATAGTAAATGGCTGGATGGTCAGCTATGGGATGATTATCACGTAGGACGAGAAATTGGACAACAATAACATGCTCGCTGTAATTTCACAAAGTGAGATCCGAAAAAAAATGAGCGTATGCAACTCTTACGCTTACCTTAGAGGTAGAGAATTATATCCAATGGACCCGCAACTCAAGGAAAAAAGAACAATCCAAAGCAGTATGGAAAAAGACATAACAGAAGTGAAAAAGTCGTGGAAAAGACAACATGACAAATCATTCTGCGCAGTAATTACAACAAAATAGTACGATAATTGTAATACCAGAAACAACAAATAGTAATCAAACTCAAAGGACAAGAAACTACGAGAGTAATATTACGACTAATAGTACAGAAGGATAAAAGAGACGATGTTCAACTATTTAACCAACCTTCTACCCTAATTTGAGTCCTCCATAACCTCCTATCTAAAGTCATGTCCTCGGTAAGCTGAAATTGCGTCATGTGTTGTCTAATCACCTCTCCCCAATACTTTTTCAATCTAACTCTACCTATCCTAAAACCATTCATCCTCAACCTCCCACACCTCCGCATTGGAGCATCCGTGCATCTCTTCTTCACATGCCCGAACCATCTGCTTAGTGTCTAAAATTAATAAGAGGAAATGCCCTCTCATCAAGATTATATCACCCCAAGATTTTCCACAAACACAAAATGCTATAGTAATTTTACAGCCAAATACTGTGGAAGAAACATGACCATTTTCCTGTACCATTCAAGAACAAGAGTAATTGGAATTGTACAGAAATCCTAAAGGGTCATCACTCAATTTTCTTGCATCTAACTGATTCAGCCAAAATGTTCACTTTAAGGACGCAAATTGGAATATAATTTGCGTTTGTAAAGTAATTATAAAATATTTACAACTTAACAAAATGACAACACTCGCCTCGTTTTCTTCTTCTTCTTCTTCTTCTTCTTCTTCTTCTTTTTCTTCTCTGCTTATCTGTCTGGATTACACTGACATGCAAAAGCAAGACTCTCCACTTGCTAATGATGGACATGACTTGGAAATATGTACAAAGATTAAGGGACTGATCCGTTTGTTTATCGTCGTCGTCATCATCTAGTAAACTCCTTGTATGTAAGCATTTACATGGTTCAACTCGCTCTTGTGCTCACTTGCAACAGCACAGGCAATATCTCCAACTGGCACCATCCCTATCATGGCAGGCTGATTAATAACAAGAATATGCCTGATGCAGTTATCTGGCAAGTAACATGTCATGTCATCAGAAAAATAGAAAGACAGAAATGAAAAAAAGCATTGAGACTGTAGAAAATATATATTCAAGATTATTTTTCTTTTGATAAGGTGACATAAATTTCATTAATTGAGTACCAAGAAGGTACTGCAAACAACAAATAATGCTGATGAATGTAGTATAAAGAGACAATGCTGAAACTCAAGGAATCATGACATTGACACTGAATACCGGTAATCTTCCAGGTTTAAATTTATGCCAAGCCTCCAAACAGCCTTATTTTATAATGCTTCATTCACACACACGGCGAAGTCAAAGCAAGACAACAAACAAGAAAATATCAGAATGGAAATTCATACATTTTAAGTGTACTTTATAACAATCATGAATGAGAAACAAAAAATCACAGGTAACATTCAAAAGATTCTAGAGACAAGGTTTTTTTTTTTTTTTGATAAAACATGATCACGCTGAAAAACTAAAGAGATAAGTAATTAGATATATGTTACTCCTATCTTACAGTGTCCACAGGATTCAATATTTCATAGACAACAAAATACCTTTAGTGACAGCTATGACAAAGCTACAGATGCAGACATGATCATAGAACAATTTCAAAATTCAAAAAATAGTAAGGAAAAGAAAAGAGGTCACATCACCAACTCTAAAATTCAATCAAGAAGAAACTGATATCTTTTAGAGGTGGTACCCTGGACAATTTGCACTAGCAGTATATCATGAAGTCAAATATTGATTCTCTAGTTTGGACAGTATCACAACCTTTTCACAAGTCTGAAAAATAACAGGACACAAAAATGAGTTGATTTTACACGGGTTTTTTTTTGTCAAGGTTTATTCGACTGCACCTGCAAAAAGTAAAGCTTAAATTAGAGATACAATGGATAAAATGTGATGTATACCACATTCTATTCCGCTGAATTGCACCTTCGCTTTTGGATAAAAATTACAGCTTCAGTTCTATACCAGGACCAGCTAAATAGAACACTGATCAATTCCAAAATGAAGTGAATGACTTGCGATGGATGAGACACTTTAAATTACCATGGAGCATAAAATTCAACCAAGACATCCTTTTATCTGAAGATAGTACCAAAACACTCGAGGGGATTGAGGAAAACTCGACAGTAGTTCCTAAAAATAGAAGAATAATAATGTCAGTGTTGCTTATTTGATATCATCCAGTAAGTCCGCAAATGAATCAGTTCTCCACAAAATTTATCATATCTGATACTCATTCCTTCTCATCATTGGCAAATAAAATTGACAAAAGAGTAATCAAAACAAGTTAGGTAGAACTAAAACCCAGTAATATAATACTGTTAACTTCTGCGCTCACTTTACACTTAACACAGGTGCAAATTGAAGAGTGAAAATATTAGTTATTTAATGTCAAAAACAAAGACAATCCTCTTTTTTTAAAAACACAATATAGCAGACGTACTAATAATAATAATGATGATGATGATATTTAATATCGTACAATTATTTTTTGATAATGGTGGTATCCAAATTAGTTTGTGCATGCCTCTATCGATTCATCGACTAAGGTGATACCTTCCACCAGTACCATGTCTAACAAGTACCAGTAAATTTTGTGGTAGGACTTATCCATAACGCAAGTGTGTTGCCAAATGACTACTTTAAAGAGAAATGGGTGCAGAGGCTGCCGCCATATTCAAGGTGAATGATGTCCATAGTGTACTGATTTCCTGACAACTCAAGCCGAGCATCATTTTCCAACAACAACAACATACCCAGTGTGATCTCACAAGTGGGGTCTAGGGAAAACATCATTGTCCAAATAGTATACAGAATTGGCTTTGCATTCTAAAAATTTGGAAGCCAAAACAGACATGCAACTATGGTTACACAAGAACAAGGCTTCATCTCCCAAGTTGTCCCACTCTGCTAACGTGGATCTATTGGTCTTTGGGCTAGCAACCAACTTGAAAATCTTGACACTTGATCACTTATTTATTGGATTTTGTGTTGCTCCGACTCTCCAAAATTATATGGATATGTTGATGCATTCTTGGTTATAATAATTTTTAGACAAAATAATTTAGACGGGGACGACAGATTGTCTCATGAGAGAAAGAATTGATGTAATATCTTTTTTTTTTCTTATAATGTGATATTTTAATTCATCATCATTTTATGTACTCTTATGGTTTTTTTTTTCTCTTAAATATGTTTTGTTAAGTGTGGCTAAGAAGTTTAATCCCTTAAAAATTGAAATGAACTGAAAGAAGACTTAAATATTCACTCTACAAACTAGTCTTATTAAAATACATAAATGATTTTAGATATTTTTTGTGAATACTTTCTTATGTTTTTAAGTAACCTAGTAACTTCATCAGACAGCCATTTCCATCCTGTTATTTAGATTCATTTTTTGAAATTATTTAACGTGTAGCCAGTGTTGACAAACTTCAGACAAAAGTGTTCCCAAAGCAATTTGTGGAAAAAGGACAGAGAAGTATTTTAGATGCTTTTGACCTTAAAATCTGGGTATATTGTGCTTCAGTGATGTTGCATAAACTTTATGTATTTTTCCATCCCTGTAGTATCTATCTTCTCTTTCTTTTTTCAAAAATTTTACAGTATTTTTCTTGGGTAAAAAATGCAAGACAATCACAATTTATAAATACCTATCATGATAAAAGTTGATAGATATACCAATTTGTTAAGAAAGAGTTACTAAATCCATTTTTGTTGCTTATGTCCCGAAAGGAATGAGCATGGACACATGAAGGATAAGTTGATAGAATTACTAATAATATTTACAGTATATGATAATTTACTTTACCCCCTTTGCGAACCAACTCTATGCTAACTTCAGACATACAGTTCTGAAGTTGTGGACTACCAAGCCTAACTTCAAACCTAAATGCCTGAAGTTCGAATTGCACAAGCAACATGCCAACATCCGGCAATTTTAGATAGGGCAATGGAGCAGGGCAGGGAAGTGCTAAATGGGGTGGGTGGGGCAGGTCAGGTCAGGTCATTGCTGGCATCAAGTGGATGCATAATAGTTACAAAAGTAGAATAGCAAAAAGTACTTGTCAGCTCCGGTACATGTCTAGTTAAAAGCTAGGGAGGTGACAAAGTTCAAGAGAGTATCAGGGAATCTATTGGGGACAAATAAACCCAACTATACAAAAGCATGAGACAACTAGCTTTTTAGATTGGCAGTTAGTTAATGTTCCATCAAAGCATCTTCTATTCCTTTCATTCCAGATACTGCAAAAAATGGCAACAGGTATCATCTTCCAGATTCTTTTGATGGTGCTATCAACTTTCCAGCAACTCCAGCTCTCAAAAAATCCTAGATATTCTGTGGCATGACCCAATTCAGTCCAAAAAGTGTTATAAACATACTCCATAATAGGGGTGTGTATCAGTCAGTTCGGTTCGATTTTGAAGGTTATCGGTTTAACTTATCGATTATCACTTTGTAGATATGTTAAACCGTTAAGATATCGGTTAATCGGTTATTGATCATTATCGAGTGAACCGTTAAGATTTCACACGAAAATTTTCATAAGTCATAAATATATTTACCTAGAAAAAGTGATTGAAAAGAGAAAGAGAATATAGAATTAGCCCAACTAATTCTGTCCAGCTAAAGCAGCTGATTTTAGGAGGCAACTTGACTTTCCAAATATGGTCTTGTGAGATTAGAGGCAACTTGTGAGATTAAATATATGGTCTAAAGTTAATTGAATGTTTGCCGCATCCAATTTGTACAAATTAATCACATTACTAAGAAACATGTCTTGTTAATTTGATGGACTATTCTATGTGAGCTAAAATTAAATATAAATGAGCTCTATTATAAGTTAATCCATGTGAGAACAATTGCAAAATCAAAATGGATTAACATTAAAAGTAGAACTAATAAATTTGAAAATTACAAAAAAAGTTGAAAATGACATAAAAGGATAAGAAGTATGTAGTTGTAATAAGAAAAACAACGAAGATGTAAATGGGGGGTTAAAGGCAGGGCAGCGAAGGACCTAAATAGGGAAGTGACTTAAATGAGGCAGGGCACAGCAAAACCTTAGCAGGGTAAACTTAACTCGTCCCGCCCTATTGCCATTTCTAGGCACTTTGGCAAATCCAACTTCAGACCCGTATGTCTAAAGTTTGTTTTAAAACACACCTGGTAGGTAGAATGAAGTGACCTATTTTCATGGGATGAAAAACATTAGACAAATGATCAGTAGCCAAAGAACAAGTTCAAACTTGTAGTTCTATCCCAACATCAGTCATAACTCATAATAGCTACTACCCTTTTTTTTAATCAGGTAAAGGTATTCCATTCATAAACGAGGTCAAAACTATGATCATTTACAAGAGTATCACCAAAAAGTAGAGAGTATACAAAAATACATGATTCTCTACAAAGTCAGCCAATTCATTTATACAACACGGGACTTTGTGATTACACCAAAAGAAAATAAGGGACCGAAGACTACTGCTGAGTTTGGTAAAACTCGACTCTAGCCCCTCAAAAGCTCTCATATTTCTCTCTCCAAACAACCCACATTAGCGCAAGAGGAATCAAGTTCCAGGCTCTACCCTTAATAGCACCTTTACTAGCAAAGGTAGTTTTTATGTAATTTGGCAACAATTTAATGCACTTCTTTTGACAAACACTAAAAAGAGTAGGACTTTGTAATGGTAGAACGACACATCTTCCGGTCGAACATAAACAATAAGAAAATACTAAAGAAATCCTGAGTTCAATGACACAAGTTGTCTTAAAACAAAAGAAATTATGTTCCAAGATACAAGTTACGCTCCACGGCGTAAGTTCAATGCACAATTTATATCACGAGACATAAGTTCAATGACACAAATTATGTCAGGGTATAAATTTAGCGACACAAGTTATGCCACAAGACATAAATGCAACAACACAAATTATGCCCCATGCATAAGTTCAACATTTTAGTTATGTCTCACGACATAAGTTCGGTGACAGAAGTTATGTCCCAAGACAAAATTCTCTAAAAGTCTTTCCCTTTGAATCAGACACTACAAAACTTATACCCAAGGCCAACATTCTCTAAAAAAATTTCCCTTCGAAATTAGGTTATAATTAAGGTGTTTTGATCCAGATTTTTTCATTAAATGAGCAGTAGAGGCAAAAATTAAAAGACCATCAATTATTTCTTTTTGTCCCGAAATAGGAACAATCCATGCAAAAACTTGAAACTTTATGCCATAAATTATTTAACAGACAGACAAAGTAATTTGGAACATCCTCTCTGCTTGCTTCTGAGTAGGGATAAGGTTTGCATATACTCTAACCTCCCAAACCCCATTTTGTGGGACTACACCGAGTATGTTGTTAAATTAACTTTGTACATAGCTACTACTAGAAATTCATTTTTTATCGAAGAAAAGAAAAAATGATCCACCATAAGTATTTGAATACTATAAGTGTTGCGGATAAATAAGTCGACCGTCAGATAAAAGAAGAATTAACAATGGTCCTACTGAGAAAATTCGTATCGATGCCGAACCATTTAAACTCAGCTCATCCCTACGCTTACTTGCAATAGAATTGAAAGCTTAGAAGTGTAATAAGACAAAACATGAAATGTAAGCTACCCAAGCAGTGGGAGGAGCCAAGTCTCCGACCACGTATCTGTTGAAGAATGAGCCGGCAACTCATAGGCAGTGACTTGGTTAAGGGAACCCGCTGGAGCAGTACCAAAAAACGAGTCTTCATAAGACAATTGTCACTATTTATGGACCCGAATTTGGGTGATCTATCCATGACCAGCATAAAGTCATTATCTTTAAAGAAGTATTTGATTTATACTGGTTTAAAGTGTTACACCCCGTAAAATTTCCAACACATAGATGGCCTATTCGTGTGTTGGTTAAGAGTATTTGAAAGCCATACGTGCTAGAGAAAGGCCCGGGAAAAGACCGGACGAGAAACCTGTCGAACCATCACGGAAGGAGCCGGGGCAGAGCCCCTCCGCGATGGCAACGCGTCACGGAGGTGGAGCCTCCGCGTTGGCTCCGTGACACGTTGGGCCTGTCCAGGCCCAAGTATATAAAGCCCCACTTCGGTTTATTTTCATTAAACTCATTTGATAAATTCCAGAAAACGTAGAAAACAGAGAGAGACGAAGAGGGTGAAGATATTATCGTCCGATTACGCTGTCAAACATAGTCCAAACTTAAATTAACTCCAGATACCGAGGTATTTAGCAGCAGGGAGCATTCCTACGGATTTAGTTTCGCGAAATACGGCCGACGAATCGTCGAGCTATCAGGCTAAGGTAAGTGGAATTGCTCCAAACTAGTGTCTGTGTGCTCCTAGCTGTGAAGTGAATACTTCTCCCTTCTGAATTTCTGAAAAATAGCAAGTTTTCGACCGTCTTTTGATAAGCCTAAGTTTAGACTATAATTATATCGAAAGTGACGTCGTCCTTCAGAATAAAGTTGTATTTAGCACTAACTAACGTGTATATGAATGCAGTTGGGAGAAATAGCTGGAGTACTGACCGAGCCTCATCCGACAGTCGAATAACTCGAGGTTAAGGTATGTGAAGTTGTTCTTCGGCAAGTTAGTAAGCCTTAGCTTGGTAAATCATAGTAAACTCCGTATTTGAAATTCTCGGAGTTGAATGTTGAGAATTAAGTAAATCTAATAGATTCTGAGTTGTGTTGTCGTATCGTATTCGGTCCGGAAGTTAGTAAAGCATGTGCCAAATGGCGAGTTAGTATTCTAGATTCAGTATAGCTTATTGTATGATTAGCAAGCATGTTGTAGAATAAAAAGAGACGGATTTTCATAATAAAAGCTAATAAAGTAAAATCAGATAGACAGATAGTTTTATGGCTATAGACTGGCCATTCAGACAGATGGAATATTGGCTACAGATTAGCCAACAGTTAAAGAAAGATTTCAGAATCAGTATAATTAGTAAAGAATCAGTTCAGTATAGAAACAGATCAGAATAAGGAATCAGATTTCAGATAGTCTTTTTCAGTTATACATGCTTGCTATTTATATGTGCTATTTGTTTATTGAGACTTGATGTGGCGTGAGGGCACCTTATTGAGCATCCTCGCCGCCCCTGGGTTGGTAATCGTGTCGCCCACTGAGCGGGTGGGTTTACGTCACTCCAAGGAGTGGCATGCCGTCCCCAGTTTGGACGAAGATGGGATGAAGCTTTCCCCATATCAGGCTGATCAGCATTACAGTACAGATAGCCCTGTTGTGCGCAAGCGCCCAAGGAACAGATACAGATACAGTTACAGATCTTACTACAGGTGCAGCTCCGGTTTCAGATAGCCCTGAGGAGAGTTCCAGGGAACCAGACCTTATCTGTTACTGTCTGCACAGGAGTCCTCCGGACTCAGACACGGTTATTTATATCGGAGGCTATGGCCCGAGCTGGAGACCCAGGGGGCCGGTAGAGGAGCTCCGAGTGAGCAGATGAGTGGAGTAACTTATTTTTGGCTGGTTTTGACTCGGGTAGGGGTATATAGATTGTTTGCGTGTTTGGCGCCATCCGGCTTATGGGGGTTGGTATTGGCTCTTGTTTGCTATATATATGTATGTATTTATGTGCTCTATATTAGTTAATAGATAGCAGGCCGCCGCGTCTACAGGTACGCTCCTGCCCTATCACAGTACAGAAAGTCTGATTCAGTTCATATCAGTTCTTACAGATTCAGTTACCTCCTGCTATTCAGAATTGCTAGTTATGCGATTTGTATTCAGTCATGTTCAGTTGCTTTGCATACTCGGTACCAGTGGTACTGACGCCCGGTGGGGCGCTGCATTACTTGCCTGCAGGTACTCATAGACGAGGAGGCGATCCCTCGTGATCCTAGCCAGCGCAGAGTCATCAGCTCCTGTCATCCGGAGCTTGATATTTCAGAGGTTTATATCATTTCCCTTTTGTTGTACAGTATGGGTAGGCCGGGGCCCTGTCCCAACCATCTTATAAATATTCCTAGAGGCTTGCAGTCTGTATATATTTCCCTGTGGTTAGTTGTGCCGGTCGTGTGGGGCCGTGCGTTTATTTAGCTGTTTAGTGTTGCTGATTATATTGGCCGTGTGGGGCCTAGTTTGATAGTAGTGGTGACCTTGCCGGTCACGTAGTTATTCAGTATTCTATGGTTGAGTTACAGATAACTAGACAGCATGGTGGCCTTGTCGGCCCGCATAGGTTTCCCCCTTTATAAGTATGTTTCTGGTTAGCTGAAGTTTCGTACAGGTGGCTATAGGCCCAGTCGGCCGGAGGTTGTATTTACAGCCGTTATATAGCCGGTTCGTTTCTTGAAATAGAGTCAGAGTCAGTCAAGGCACCAAATGTGCTCAGGCTGGACCATTTAGCAGCCCAGAGTCTAGCAGGCACCAGGTGCCCGTCATACCCCCCAAGGTGGGGCGTGACATAAAGAATACAAACAAGTTTCTTATGTATATGACAAAGCCAAAAATGTGCACTGCAAATGATAAGCCAGTGTCAAAGAAGACAAAGTTATAGAGGTTGAAGAAAGCTATTCATGAAAGGTAACAACACGTATTTCAGTTTGAATTCAAAACATAAATTTAGATTTAAGTTTTAAATAAAACTAAAACCTATCTAAGAAATAAATAAATAAATAAACGCAATTACTTGGTGGACTTCCACATTTAAATTACTCTTAACATTTCACAATGTATTTAAGCTTATCTTCTTGTGTTTGAAGTGAATATACTAAAAAGGAAATGAAGCATAAAGTAGTACCTGTTAATTATTAGTTGCATCGCTTTCAGAACTTTAGTTTCTGGCGTGAGTGATGATCCTGTTCTGCAAACCAACAAATAAGCAAATTTGACATATAATAAAATGCCTCGCGATCTAACTTCAAACCTAGCTACTAGAATAGATTACGGGAAGCACATTTCTTTTTAACACGACAAGAGCCTTTAAATTTACCCCAGTTCTAAAAATAACAAGCAGAGGTTAAAATCCATATTCTGACAATTACAAGAACAAGAAGATTGCTCCAATAGCAATTTCTATGTTAAAGGCGGTTGTTATTAAAAGTAAACAAATAAAAAATGACAATACCTGAGCATAACAATAATCTTTTTCTCCCTTCTCTGTGCTTCTGTCCAAAAAATACCCGAAGCTTACTAAATATCATTAGACTTATAACGTGAGTATATACATAAGGAAACTCACCATTATTATTATTTCTTAAATCGGTATGGTCACCATTTTTTTCTTATACTAAGAGTGCAATAACAATTTATTTCTAAGAAAAAGAAGACCGGATAAAAAACTCAAAATATCAAAATTGAAGTACTTCCTCAATAGGCCCGCCTAGAAAGCTCAAGCAACGTTCTAATTTCCATCAGCTTCTGCAATTGCAATGGATGTCATTTCTTTTGCAGAAATAAAAAGGAAAATATATCACAGCAATACCGTAGCCGAATAAACCAAGCGAAGGAAATATTCACCTCGTTTTTACCAAGTGAAGCTCTGGTATCATGTCAAGGACGGAAGGATTCTTGCTTATAGCCTTTACAAGTAAATCAGCTGTAGTTGCATCAAAAGAGAAGCCCCTTCCGGCCATTTCCTTCATGAAAGATGCTATTTCACTAATTTTGCTGCACCTGAGAAATCCTTGCATAATAACATTGTAAGTGACATTGTCAGGCAGATGACCGTTGTCCTCCATTTTTTTAAGCATGTCTTTAGCTTCATCAAACAACCCTTCAAGACAAAATCCATTTATCATTGTATTGTATGTTATCACATTCGGAAGCAATCCAATGAAAGAAAGCTTCTCGAAAATAGCACGACCTTCGTCGAGTTTACCATTTTTGCACAATCCATTAATGACAACATTGTAAAATTCAATATGAGTATTTTCTCTCTTTCCTTCAAACTTATTAAAGAGAGACATAGCTTCTTCAACAAGTCCGTACTTAAAATAGCCATTGAGCAAAGTGCAATGAGTGCACAAATTAGGTATGGGCCCCGTAGATAGCATCTCGGTATAAATTATTTTTGCATCACCAATTCTTCCAACTTCAAACAGACCTTGCAGGATAGTATTGCAGGTAATAATATTAGGTTTGGGTCCATTCTGAGAAATTTCATGAAACAATTGCATGGCCTCAGACAAATTCTTTTTCTTACAATATCCGTCTATTAGTATGGTATAGCTAAAAATGTCAGGTTCAATGCCCTTATCTATCAAGATATCAAAAATTCTCCTTGCTCTACCCAGTTGACCCTGCAAACAATATCCATCCATTATTGCACTGTAGGTGATTATATTAGGCTGTACACCTTTTGCGACCATGTGTTTCATTACTTCCTCGGCATCTTCAACTTTTCCTTCTTTACATAGTCCATCTATCACTATAGTAAAGGTGAGCACATTTGGATAAATATTATGATTTACCATCTCAGAGAACAAAGTCGTAACCTTTCCCCACTGACCAAGCTTACACAAACCATCAATCAATGAACTATATGTTATTATGTTTGGAGGTATACCTTTCCGCTTCATCTCATTCAAAAGGTTGATAGCAGCATCTAAGTTTCCATCTTTGCAAAGGGCGTCTATGACAATGCTGTAGTTAAATATATTGGGCTTAGTGTTCCCTTGTTCCATCAACCTGAGCAAACTAATAGTTTTTTGAGTATGCCCCCTTTTGCTGAGCCCATTCATGACGGTTCCATATGTGACGTGGTCAGGCTCACAAATATTCTCTCTCACCAACTTCTTGAACAATTCAACAGCATCTTTGACCTTATTTTCAGCAAAAAATCCCCTTATTAGGGTGTTAAAGGCGATAACATTAAATGGAATGCCATTCTTCAAGTAAATGGGTAACACAGAAAACCCACAATCAGCACGATGCATCAGGCAATAACTGTTAATCACATTATTCAAGATGAATACACTAGTTGGGATACCCAATTTCTGCATTTCTCCGAAAAGTGAAACAACAGCAGAGTAACGCTTCATATTTATCATAGTCTTAAATAATTTAGAGAAGACGATAACAGAAGGAAGAGGCTGCATTCTAACCATTTGATGGAAGAGAGTGACAGCATCATCTAAACACTTGACCTCCTTCATTTCAAAATTGCTATTTACCCTAAATTTACCCTTTGCAGAAATGGAATCATTACTATAAACTCTCACTGAAATTGTCGAATCAAAGAAAGAGAAAACGAATACCATTGCGCAGACAAATTCTTCTCATCTTCACCTAATGAATAGTATCACGCCCTGCGTAAAATTACAGGCAGATTTTGCACTAATTTTGCCGGTTACTCTTTTGTAGTAGAGAAGAAACAAACGAGAGCGTGATTTCATCTCATAAATTTTTTAAATTAATTGAATAACTGATATATATAATAAGAACAAGAAAAAATTGAGAGTCCGTGGAATAGTCAAGTATGTGGTTTGTGGTCCTATCGAATTTCCACCGATTTTTGCTTTGAAAACACGCTTTGTTTAAGCAACACATCTTTGATTTTGACTTTAGTCCCTTATAATTGAACAATGGTATATAATATATATGAATAAAAAATATAACGAGTAGAAGTCATGATAAAAGATTCGGGTAGAAATGCAACATTATAAACAATTCATCCAAGTGGGTATTTTCTGCATCTTGTTTTTTGATATTGATAAGATGTATGAGTCCATCACCGTACTCACGACCAGGTCCTTTCACTAAGTTGCACAGAATAAGAACACACAACCGGTAAAGCAACAAAAAAAGTGACACACGAGGTTTACGTGGAAACCTCCTTGCTCAAGTGAAGAAAAAATCACGACCTACCACGTAGGATATCACACAACTCCACTAGATCTGAGCACTGGTGATTACAAACTCTTGTAATCCTAAAAGATTAAACTCTTAATCTCTCACTTGCAACAACTCTATTACAAGACTTCAAAATAATGACTTCATGGCTATCTCTACCAGCTAACTCCAACTGGAACTACAAGGCTAATTTTAGCCGATTATCAACTAACTCTATCTGACAACTTCAACAATACATTTTACAGAGAAAATAAGAAAGAAGGGCTTGCACAACCTTCATGTTATTCTAGCTATTACCACTCAACACATCATCACTCTAACAATAGCCCTAGGACAGGATACACGAGCACAAATCTTCAATATTCCCAGATCGTCGCCGCTTTTGAGAGTAGAGAATCTGCTTGAGGAATATGTGTGTATTTTTTCTCTATTTTGAAAAACATTGCATTTGATTGTCCAAAAGACAAAGATAAGTATTGGACACATCAACAAGAAATCAATCTCTGGTCTAGTACATTTGATCTGCTGGGACAAGGTTGTTGCTCCGCTGCACTTATACTTTAGCAAGCTTTTGTACATGCAATTTCATGTTGCAATTTGAAATTACGAGATGAAATTAACTTTTAGAGATGTGATTTCGTCTCATAATTTTAAATCATGGGATGAAACCTCAAATTCTTCAAAAAAAATAATTTAGGATTTCAAATCAATCATATGAGATTTTTCAAATATAAAATTTAACCCACAAATTTATATTTTGTAAAAGAAATCCACCATTTAATATATACTAACTATATTTATCACTCATTTACTTAATAAATATAAAAAGTCTTTGTCAACTATTATATCGAACATAAATAGTTTGTCAACTTTTGTCCTTATTATGCGGGCGAATTATATTAAAGAGCAATACACTACAACTAATGTTTAATTTTACTTTTTTTAAACTAAAGTTCGGTTCAAAAGTTGTATTTTTCTTAGAATGACTTGTGATAGTGTATTATATCTTATTATAAACTTTTACTTATTTGGAAAGATTGTATAAGAGTTTGGGTAATTCGAATAGTTCTTACAACTTATGGGGTGTTTATGTTCATGAGAAAAAACTACAACTTAAAAATTCCAAACTGCATGTCCAAACAAAACTTCAAAATTCATTTCATATAATTTCATATCATGATCTCATCTCGCTTGCCAAACAAACCCTTAATCAACAAATAGTACTTTTGATAAAATGGTCCAAATGGTCCTTAATGTACGAAGTTTTGATCTTTAGTGTATGAAGTTGATGGAAATTGTTCTTAATGTATTATAAATGTGATTATTTTGGTCTCGCTCCTATAATTAATATATATATTTTTTGCAATCAAAATAAACAGAATAGTTAAACTACAATTGAAAATACAAATAGTACTGTATAATCTAAAAGATCTGCTAATTAAAGACTTGTTTCCTTTTCTCGATATAAAAAAATAAACGTAAGTAGTCTTTCTCGTGAAGTAATGATCATAATTGGCAGATACTATTTTAATAATTTGTTTTTATATATTCAAATTTGAAATTTACTATGTACATGAAATTAATGATAAATATCACAAATATTTTAATATTTTATTTATATATATATATAATATATTTCTTATAAAATATCACAACATAATATTTGAGTACAACCGTTAAAAAATAATAATTTTTATAAAGAAAATATACTATACTAAATAAGCTACTAATAAAATAAAATTCAAATAGTGAATCAGATGAGCTATTAAAATACTCCGACCAGTAATAAGTACACATGGTCTGTGCACGCTTCTAATTTCCATCAGCTTCTGCAATTGTAGAAATAAAAAGGAAAATATATCACAGCAATACCGTAGCCGAATAAACCAAGCCAAGGAAATATTCACCTCATTTTTACCGAGTGAAGCTCTGGTATCATGTCAAGGACGGAAGGACTCTTGCTTATAGCCTTTACAAGTAAATTAGCTGTAGTTGCATCAAAAGAGAAGCCCCTTCCGGCCATTTCCTTCATGAAAGATGCTATTTCACTAATTTTGCTGCACCTGAGAAATCCTTGCATAATAACATTGCAAGTGACATTGTTTGGAAAACAACCATTGTCTTCCATTTTTCTTAGAATACCTTTAGCTTCATCTAACAGTCCTTCTAGACAAAATCCATTTATCATAATAGTGTATGTCATCACATTCGGAAGCAATCCAATTAGAGAAAGCTTCTCGAAAATAGCACGACCTTCATCGAGTTTACCATTTTTGCACAATCCATTAATGACAACATTGTAAAATTCAATACGAGTATTTTCTCTCTTTCCTTCAAACTTATTAAAGAGAGACATAGCTTCTTCAACAAGTCCGTACTTAAAATAGCCATTGAGCAAAGTGCAGTAAGTGTAAAAATTAGGTATGGAACCCATAGATAGCATCTCGGTATAGAAAGGAAAAATACATTATCCACTGTAAGCATCCAAATAAATTAAAGGAGAATTCAACCTTTACACCAGAAGCACAGACAACATCTCCAAAGGTAATACATTTGAGTTTGAATTCCAAATATGTGAATTACTTAAAAGATTTCCCTTGTTGGCAAGAAGGGGAATTTTGTATGAAAGAATGAGCTTCAAATGATAGCCAGGAATCAGAATTTTGTATGCAAGAATGAGCTTCAAATCTTCGTTTTTGGTCCTTTTTTAGAACTTTTGGATGAAAATCTGGAGGTTCTACAATGAGGAAGAAGAAACATGGACAAGTTCCTTGACGATATAATTAAGTAAATAAAAGCATGTACAACTCCCTAACGGCTTAAGCTTTAGAGGTCTTTGGATTCAAGTCTCACCACCACCCATTAAGAAAACGAAAGAAAAAGAAATCACGTTCTTGGCTCATTTAGACGAAATGTTCACACAATTCAACAGTTTTCATGCTAAAAAAAATTCATTCTTTTTCATTGTTTCTAGCTGGAACTGAAGGAAATGTTACCTAAAGAGTTGCCAAGCTGTAGACAAATCAGGTTCAGCTGGAGGAAAACCATTTTTAGCTATTGGATTTTCGATAAATAGCGCCAATAGATGGCTGTCCACCTTCACACCAAACATGGTCATGCTCATTTTTTCCCCCAGTTCTTCTCTGACTCAGCCAAAAAACTCAAACTCGAATTATATAACAACACTAGCTCAATTGGTCCAAACAGGGCTTGTAGAGGGGCCATTGTTACTTCCAGCAAAGAAGTTGCTAGAGGATTTTAGAGGCCTACATCTGACCTGGCCAGTCACCTAACAGTTATGAATAAATGGCTATTGTTTCCTGCATTGTGCTAATACAGGAAACGTCTTGCGCTTGACTGAAAGAAACGTCAAATATTAAACAAGTGCTAGTCCTAAACTGCAAAAGTAGTTGCAGTAGACCCAATAATGTTGATATTTACAAGATTAAGAGCATGATCCATCTCTTACCTCCTTGTACGTACGCATTTAAACGGCTCACCCTTACGCTCATTTGCAACAACACAAACAACAGTCCCAATGGACAACAAACAATAATGTGCCTGACGTGGTTATCTGGCATGTGAAACGTCCTGTCAGAAAAACAAAAATACAATTGAATAAGCTCTGAAGCGTGAAAAATCATTGTCCTTGAATAAATATGGAGTGTATACTATTAAGGAGAATACAAACAAGTTCCTTTTAGGAATACGATAAAGCCAAAACATGCACTGCAAATTGACAAGCCACTTTCAAGGACGGCATAATTAATGGAGGTTGAAGAAGGCCAATAGAAAAGTTGGTTAGAATTAAAAACTGAAATTTAAATTTAAGTTTACATAGAACTAAAACCTTTTATTTGAAGGTTCGACTTGATTGGCCAATTACAAGTCCGAGTCACTACATATTTTTGTTAAATGACTTGGACTTAGAATAAAAGTCTTAGGATACATAATAGTAGTCTCCTTAGGAAGTGGCTTTGGAGGTTCTGCAATGAGGAAGAATCGATGTGGAAGCAACTGATCTGATAAAATATGAGATGGGAAACATCTGGATCACAAAGGTTCATAACATTTCTTATAGAGCAAATTCCCAGAGCGAGCACATTCAAATTAAAGTGTACTAGTCTCCACAAGGATAAAACATACCTTTGAAAAGGTGTAGTAACACTGTAAGGGCTTTGTTTCGGATCACTTTCCTAGGCCATATATGATGTTGCCTACTACTTTGGGCAACAGCTTGTAACCAATTTTTGCAAGTGATTGAAGAATGTCAAGGGCTGAAAGGAAAACAAACCCACACATAAATAATATTGACATCATATAATAAAATGCCTTTCTGATATATGCTACACCTATCTGATAGTATACACAGGATTTAATATCCCATAGACAACTAAATATCCTTTACGACAAAGTCGATGAGGATCCTCCCAGAAAAAGTCGATGTGTATGTTGGATCCTCCAAAAGTAGCATTTTTGGAGGATCCGACACCAGTGCGACAATTGTTTTGGAGAGTCCGTGCAACATAGACGACAACTATGACAAAGTCACACGTGGACACATGATCATAGAAAGCTCAACTGTGTCTAACAATACCAGCATTATAACACGGTGCTCCCCCCCCCCCCCCCCAAAAAAAAAAAAAATAAAGAAAGCCCTTCCCTCCATGTTCTAAGTTTGTTGACAACAACTTTATCGAGTATGACCCTTTTCAAATAGCAGTGGCAAAGCATGGGGTACTCTTGGATCATATATAAACCTCAAAAGATATATTCTTAAATATTCTAAATATGGTTGTTGACCATTCATTTATTAGTGGCGAAGCCAGAAATTCTGTTAAGGGTGTTCATAATTTAATATGTACATATTGAAAGTAATTTGTGATCTATATACTTAGTATAATTTTCTATGTATATCATCCATAATTTTTTGACCAAGAGTATTCAACTGACCACCATTCATAGTATATGGCTATGCCACTGCATCTATAGTATACCATATCAATATCGAAGATCTATTTCAACTACAGGAAACTGACTAATATTCATACCACATGTTTCAGGGCCAGAACGATGAGGTTGAAATTATCAGCGCTGGTGTTTCAGAAACAATCGGAGCGATTGTCTCCACAGCAATTTTTAAGTTGCAGGAAGTTATTTATTCTCAAATAGATAGAAAATGACAATCACCAAGATAACTAAATAGCACTGGAAATGATATTCCTAAACTTATAATAAGTAAACATAAGGGAAACTCACACTACTTATCATATCAAAAGAGCCATAATATCTGATTTCCAAGATAAAGAATAGTGGGAAAACAATCAAAATATCAAAAGTGACGAACCTCAGCCTGCCTGGAAAGCCCAAGCAACGTTTTAATTTCCATTTTTCAACTTCCGCAATTGGATTGGAGACCATTTCATTTGAGGTGATAAACAGAATCTATATCAAAGTTATAATGTAGCCGAATAAACCAAGCGAAGGAAATATTCACCTCGTTTTTACCAAGTGAAGCTCTGGTATCATGTCAAGGACGGAAGGATTCTTGCTTATAGCCTTTACAAGTAAATCAGCTGTAGTTGCATCAAAAGAGAAGCCCCTTCCGGCCATTTCCTTCATGAAAGATGCTATTTCACTAATTTTGCTGCACCTGAGAAATCCTTGCATAATAACATTGTAAGTGACATTGTCAGGCAGATGACCGTTGTCCTCCATTTTTTTAAGCATGTCTTTAGCTTCATCAAACAACCCTTCAAGACAAAATCCATTTATCATTGTATTGTATGTTATCACATTCGGAAGCAATCCAATGAAAGAAAGCTTCTCGAAAATAGCACGACCTTCGTCGAGTTTACCATTTTTGCACAATCCATTAATGACAACATTGTAAAATTCAATATGAGTATTTTCTCTCTTTCCTTCAAACTTATTAAAGAGAGACATAGCTTCTTCAACAAGTCCGTACTTAAAATAGCCATTGAGCAAAGTGCAATGAGTGCACAAATTAGGTATGGGCCCCGTAGATAGCATCTCAGTATAAATTATTTTTGCATCACCAATTCTTCCAACTTCAAACAGACCTTGCAGGATAGTATTGTAGGTAATAATATTAGGTTTGGATCCATTCTGATAAATTTCATGAAACAATTGCATGGCCTCGGCCACTTTCTTTTTCTTACAATATCCGTCTATTAGTATGGTATAGCTAAAAATGTCAGGTTCGATGCCCTTATCTATCAAGATATCAAAAATTCTCCTTGCTCTACCCAGTTGACCCCGCAAACAATATCCATCCATTATTGCACTGTAGGTGATTATATCAGGATTTACACCTTTTTCAACCATGTGTTTCATTACTTCCTCGGCATCTTCGACTTTTCCTTCTTTACATAGTCCATCTATCACTATGTTGAAGGTGCGCACATTGGGATAAATATTATGATTTACCATCTCAGAGAACAAAGTCGTAGCCTTTTCCCACTGACCAAGCCTACAGAAACCATCAATTAGTGAATTATATGTGACTGTGTCTGGAGGAATACCTTTCTGCTTCATCTCGTTCAAAAGGTTCATAGCAGCGTCTGAGCTTCCATCCTTGAAAAGGGCATCTATGACTATGTTGTAGTTAATTATGATGGGCTTAGTGTTCCCTTGTTCCATTAACCGAAGCAAACTTAAAATTTTCTGAGTATGGCCCTTTTTGCTGAGCCCATTCATGACGATTGCATACATGACTTGGTTAGGCTCACAAATATTCTCCCTAACCAACTTCTTGAACAATTCAACAGCATCTTTGACCTTATTTTCAACAAAGATTCCCCTTAATAGGGTGTTAAAGGTGACAACATTAAATGGAATGCCATTCTTCAAGTAAATGGGTAACACAGAAAATGCACAATCAACACGATGCATCAGGCAATAACTATTAGTCACGATATTCAAGATGAACACATCAATTGGGATACCCAATTTCCGCATTTCTCGAAAAAGAGAAACGAGAGCAGAGTAATGCTTCATATTTATCATAGTCTTAAATAATTGACAGAAGCTGACAACTGAAGGAAGAGGCTGCATTCTAACCATTCGATGGAAGAGAGTGACAGCATCATCCAAACACTTGACCTCCTCAAAATTGATGTGTACTGCATGTTTACCCTTTACTGTATTCTTACTATGGCATGAAGAATAAGCTGTGACTGCAATTCCCGAACAACAATGGCGAATAACAAAGGAAGAGAGAAAGGGGATGCCATTATTGCGCAGGGAAATTCTCGTCATCTCCAAATGTCAAAGAAATCACTCTCTCCTATTTCGGTGTGCCCTAACTTTGTATTTTGTATATAATTTAGTATTCAATCAAAAATATAAAATTTAAAGATTGTTCTGCATATTAAAATATAAATACTCAATATATTAATAATTTATTATTTAATTATGTATTTTTATTTTATGGGCAAATATATTTAGTATTTGTTAAATTTGATAAAATCAATTTTTAAAATTTAAAAAAAAAGAAAAATAATTTCTTAATTTATAATCATTTGATCTAGAAAGATACTGATTATAATATGTCTTTTTCCAAATTCTTAATTTTCCTTTGGATTTAAAATTTCTAATTTCTAATTTTTTTTTTCAATTTTAAATTATCGATTGTACGTATAAATTATATCGGTTTTATTAATTACTAAAATAAAATTTCAAACCTCTAAATATTAAAATTTTCAAGGTTCATGGCATTTTAGACCAAAATATGGAAGGAGGGATATCCTTGAGCTAAAAATAAAAGGTTGAGAGTATTTTTAGATCAAAAGATGGAAGAAAGATATTTATGAGCTACTTTCGAAACTTTAGGGGTATTTTTATTCTATATATATTGCGTACTTTTCAATATATATAATATAATTTTTTGACGAAGGGTGTTCGGTTGGTCACCCCGTGGTATATGTATGCCACTGTCTACAGGTTGCCACATCAAAAATCACACCAAATCTGTTCCCGTTAATCTGCTCGTTGATTAACTTTAACATATTTCAATCTAATTTATTTTAATTGATTAAAAATTAAATTAATATAATATTCAAATCAACTCATTAAAAATATTTTAATAAGATATTTATAATTGCTGTTTATCCTAAATTCAATGGAAAAGAGAAAGAGAAATTCTATCTCCAAATGTGAAAGAAATCCCTCTCTTTTAGGTGTGACCTAATTTTGCACAAATACTTTATTTTTAAAAAGGAAAAGGGTCAAATTACAAATTTACTTTAGTAACTTTTTTTCCAACCTTTTTAAAGTTTAATTCTTTTTTTTTTTTATGAAGTAAATAATTTCATTGTTGGCATCAAGTGGATGCATAATAGTTACAAAAGTAGAGTAGCAAAAAGTACTTTGGTACATGTCTAGTTAAAAGCTAGGGAGGTGACAAAGTTCAAGAGAGTATCAGGGAATCTATTGGGGACAAATAAACCCAACTATACAAAAGCATGAGACAACTAGCTTTTATAGATTGGCAGTTAGTTAATGTTCCATCAAAGAATCTTCTATTCCTTTCATTCCAGATACTGCAAAAAATGGCAGCAGGTATCATCTTCCAGATTCTTTTGATGGTGCTATCAACTTTCCAGCAACTCCAGCTCTAAAAAAGTCCTAGATATTCTGTGGCATTGACCCAATTCAATCCAAAAAGTGTTATAAACATACTCTATAATAGGTGTGTGTATCGATCAGTTCGGTTTGGTTTTGAAGGTTATCAGTTTAACTTATCGATCATCAGTTTGTAGATGTGTTTAAACCGTTAAGATATCGGTTAATCGGTTATTGATCATACTCGAGTGAACCGTTAAGATTTCACACGAAAATTTTCATAAGTCATAAATATATTTAGCTAGAAAAAGTGATTGAAAAGAAAAAGAGCATATAGAATTAGCCCAACTAATTCTGTCCAGCTAAAGCAGCTGATTTTAGGAGGCAACTTGACTTTCCAAATATGGTCTTGTGAGATTAAATATATGATCTAAAGTTAATTGAATGTTTGCCGCATCCAATTTGTACAAATTAATCACATTACTAAGAAACATGTCTTGTTAATTTGATGGACTATTCTATGTGAGCTAAAATTAAATATAAATGAGTTCTATTATAAGTCAATCCATGTGAGAACAATTGCAAAGTCAAAATGGATTAACATTAAAAGTAGAACTAATGAATTTGAAAATTACAAAAAAAGTTGAAAATGACATAAAAGGATAAGAAGTATTTAGTTGTAATAAGAAAAACAACGAAGATGTAAATGGGGGGTTAAAGGCAGGGCGAAGTGACTTAAATGAGGCAAGGGCACAGCAAAACCTTAGCAGGGTAAACTTAACTCGTCCCGCCCTATTGCCATTCTTAGGCAGTTTGGCAAATCCAACTTCAGACCCGTATGTCTAAAGTTTTTTTTAAAACACACCTAGTAGGTAGAATGAAGTGGCCTATTTTCATGGGATGAAAAACATTAGACAAATGATCAGTAGCCAAAGAACAAGTTCAAACTTGTAGTTCTATCCCAACATCAGTCATAACTCATAATAGTTACTACCCTTATTCATAAACGAGGTCAAAACTATGAACATTTATAAGAGTAGAGTCTACAAAAATACATGATTCTCTACAAAGTCAGCCAATTCATCTATACAACACGGGACTTTGTGATTATACCAAAAGAAAATAAGGGACCGAAGACTACTCCTGAGTTTGGTAAAACTCAACTCTAGCCCCTCAAAAGCTCTCATATTTCTCTCTCTCAGAACAACCCACATTAGCGCAAGAGGAATCAAGTTCCAGGCTCTACCCTTAATAGCACCTTTAGTAGCAAAGGTAGTTTTTATGTAATTTGGCAACAATTTAATGCACTTCTTTTGACAAACACTAAAAAGAGTAGGAATTTGTAATGGTAGAACGACACATCTTCCGGTCGAACATAAACAATAAGAAAATACTAAAGAAATCCTGAGTTCAGTGACAAAAGTTGTCTTAAAACAAAAGAAATTATGTTCCAAGATACAAGTTACGCTCCAAGGCGTAAGTTCAATGCACAATTTATGTCACGAGACATAAGTTCAATGACACAAATTATGTAAGGGTATAAATTTAGCGACACAAGTTATGCCACAAGACATAAATGCAACGACACAAATTATGCCCCATGCATAAATTCAACGTTTTAAGTTATGTCACAGGGCATAAGTTCAGTGACAGAAGTTATGTCCCAAGACAAAGTTCTCTAGAAGTCTTTCCCTTTGAATCAGACACTACAAAACTTATACCCAAGGCCAACATTCTCTAAAAAAATTTCCCTTCGAAATTAGGTTATATATTAAGGTGTTTTGATCCAGATTTTTTCATTAAATAGCAGTAAAGGCAAAAATTAAAGACCATCAATTATTTCTTTTTAATTAAAGACCACCCTGAAATAGGAACAATCCATGCAAAAACTTGAAACTTTATGCCATAAATTATTTAACAGACAAACAAAGTAATTTGGAAACATCCTCTGCTTGCTTCTGAGTAGGGGTAAGGTCTGCATATACTCTAGCCTCCCAAACCCCATTTTGTGGGACTACACCGAGTATGTTGTTAAATTAACTTTGTACATAGCTACTATTAGAAATTCATTTTTTATCGAAGAAAAGAAAAAATGATCCACCATAAGCATTTGAATACTATAAATGTTGCGGACAAATAAGTCGACCGTCACATAAAAGAAGAATTAACAATGGTCCTACTGAGAAAATTTGTATCGATGCCGAACCATTTAAACTCAGCTCATCCCTATGCTTACTTGCAATAGAATTGAAAGCTTTGAAGTGTAATAAGACAAAACATGAAATGTAAGCTCCCAAGCAGTGGGAGGAGCCAGGTGTCCGACCACGTATCTGTTGAAGAATGAGCCAGCGGCTCATAGTCAGTGGCTTGGTTAAGGGAACCCGCTGGAGCAGTACCAAAAACGAGCCATGACCAGGATAAAGTTATTATCTTTAAAGAAGTATTTGATTTATACTGGTTTAAAGAATACAAACAAGTTTCTTATGTATATGACAAAGCCAAAAATGTGCACTGCAAATGATAAGCCAGTGTCAAAGAAGACAAATTTATAGAGGTTGAAGAAAGCTATTCATGAAAGGTAACAACACGTATTTCAGTTTGAATTCAAAACGTAAATTTAGATTTAAGTTTTAAATAAAACTAAAACCCATCAAATAAATAAATAAATAAACACAATTACTTGGTGGACTTCCACATTTAAATTACTCTTAACATCTCCCGATGTATTTAAGCTTATCTTCTTGTGTTTGAAGTGAATATACTAAAAAGGAAATGAAGCAGAAAGTAGCACCTGTTAATTATTAGTTGCATCGCTTTCAGAATTTAGTTTCTGGCGTGAGTGATGATCCTGTTCTGCAAACCAACAAATAAGCAAATTCGACATATAATAAAATGCCTCGCGATCTAACTTCAAGCCTAGCTACTAGAATAGATTACGGGAAGCACATTTCTTTTTAACACAACAAGAGCCTTTAAATTTACCCCAATTCTAAAAATAACAAGCAGAGTTTACACTTAAAGGTTAAAATCCATATTCTGACAATTACAACAACAAGAAGATTGCTCCAGTAGCAATTTCTATGTTAAAGGCAGTTGTTATTTAAACTAAACAAACAAAAAATGTCAATACCTGAGCATAACAATAATCTTTTTTTCCCTTCTCTGTGCTTCTGTCCAAAAAATACCCGAAGCTTACTGAATAGCATTAGACTTATAACGTGAGTATATACATAAGGAAACTCACCATTATTATTATTTCTTAAATCGGTATAGTCACCATTTTTTTCTTATACTAAGAGTGCAATAACAATTTATTTCTAAGAAAAAGTAGACCGGATAAAAAACTCAAAATATCAAAATTGAAGTACTTCCTCAATAGGCCCGCCTAGAAAGCTCAAGCAACGTTCTAATTTCCATCAGCTTCTGCAATTGCAATGGATGTCATTTCTTTTGCAGAAATAAAAAGGAAAATATATCACAGCAATACCGTAGCCGAATAAACCAAGCGAAGGAAATATTCACCTCGTTTTTACCGAGTGAAGCTCTGGTATCATGTCAAAGACGGAAGGATTCTTGCTTATAGCCTTTACAAGTAAATCAGCTGTAGTTGCATCAAAAGAGAAGCCCCTTCCGGCCATTTCCTTCATGAAAGATGCTACTTCACTAATTTTGCTGCACCTGAGAAATCCTTGCATAATAACATTGTAAGTGACATTGTCAGGCAGATGACCGTTGTCCTCCATTTTTTTAAGCATCTCTTTAGCTTCATCTAACAATCCTTCTAGAAAAAATCCATTTATCATAATAGTGTATGTTATCACATTCGGAAGCAATCCAATTAGAGAAAGCTTCTCGAAAATAGCACGACCTTCGTCGAGTTTACCGTTTTTGCACAATCCATTAATGACAATATTGTAATATTCAATACGAGTGTTTTCTCTCTTTCCTTCCAACTTATTAAAGAGCAACATAGCTTCTTCAACAAGTCCACACTTAAAATAACCATTGAGCAAAGTGCAATAAGTGTAAAAATTAGGTATGGAACCTGTAGATAGCATCTCGGTATAAATTATTTTTGCATCACCAATTCTTCCAACTTCAAACAGACCTTGCAGGATAGTATTGTAGGTAATAATATCAGTCTCTGGTCCCCTTTGAGAAATTTCATGAAACAATTGCATGGCCTCGGCCACTTTCTTTTTCTTACAATATCCGTTTATTAGTATGGTATAGCTAACAATGCTAGGTTCAATACCCTTATCTATCAAGATATCAAAAATTCTCCTCGCTCTACCCAGTTGACCCTGCAAACAATATCCATCCATTATTGCACTGTAGGTGATTATATTAGGCTCTACACCTTCTGCGTTCATGTGTTTCATTACTTCTTCGGCATCTTCAACTTTTCCTTCTTTACATAGTCCATCTATCACTATAGTAAAGGTGAGCACATCTGGATAAATGTTAAGCTCCACCATCTCAGAGAACATAGTCCTAACCTTTCCCCACTGACCAAGCCTACACAGACCATCGATTAATGAGGTATATGTGACTCTGTTTGGAGGTATACCTTTCCGCTTCATCTCATTCAAAAGGTTGATAGCAGCATCTAAGTTTCCATCTTTGCAGAGGACATCTATGACAATGTTGTAGTTGAATATGTTGGGCTTAGTGCTCCCCTGTTCCATTAACCAAAGCAAACTTAAAGTCTTCTCAGTATGACCCTTTTTGCTGAGCCCATTCATGACGGTTGCATACAGGACTTGGTCAGGCTCACAAATCTCCTCTCTCACCAACTTATTGAACAATTCAACTGCATGTTGGACTTTATTTTCAGCAAAAAATCCCCTTATTAGGGTGCTAAAGGTGACAACATCAAATGGAATTCCATTCTTCAAGTAAATAGGCAACACAGAAAATGCACAATCAGCACGACACATCAGGCAATAACTATTGATCACGATATTCAAGATGAAATCATTAATTGGGATACCCAATTTCCGCATTTCTCGAAAAAGAGAAACGAGAGCAGAGTAACGCTTCATATTTATCATAGCCTTAAATAACTTAGAGAAGCTGACAACAGAAGGAAGAGGCTGCATTCTAACCATTTGATGGAAAAGAGTAACAGCATCATCCAAACACTTGGCCTCCTTCTCAAAATTGATGTGTACTGCATGTTTACCCTTTACTGTATTCTTACTATGGCATGAAGAATAAGCTGTGACTGCAATTCCCGAACAACAATGGCGAACAACAAAGGAAGAGAGAAAGGGGATGCCATTATTGCGCAGGGAAATTCTCCTCATCTCCAAATGTCAAAGAAATCACTCTCTCCTATTTCGGTGTGCCCTAATTTTGTATTTTGTATATAATTTAGTATTCAATCAAAAATATAAAATTTAAAGATTGTTCTGCATATTAAAATATAAATACTCAATATATTAATAATTTATTATTTAATTATGTATTTTTATTTTATGGGCAAATATATTCAGTATTTGTTAAATTTGATAAAACCAATTTTTAAAATTAAAAAAAAAAGAAAAAAAATTTCTCAATTTATAATCAATTTGATTTAAAAAGATACTCATTATAATATGTCTTTTTCCAAATTCTTAATTTTCCTTTGGATTTAAAATTTCTAATTTCTATTTTTTTTCAATTTTAAATTTTTGATTGTACGTATAAATTATATCGGTTTTACTAATTACTAAAATAAAATTTCAAACCTCTAAATATTAAAATTTTCAAGGTTCATGGCATTTTAGACCAAAATGTGGAAGGAGGGGTATCCTTGAGCTAAAAATAAAAGGTTGAGAGTATTTTTAGATCAAAAGATGGAAGAAAGATATTTATGAGTTATTTTCGAAACTTTAGGGTATTTTTACCTTTTTTGTATTGGTTATATGTATCTGCAGCCCGAGAAAGCCAGAAATTCCTTAAGAGTGTTCAAGATTTAATAAACATGTATGAAAACTAATTTGTATTTTATATATATTGCGTACTTTTCAATATATATAGTTTAATTTTTTGATGAATGGTGTTCGGTTGGTCACCCCATGGTATATGTATGTCACTATCTACAGGTTGCCACACCAAAAATCACACCAAATCTGTTCCCGTTAATCTGCTCGTTGATTAACTTTAACATATTTCAATCTAATTCATTTTAATTGATTAAAAATTAAATTAATATAATATTCAAATCAACTCATTAAAAATATTTTAAAAGATATTCATAATTGCTGTTTACCCTAAATTCAATGGAAGAGAGAAAGAGAAATTCTATCTCCAAATATACCCCTTTTAAGTATGATCCGCGTTATTTATTAACTCAATGTATTTTGAGCTGCTTAAGTTTAACTCTACCCGTTTATTTGACTTTTCTAGTTATAATATATCTTGAAATATATTAATTTAGAATTTTTACACTCTATAGCACTAGCTTAGGATATTTTATATATAATTTAAAATATTTAGGCAATAATTCTTTGGTTTTTTCTCTCATCCTTCAGGAAGGATCAATACTGTTCTCATTTACTCTCCAACATGACTCAAATTCTCAATCGGTGATCAACCACTTGAGTAGGTTTGTTATACCCCGTAGGATTTTCGGCACCTAGATGACCTATTCGTCCGTTGGTTAAACATATTTGGAAGTCATACGTGCTAGAGAAAGGCCCGGGAAAAGACCGGACGAGAAACCTGTCGAACCATCGCGGAAGGAGCTGAGGCAGAGCCCCTCCGCGATGGCAACGTATCACGGTGGTGGAGCCTCTGCGTTGTCTCCGTGACACGTTGGCCCTGTCCAGGCCCAAGTATATAAAGTCCCACTTCGGTTTAAATTCATTTAACTCAATATAATTTCCAGAAAACTCGTGAGAAACAGAGAGGGACGAAGGAGGTTAACATATAATCGTTCGATTACGCTGCCAAACGTAGTCCAAACTTAAATTAACTCCAGATATCGAAGTATTTAGCAGCAGGGAGCATTCCTACGGATTTAGTTTCATGAAATACGGCCGACGAATCGTCGAGCTCCCGGACTAAGGTAAGTAGAATTGCTCCAAACTAGTGTCTATGTGCTCCTAGCTGTGAAGTGAATACTTCTCCCTTCTGGACTTCTGAAAAATAGCGAGTTTTCGATCGTCTTTCGATAAGCCTAAATTTAGGCTATAATTATATCGAAAGTGACGTCGTCCTTTAGAATAAAGTTGTACTTAGTATTAATTGACGTATATATGAATGTAGTTGGGAGAAATAGCTGGAGTACTGACCAAGCCTCGCCAACAGTCGAATAACTCGAGGTTAAGGTATGTGAAGCTATTCTCGGCAAGTTAGTAAGCCTTAGCTTGGTAAATCATAGTAAACTCCGTACTTGTAACTCTCGGAGTTGAATGTTGAGAAGTAAGTAAGTCTAGTAGATTCTGGGTTGTGTTGCCATATCGTATTCAGTCCGAAAGTTAGTAAAGCATGCGCCAAAGGGCAAGACAAGATAGTATTCCAGATTCAATATAGCTTATTTGTGTGATTAGCAAGCTTGTTGTAGAATAACAAGAAACAGATTTTCAGAATAAAAGTCAATAAAGTAAGATCAGAAAGACAGCCAGTTATGGTTACAGATTAGCCATTCAGACAGATAGTATCCTGGCTACATATTGGCCATTCAGTTAAATAAAGATTTCAGAATCAGCATAGCCAGTAAAGAATCGGTATAAATAGAAAGAGATCAGAATAAGGAATCAGACTTCAGATAGTCTTTTCCAGTTATACACGCTTGCTATTTATATGTGCTATTGTTTGTTGAGACTTGATATGGCGTGAGGGTACCTTATTGAGCGTCCTCGCCGCCCCTGGGTTGGTAATCGTATCGCCCACTGAGCGGGTGGGTTTACGTCACTCCAAGGAGTGGCATGCCGTCCCCAGTTTGACGAAGATGGGATGAAGCTTTCCCCATATCAGGCTGATCAGCATTTCAGTACAGATAGCCCTGTTGTGCGCAAGCGCCCAGGGAACAGATACAAATACAGTTACAGTACAGATCTTATCACAGGTGTAGCTCCGGTTTCAGATAGCCCCGAGGAGAGTTCCGGGGAAACAGACCCTATCTGTTACTGTCTACACAGGAGTCCTCCGGACTCAGACACAGTTATTTATATCGGAGGCTATGGCCCGAGCCGGAGACCCAGGGGGCCGGTAAAGGAGCTCCAAAGTGAGTAGATGAGTGGAGCGACTTATTTTTTGTTGGTTTTGACCCGAGTAGGGGTATATAGATTGTTTGCTTGTTTGGCGCCGTCCGGCTTATGGGGGTTGGTATCGGCTCTTGTTTGCTATATATGTATATATGTATTTATGTGCTACATGTTAGTTAATAGACAGCAGGCCGCCGTGACTACAGACACGCTCCTGCCTATCAGTGTTGAAAGACTTGATCTAGTTCCTATCAGCCCTTCAGATTCAGTTGTCTCCTGTTATTCAGAATTTACTAGTTATGTTCTTGTATTCAGTTATGTTATTTCAGTTGCTCTGCATACTCAGTACCAGCGGTACTGACGCTCGGTGGGGCGCTGCATTACTTGCCTGCAGGTACTCATAGACGAGGAGGCGATCCCTCGTGATTCCAGCCAGCTATTGAGTATTCAGCTCCTATCATCCGGAATCTAATTTCCAGAGGTGTAGCTCTTTTCCTTTTTGTACAGTACGGGTAGGTCGGGGCCCTGTCCTGATCATTTCTATTGTTATTCCTAGAGGCTTGCAGTCTGTATATATTTCCCTATGGTCAGTTGAGCCGGTCGTGTAAGGCCGTGCAGTTTGTTGTAGCTGTTTAGTATTTCAGTTCATGTTGGCCGTGTGAGGCCTTAGTTTGACAGTAGTGGTGACCTTGCCGGTCACGTAGTCTTACAGTAGTCTTGTGTTGATATTACAGATGACTAGACAGCATGGTGGTCTTGTCGGCCAGCATAGGTTCCTTGTTATGAGTGTGTTCTGGTTAGCTGTTATTACAGGTACAGGTGGCTATAGGCCAGTTGGCCGGGGGCTGTGTTTACAGCCGTTATATAGCCGGTTTGTTTCTTGGAATAGAGTCAGAGCCAGCCAAAGCACTAGATGTGCGCAGGCTGGGTCATTTAGCAGTCCAGAGTCTAGCAGGCACCAGGTGCCCGTCATACCCCCCAAGGTGGGGTGTGACAAGGTTTCATTTACCAGACAATAGTTTTTTAGTTTGTGATTAATGATTAAAGAAAAAATCGTATTTCTACAAAAGCAACTTTAATTAAAATTTGTATATTAATATAATGTAACTTCACTTGTCATTTATTTATATTTTAGAAAATGATCCCTAAATGTTAACGTACAACTTAATATTTTGATGTGTACAGATTTAACCGTTTTAATCTTAATGAAAATAAATGAGAACTAAGTAACTGATTTTAAATAAATAAGGTATTTGCAACTGAATTATATAATCGAAGTTTGTGTAATTATCCTATTCCTTTATACATTACAATTACAAGTTGTTCAAATTTTCTTCTCACCAAATCCTGCCTGACAATGTTTAATTTTCTTTCATGAGTGTAGTTTCTCTTTTGCGATATTGATCGACAATGTTAAAAATTGATAGACTAAAATCGACGAAGTTCATATTATTCAATAAATTTTTTTCAAAGACAATCGCCGAACTTTAAAAGAATCGATGGATATTTAATTTTTTTTAACTCACCCGATTTTCAGTGATCTTTATTACTGCATAGGAATAGTAAATCTACAAATACAAAATATGCGGAAAAGAATGTAAAGAGATTTTTTTTCTTCTAAAGAGTGAAGAAGGAAAATGGTTTATCAATACAACTTCCTCCGTTCCTATTTAGTTGTCTTTAAGAAAATCTTAATTAAAAATGTAATTTGACTAATACATTCCTTATTAATGCTAAAGATAAAGTTGATAAAAAAAATATTTTTCACTTGATATAGATAAGATTAGTATAGTTTTTCTTGAAGACTAGTACACTCTCTGTTTTATTTCAATTGCTAGGTATATTAAAAATAGTATGTTTCAAAATACTTGCTAGTTTCAAAATTCAAGAGATAATTGCCATGTCTTTTCAATTCTACTCTTGGTACTTAAAATCATTCTAAAATGTGAAAAGAATTATTATTGTATGTAAATCTTATCGTAGCAATTAAAATGAAAAAGAGGGAGTATAATTTTTCTTGAAGAGTGCAAAATCCTTGAATATTGAGTTAACATTTAAGAGAGAGATAAAAATTCCTTCCTAATTAATATTTCTTAAAGGACAGGATATGTAAAACAAAAAACGACAAATAATTTAAAACGAAGAGAGTAAATATTTTAGGAACAACTATTTAATCATACATGAAAATTAAAAATAAACGGAGGGAGTAGTTACGAAAATGAAGAAATACTTGTAAAAGGATTAACAATGCTTAAATATTGGAGACATACTAATACTAACAATAATGATATTAAATGTCGCACAATTTTTTTTTTATAACGATGATATCCAAATTAGTTTGTACACACCTCTATCGATTTATCGACTAGGTGATACCTTTCACCAGTACAAAATATCTTTTAAAATAGTAGTAAATTTCGGGGTAAGAACTATCCATAACACAAGCGCCCTAGCTTCCAAAATTTTCTATGAAATGAGTGTTCAAGAATTGCAAGTAGAACAATCAAGCCCCATTGATCGCTTAGCCATGCTCCACCGCCACCACAGAAGAACTCTCCGACCAACCTCTTCAGAGCTTCAGATCTTTCTTTTGCTATTCTCCGGCCAGATCTAGGTGTGATCCAAGAGCTTGCCATTGTGGAGAGAGAATGGATATGCCAATTACTACTCTGCATATCTGATGTTGTCGCTTGACGCCTTTTAAAGGAAAATGGGTGCTGAAGCCACAATTATATTGAATGTGATTGATGTCTACCGTGTACTGATTTTCTGACAACTCAAGTCGGGCATCATTGTTGTCTAAATAGTATACAAAGTTGGCTTTACATCCCGAAAACTTGGAAGCCAAAATAGATATAGAACTCTGGTTACACAAGAACAAGGCTCATCTCCCAAGTTATCCAACTCTGCCAACAATCAATACATACTAATACACAGTTAGGCACAAGCAAGAAGTTGTACAAATATATGAATTTAAAATGAAATAAGACTCACAAAAATCAACTTAAACATGACCAAGTGCACCAAAGGACTCCAGGAAAAAAAACATTTACTTATAAAGCAAGCAAGTTCTGAAATACAATCTTCTTAAATCCAGTATCAGAAGCCTATAGTTTGAAGACATCTGTAAAATAATTTGGAATCGAGTGGTGTAGTTAACAACCTTAACACTTGGAGGTCAAGCTACTCAGGATGCTTCCTTGTGGCCCGGGGTGAGGAGAAAGAGTTCAGACCTTCAAAGATTAATTCCTTATGTCTAAAACTCTATTTTGATTCTTCGTGGCTGCCATGATACGGAGAGAACAACACTTCTGAGTTTCAAGAATTCATGTTTCTAAAAGGCATCTGTTGAGACATCAAAGCTGACTTATCTCAATATGCCAAATGCCATGTTTCAAGATTCTTTTGATCTTTCTGATGCCAACTTAGTATCTAATTTGTCTTTTCTTTCTATTAGAGGTTGACATTATCACTAACATCAAACCTGACAAAGTTGACTCGTCTCTAGCATTTTTCAATGTGATAACATTGATTGCTTTTAGTCTATATTTTGTATATCTGATTTTGTAGAGAAATTTGTACATAGTCCAAGGCACTGTAACCGAGAGTTTTATTAGCTAATAGAATTCTTTTTATGGTTATTCCTGACTCTTTCAGTCTTGACATGAACAATATCTAATTCAACGGGATAGACAAAACTATTCCTTAGTGTGTTTTCTGCTAATTGGAAGTGATTTCTTAGGAAATATAATGAAGGCACTTCAACATGAGACTGGCTGTGAGACCAACTAGGTCTGCCCTTATCTTTCAGGACTTTTCTTTCCCAACAATGACACCCATGTTTACTAAATTAACAAAGTGGATAGAAAAAAGGACAAACAAATAAAGAAAATAAAAGCTGAAGAAGCAGCGACGCACACATCAGAAAGAAAAAGAGCCACAACAGCAGAGAAAACGAAGAAGAGGAGGAGGAGAAAGAAGAGAGCTTGAAGTGAAGCATCACTAACCTTGATTGTTGCTGCATGTAGACGGCCAACAAATTATTTGATTAACAGCTTGTGGTGCAGAAGTTGCTTCTCCTGGTGAAGGAAGAGACAATGTCGCTAGTATGTTTGGACTAATTAATCCTGCACTGAAGTTGTGCAATTACATCTGCAACAACTTCTCCTCACATGGTTCTCTTTGTTCCTCCTTTTTTGCATCATTTCTTGCACTACAACATTTGTGGCATTTAAAGTTGGTTCAAAATTTAACCGTTTTTCCTTTCAAAGTAGTCTTTGTAACCCCACCCATACAATCTTAGACGTCCCGGATGTTCAGGATCCATGACGGATAAAAACGCATCAATAGACTGCTACCTTCTGCACTTGGTTGTGTTTCAATTTCATCCATTTCATCCTAACAAATGCATTCAAGTAAACAAAAGCTAAGAACAAATAATTTATATCGATAAAAACATGCAAATAGATAAAATTCGTACAATTCAACATGATGTTTTCATTCGAGTCCTTGTACGAACGCTTAGGTTCCCTTGTTATTGTGGCCACAAAGATCTCCTTGATATAGTTTCCTCATAATTTTCCTAGTCACATTAAAATGAATATCAAAAATCAATTTAAAATGACAAGTTAAGATTACCCGAATTCTAAAAATAACTAGCAGAGTTTACACTTAAAAGGTTAAAATCCATATTCTGACAATTACAACAACAAGAAGATTGCTCCAGTAGCAATTTCTATGTTAAAGGCAGTAGTTATTCAAACTAAACAAACAAAAAATGACAATACTGAGCATAACAATAATCTTTTTTTCCCTTCTCTGTGCTTCTGTCCAAAAAATACCCGAAGCTTACTGAATAGCATTAGACTTATAACGTGAGTATATACATAAGGAAACTCACCATTATTATTATTTATTAAATCGGTATGGTCACCATTTTTTTCTTATACTAAGAGTGCAATAACAATTTATTTCTAAGAAAAAGTAGACCAGATAAAAAACTCAAAATATCAAAATTGAAGTACTTCCTCAATAGGCCCGCCTAGAAAGCTCAAGCAACGTTCTAATTTCCATCAGCTTCTGCAATTGCAATGGATGTCATTTCTTTTGCAGAAATAAAAAGGAAAATATATCACAGCAATACCGTAGCCGAATAAACCAAGCGAAGGAAATATTCACCTCGTTTTTACCGAGTGAAGCTCTGGTATCATGTCAAAGACGGAAGGATTCTTGCTTATAGCCTTTACAAGTAAATCAGCTGTAGTTGCATCAAAAGAGAAGCCCCTTCCGGCCATTTCCTTCATGAAAGATGCTATTTCACTAATTTTGCTGCACCTGAGAAATCCTTGCATAATAACATTGTAAGTGACATTGTCAGGCAGATGACCGTTGTCCTCCATTTTTTTAAGCATCTCTTTAGCTTCATCTAACAATCCTTCTAGAAAAAATCCATTTATCATAATAGTGTATGTCATCACATTCGGAAGCAATCCAATTAGAGAAAGCTTCTCGAAAATAGCACGACCTTCGTCGAGTTTACCGTTTTTGCAAAATCCATTAATGACAATATTGTAATATTCAATACGAGTGTTTTCTCTCTTTCCTTCCAACTTATTAAAGAGCAACATAGCTTCTTCAACAAGTCCACACTTAAAATAACCATTGAGCAAAGTGCAATAAGTGTAAAAATTAGGTATGGAACCCGTAGATAGCATCTCGGTATAAATTATTTTTGCATCACCAATTCTTCCAACTTCAAACAGACCTTGCAAGATAGTATTGCAGGTAACAATATTAGGTTTGGGTCCATTCTGAGAAATTTCATGAAACAATTGCATGGCCTCAGACAAATTCTTTTTCTTACAATATCCATTTATTAGTATGTTATAGCTAAAAATGCTAGGTTCAATGCCCTTATCTATCAAGATATCAAAAATTCTCCTTGCTCTATCCAGTTGACCATGGAAACAGTATCCATCCATTATTGCATTGTAAGTGATTATATTGGGCTCTACACCTTTTCCGACCATGTGCTTACTTTCTCGGCGTCTTTGACTTTTCCTTCTTTGCACAGTCCATCTATTACTATGCTGAAGGTGAGCACATTTGGATAAATATTAAGCTCCACCATCTCAGAGAACATAGTTCTAACCTTTCCCCACTGACCAAGACTATAGAAACCATCAATTAGTGAATTATATGTGACTATATTAGGGGGAGTACCTTTCTGCTTCATCTCGTTCAAAAGGTTGATAGCAGCATCAGAGTTTCCATCTTTGCAGAGGGCATCTATGACAATGTTGTAGTTGAATATGTTGGGCTTAGTGCTTCCCTGTTCCATTAACCGGAGCAAACTTAAAGTCTTCTCAGTATGACCCCTTTTACTAAGCCCATTCATGACAGTTGCAAACATGACTTTGTTGGGCTTACAAATCTCCTGTCTCACCAACTTCTTGAACAATTCAACTGCATGTTTGACCTTATTTTCAGCAAAAAATCCCCTTATTAGGGTGCTAAAGGTGACAACATTAAATGGAATGCCATTCTTCAAGTAAATGGGTAACACAGAAAATGCACAATCAACAAGATGCATCAGGCAATAACTGTTAATCACGATATTCAAGATGAAATCATTATGTGGGATTCCCAATTTCCGCATTTCTCGAAAAAGAGAAACGAGAGCAGAGTAATGCTTCATATTTATCATAGCCTTAAATAACTTAGAGAAGCTGACAACTGAAGGAAGAGGCTGCATTCTAACCATTCGATGGAAGAGAGTGACAGCATCATCCAAACACTTGACCTCCTTCTCAACATTGATGTGTACTGCATGTTTACCCTTTACTGTATTCTTACTATGGCATGAAGAATAAGCTGTGACTGCAATTCCCGAACAACAATGGCGAATAACAAAGGAAGAGAGAAAGGGGATGCCATTATTGCGCAGGGAAATTCTCCTCATCTTCAACTCCTATTTCGGTGTGCCCTAATTTTGTATTTTGTATATAATTTAGTATTCAATCAAAAAATATAAAATTTAAAGATTGTTCTGCGTATTAAAATATAAATACTCAATATATTAATAATTTATTATTTAACTATGTGTATCTTTTATGGGCAAATATATTCAGTATTTATTAAATTTGATAAAATCAACTTTTAAAATCAAAAAAAGAAAAATAATTTCTCAATTTATAATCAATTTGATTTAGAAAGATACTAATTATAATATGTCTTTTTTCAAATTCTTAATTTTCCTTTGGATTTAAAAATTTCTAATTTCTAATTTTTTTTTAATTTTAAATTTTCGATTGTACGTATAAATTATGTCTTAATTACTAAAATAAAAAGTAAATAAAATAAAATTTCAAACCTCTAAATATTAAAATTTTCAAGGTTCATGGCATTTTATATCAAAATATGGAAGGAGGGGTATCCTTGAGCTAAAAATAAAAGGTATAGGGTGTGTTTAGATCAAAAGGTGGAAGAAAGATATTTATGAGCTATTTTTGAAACTTTAGGGGTATTTTTAGCCCTTTTTTGTATTGGTTATATGTATCTGCAGCCCAAGAAAGCTAGAAATTCCGTTAAGAGTGTTTAAGATTTAATAAATATGTATGAAAAAATAATTTTTGTTCTATATATATTGCATACTTTTCAATATACATAGTATAATTTTTTGACGAAGGGTATTCGGTTGGTAACCCAGTGGTATATATATGCCACCATCTACGGGTTGCCAAATCAAAAATCACACCAAATTTGTTCCCGTTAATCTACTCATTGATTAACTTTAACCTATTTCAGCCTAATTCATTTTAATTAATTAAAAATTAAATTAATATAATATTCAATCAACTCATGAAAAATCTTATCAAATATATATATATATATATATATATATATATATATATTCATAACTCATAATAAAAAAGAAAATTATTGAGAGCTAAAAAGATTCAAAAAGAATAAATAAAATAATTCAAACTTAATAAGAATTTAGATAGATTGACTTATGACACACATTTTAGTCATTTTAATCCAAGTATGACCCGTGAATTTATTAACTCAAAATATTTTAACCTACTCAAATTCAATTCAACACGTCAATTTAACTCCTCTAATTGTATTATATCTTGAAATACATTAATTCAGAAATTTTACATTCTATGTCAAATGGTTCAGGACTTTTTGTATATGATTTATAAATATTAGGCAATAATTTTTTGTTTTTTCCACTCACTCCTCTCAGAGGATCAAATAGTGTTCCCATTTACTTTCCGACGTAACTCGAATTTTCAATCAGGGATCAATCACATGAGCAAGCTTATTTATCAGACAATAGTTCTTTAGTTTGTTACTAATGATTAAAATAAGAAAGTGCATTTTCATGAGAGCAACTTTAAATAAATTTGTATATTAATATGATATAACTTCATTTCTTATTTATTTATTTTCAAAAAAAATCTTAAATCTTAATATACATCTTAATATTTTTATATCTAGTCAGATTATCCGTCTTAATCTTAATAAAAATAAATGAAAACTAAGTGACTGATTTTAAATAAATGAGGCATTTGCAATTGAATTATGTGACAGAAGGTTAGTGTAATTATCCTACTTTCTTTATATGTTGCAATTATAAGTTATTCAAATTTTGTTTTAAACTAAATCCTATTTGACAGTGTTTATGTTCTTTCCCGAGTGTAATTTTTCTTTTGTGGTATTCATCGATAATGTTAAACATCAAATATTGCGATAAGTAATTTAGCCTTTTTTTTTAGATGTTTTGAATGAGTATAGTGCTTCCACATTCGATATTCACTTTAATATCCGAAAATACAAATTCTTTCTCTCATTCTCTTTTTTTTTTTAATTTTATATTCTCGTTTTTCCCTTTACTTTCTGTTTTATTGGTATTATTGTAAGCAGAAACTCTATACGTGTTCATTCGATACAAACAAAGATACTGAGGTTAAATCAGAGCCGTCCACCTAAGCTATTATTTTATAAATCTGAGCCTCTCATTTGGGTAAACCAATCACATTGTCACTCAGCAAAGACCTATTCATTGTTTACGTGAAAAAAAAATAGTAAAATTATCAATTGTTTTAAAATATGAAAAAAATAGAGAATTTTTAATATTGACCTGTGATGAATTTACATGAAAAAATACACTCAAAATTTCATTTCTTCAAGACTAAAACATAGCTATTGTATTAGCTCAAGTTCTTCAAAGTTACATTATTTCTACTCCCTCCGTTTCAAAATAAATGGTGTTTTAGCCTTTTGATTTTGTTTCAAAATGAGTGTTGTTTTACATAATCAAGAAGATATTAACGATGTTCTTTCAATTTTAACCTTACTTCAATGAAAAGATTTTTACATAATCAAAAAAATATTAACGAGTTACGTCATTTTCAAAATATTTATTAGGGGGCGGAAGGATTCTCGCTTATAGCCTTTACCAGTAACTCAGCTGTAGTTGCATCAAATGAGAAACCCCTTCCAGTCATTTCCTTCATAAAAGTTGCCATTTCATTAATTTTCATGCACCTTAGATATCCTCCCAGTCAAGTATGACAAAAACAAAGGATGATGAAAAAGAAAAAACTAGGGCGACAATCGAAGTACAATAAAATAGTGCGATAATCGAAGTACAAGAAACAATAGATAGTAACAAAAATTGAAGGACAAGAAATTACAGGCGAAATACTACGACTGCTGGTATGGACGGATAAACTACCTACTAACTGAGAGACAACGATAAACTACCTACTAACTTTCTACCTTAATTCGTGTCCTCCACAAACTCCTATCTAAGGTCATGTCCCCAGTAAGCTGCAACTACGTCATGTCTTATCTAATCTCCTCTCCTCAATACTTTTTCGGTCTACCTATACCTTTCCTGAAATTATCTATATTCAACCTCTCCCACCACTGCATTAGGACATCCATTCATCTCCTCTTCACATGTCCAAACCATCTCAGCCTCGTTTCTTATATTTATCCTTTATCGATCTCACTCCTACCTTATTTCGGATATCTTTATTTCTAATCTTATCTCTCCTAGTATACTCACATATCCACCGCAACATCCTTATGTTCGCAACTTTTATCTTTTGAACGTGAAAGTTCTTGACTGGCCAACACTCAACCCCATATAATATAGGTCTAACCACCACTCTATAGTACATTGTCTTTAAGTTTTGGTGACACCTTCTTATCACACAATAATCCAAATATGAGCCCCCATTTCATTCACCTTGAACCAATATGATGTGTGATATCATCGACAATCTCCCATTTTCTTAGATAATAGATCAAGATACTTGAAACTTTCTCTCTTTTAAATAACCTGTGAATTAAATCTCACTTCCACACCGGCCTCAAACATTACATCACTGAACTTACATTTTAAATATTCTATCTTGATCCTATTCAGCCTGAATCTTTTAGGAAATGGACCAATGTTGTCACTGGTTAATAGTTGATCTCGAATATGCCCCCGCCTTTGCAAATATGACACACAATTATGCTTCTTTTTATATGGCATGGAGCTTAGGGGTCAAAATTAATTTTCAATTTTGGAATTTTCTGAGTGTGTGGGCGAGTAGGTCCGGCGTTAAGGTAAACCCCATAATCTCAAAATTACGTGTCACCATAGGTGTGTGTGTGTGTGTGTGTGTGTGTGTGTGTATATTATTGGACCCTGTGATATCACCATACCGCACGTCTTCTTGCCTGGCAAGCTGGGGGTGGTCCTGACCACTTGGAAGAAATAGTGGGGCATCATGTAAGCTCTATCATGATAGTGTCGGTTAAGACGAGTCCTCCAATTGTTCCTTATGATTTATGCATGTTTATGTTTATGTTACTTTGGCTCAAGTTATGTTTCACAATGTTTTCTCTATAACTAAGTTTTTGATTGGATTACAAATGATTTGAAACCTTGAACTTTGTTTAATAGATGGAACGCCTTATCTATCCGCTCTCAGGTTGAACAGTTAGGGTCAAAGAATGATAATGCCTCATTCTAAAAATAGAAGTTTGAATTATGAAATTCAAAAACTCTATTATCAATACGTCGAAGCTATTAGATTTGTTTTCCTATCTGAAAATTGAGCTCAAATCGAATTGATGATTTGCATTAGCGACAATTTTAGTTATGAGTTCAGTAGAATCCAATAGCTTCTGGTCAAACTTTATAATTGTGTTTTACAAAAACCACTTAATATATATAAATAATTTATTAATAACCCAATAATTGTATTTTTTAAAAAAATTTAAAATTCATAAATTCAAAATTCTAACTCCACATCTACGGTCTAAGTTTATAAATATGATAACATATTTGAGATCAACTATTAACGAGTGGCATCATCGATCCATATTTTGTAAAGTTTAGTGGTACATTTAGCCTTTTTGCCTAATTAACATCATAAGGTAAACTTTAGAATGGATTATAGCAAGTAAGATAACTAATTAAAAATGTCTACATATGGCCTTATTTAGAAAAGTCTTTAAGTCAATGCTACATTAGCAACATAATTAATCTATAATATGAATTACCAACTTAATAAAATGATTATAATTAAACTTCCCTATATATATATATGCACACAATTAAGGGATTCATTGCAATCATAAATAAAATTAAAATTGAAAACTAACATTAGTTATACATGATGAGGCTTCTTCACATTTTTTTGGGTTTGCTCATCATGGCTTCAATGTCAAATGCTAAGCCCCCTATTGGTTCAACATCTTGTCCTGTGCCTAAAAATGGTGAGTACCTCAATTTTGTCATTTTGTGTTTTTTTTTTTTCATATCCACCTTCATAGTGGTTCAAAACGAGGACGTTGAGACTGTTCGAAAAAAATAATTTTTTTTATCTCTAACATGATTCTTGAATTATAAACCTATATTCGTTTGAAATTTAAAATTTGAAATTTTATGAACAGTGGCGTTGATAAGGATTTTTAAATAATATCGATATATTGTCATAATTTTCCTGTTACACATATCTGAGTTTGAAATTTACAAGGTCTAGAGATGAATTAATTGATTTACTTTCTATCCCCAAATTGATATTTATTTGTATTAGGGAAAAAGGGTTGAACCCGATGCACTACAACTTCCGCTATACGCAGGATCCAGGGAATGAAGGATAAATAGATTTCTTAACTTTGCAATTCAAAGTGAATATATTCTTCGTTAAAAGAGGGATTCAATTTCTTTTTCCATTTAAATCAACTTTGGAGGAGTAATAGGCGAGATAATCTTTTAAAATCACGTGATATTTTTGAAATTTTAAAAATCAATTTTAATTTTCTTTTTACTTCAGTAAAAATAGATCTTCAATGTATCTTCGCTCTACCTGGTTCAATTTATGTGGGATGTTGTTGGTCATGTGGTGGAAGGAGTTAACATATGAAGGAGCATTTTTAATAAATTTATTATCGGTTGGGATATTTTTGTTTGTAAAATATAAATTTACTTTTGAAAGTAGAGTAGTCAATCTATTCTAGTCAATCAGATTCACTGTTTTCTTTTACTAACTGATATCTATAAATTATATAAATTTTATATATATTAAAAATTATACATATATTATGCATCTGTCAATTATAATTTTTAATTTGTTTGTGTGTGTGTTCTTCGGGATGTGAAGAGGCATGCACTCAAAGATGTTTAGCTACATCTTTTTAATTGAAATTTTCCATTCAAAAATATTGATCGTCTTTTTTCACTGATATCGGTGAAAAAAGAAAAAATAATAGTGTTTCACATGAAAAAATCCTGAAGTTTTTTACTACTTCAGTGAGAATCTATTTTCCATCATGCGCTTTCCCAGTGAATTGCTTCGGTGAAAAAATTATATTTTATAACACACATTTCTCATTGATTTGTGGTGAAAAAAATCTCTATTTTTAATAGTAAGACTGTTTGAGAAGTAGTTTTTACTTTTAATGTGATTTTTGAATCACAAATTTATATTGGTTTGAAGTTGGGACCTTATGAATAGTGGCCTTAACAATGATTTTAAAACATTATAGATCTTATGTTGTTTTTTTTTAAATCTAAATTTTGAATATTTCTATTTAAAGCACAAATTACTAGTTTTATCTGTTGTTATAGTTCATCTTGTATACGTATTACGAAAAAAAGTATTTTTTCATTCAAGAGAGAGACTCAAGTCCTAGTAGTCCTGACAAATGGTGATTCTGCATAGATTATATATCTTGAAATCAAGCCAATTTTGACGCCCCTTTATGATAATGAAACCAACCAGCAAAAAGCATTTTCGTTAAAAATGTCCCTTTCGTCTATTATGCCCTTCCACCACGACCAACGACATGGGAACCCCATGTGGTTTGCCACCTCACCACTCCAAAGAAACACCATAGTCATCATGCCACTATTTTTACTAAGGTTAAATATAAAACATGAAAGTAAAAAGATCAATCATCCGTCTTAGCTGATCGAATTCACTGTTTATTTATTTTTTGGGTATGTTGTTCAGAATGTGGAGAGGCATGCAATCAAAGATGTTCAGCTACATCTCACAAAAAATCATGTTTGTTGTATTGCAACAAATGTTGTGATTGGTGTCAATGTGTTCCACCAGGGACTTTTGGGCAAAAAGAGTGTTGTCCATGCTACAATAATTGGAAAACAAAGAGAGGAGGACCAAAATGTCCATGAAATTAATTGATTAGTTCATGGAAGAATTTTCTTTTATTTAAAAAAAATAAAATAAAATTGGATGATGAGTTTTCATGTTTATTTATTTTATTTGATTTTCTTGAGAAGGATTTCTCATGTATTTGTAAAATCAAGAATTTATGTTTCTTGATTATGTTTTCTCTTTGATCAGATGATCAATGTTATAAATTTTCATTAGCCAAGAAGAAATTGAATCCTTTAATTGAGTATAATTATAATTAGGGGTGATAAATAGGTGATTGAATTGAAACTTGACACATTAAAATGGGTTAAGTTAATAAATTATCAAATCAACTTATTTAGGCTAGAATGAATATGCACAATGGAATTACGGAAGCACTTCAGAAACATACTGCTTACATGAATAATAGACAATATATACGATCACATAAAATATATAATCGTACTGAAATTTAATTCAAGAAATACCTCTCGAAGTTTAAACAAATATCTTTCAGTAGGCCGGACACCAGTTTTTCAGTCTTTTACAGTGACCCGAAATTAATCGTCGAACTCTTTCAATATTTGAGCGGACAAATATTATTTGAAAGCTTATTCCGTCTATTTCTAGATTAGAAAGAGTATGCACATTTTCCCTTATCCAATACCAAGACAAAAATGAATTGTTTTCTTTCTCTACAAAAAATTAAGATTCTGAGTCCAAATTAAATATAGACACAATTGGAATCGCGAAATTAGTCATTGAGGCTTCCTATTATGTAAATAGTTCAAATTTTTTATTTGAATTAATTATGTATTACCATAATAAATTACAAATTAATTTACTAGAAATTCTTCATTACACTTCTCCATTTATATTTTGAAATTTCTCATTAAGTACTTATATAATTTCCCATATTAAGATTACAGGTTTTGTTATAATGTCATGTGCAAAATCATTTCGAAAATGCTAAATAGGTGGTTACAACACTGTCATGGATGATATAGTTGGCAAAAGCTAATTTGCTTTTGTACCTGGGAGAATTATTACAGACAATATAATAATGAGTCGGGAAGCCTTATCTTGTCACATGAGTCTGAATTTCATATTTTCGTAGATAAAAAGAAGTATAAATATCTTTATATATCAACTATTCACAAAGTTGTTTGAAGCTATTTGCAGGAGATGACAGCTCATACAAAACACACCCTCTTGTGGGAATTAACATGACTGATCTAGTAACTTGGAACAAAACAACAATGTGCAACATGCTTTGAAATCTATGCAACAAGAAAGACAAACTCTGCGTTTCGAATCAAACACATAATTTGCAGGATTATCAAATTCATTTCACTAGTCAAATAGTGCAATCACATATACATATAAACACGAATTACATCAAAGAATCACGCTCCTGGAACTGTACTTTGTCACAGAGTTATTTTGATATTTTTTGGAAGAAGAAAAACTTCACGAAAATTTACCGAGTTAAAGAAGGGAGAAGGAGAAGTTTATCAATCTGTTATTTTTCTGTTTACGTAGAAAACACAGAGTCTCTTCTTTTTATTTAAAGGACGCAATATATCGATTCAGAAGGACTCCTAACTTTTGTGTCCTTTCATTTTTTAATTCAAATTAAATATATAACAAATAATATATTTATTTATTATTTATATGAATCCGAATTAACCGGCATGCGTGATCCAAATCTAATTCTTTCCTTTCTTATTAAGAAAAAAATCATGTCCAATTTGTAAATTCTATTCTAAACAATCATCCAAAATGATGAGAAAAATATATAAAGTAATTGAACATGTTAGGCAAGTTGGACTATAATCTAATGATCTTGCAACAATGGATAACTATTTTTTTTTTTGAAAATACCGAGGATAAATCCGCAGCCGCTACACCTTCTATCAGCCTTTGTCAGACTCTCGACCACGACCTCTGTCACTGCCCACCTTCGATGGGTTTTTGCATGGTCAGCACTCCGTGGTGAATACAATGGTGAAGTGAATAACTATTTTATTAAAGGCAATTTATAAAAAAATTAGAATCAACTTTCCGAAAGTGTAATGAATTGAACCAAGTGTACTCACATGTTTGATTAATCAAAAAGTGAACACTATCAATAAAAGTTGAAGTTGCCATCTAGAGTTAGAGAATTAAATCATTTTTTTTTGTTTTCTTTAGTTTGTTTATATAATTAAAAAAAATGACAATTGATATAGTAAATATTTGTTCACTTTTTAAATATATTTTAAATATAATATATATTTGCTTTTTTATATTAATAAAAATGATAATTGATATAGTACACCTTTATTTATTTATTTATTGTATATTAATTATTAGAAAATAATTTATTCTAGCATATTCTCCGGACCTCACATTGTGGGATTACAACGAATATGTTGTTGTTGCAACTTATTCTAGCATACAGTGTACTATAATATATTAGTATCAGCGGAAGTATGTCACTGCAGTATACTATGACAACAACATGATATATATCATTTACCCATAGGGTATATCATATAAGACTAGTACATCCTTAAAAAATTATTCCTCATTTCTCTGTGACACTCACGTGATATATATCATATGTTAACAAGGTATTATAGAGGATTGATTCTTTCTTTAAAAAAAGTATCCATCAGTCATCTGCGATTCTCATTTGATATACATTATATACTGACAGGATATCATATTGAACTAACTTATTCCTTTAAATTAGAGTTTAGTCCTCTATGATATCAACCCGGTATATATTATATACTGGCAAAATTTCATAGAGGACTGATTCATTCTTTAAGGAAAAAAAACACTCTTAGTCAGAGGTAGACCCTAGATTCGAAGATAATGGGTGCATCACTAAAGACAAATGCATGTTAGTCGAAGCAATATCGTGCAACATCGCCTCATTTGAAAATTTTATTAAACACTCGTAGAATTGATGTCCTGACGTATAGATATAAAATAAATGAAAAAATTGAATGAAGCTTGTTCATGGACCGGTGGTTTGAGCACTATTTTACATATTTTAAGTTGCGTGTTCGAAACTTGCCACTCAAGGGCTTAAGGGGCACGCTAACTAAATGACTCGATCCAATATGTATATTTGAGAGGTCCTTTAAAACATCCCGCCTTTGGCCTCAATCCTCTATAGTACCATAAAACATATATATCATATACTAATAATATACCAAAAGATATGTTCATTCTTTAAAAAAGAATTATAAGAAATAATTTAAAAAGTAAAATTGAAGTTTAATTTTGATAATTTCATTTATATTATATTTAATATTTTTTCTTAATTACTTCTTAAGGTAGCCTTTTACTTTCTCCGTTATTTTTCACTCAATTAGATAATGTTTATACATCTTTTAAAAAAAAATAATAGTGATTACAATTTGACTAATATAATTTATTAATTGAAAAATATATTTTAAAAATATATAATAATATTTTTTTCATATTTTGAAATAACTTAAATATTAAATATAGACTCGATAAAAAATAATTAATTACTTTTTCAAATTTATATATTAATAACTATTTTAAAATAAATAATTTTGATATATCTATCCAGTTAAAAGGAATGAAAAGAATAATATTATATATTTTTAGGGAAGGAAAAGTCAAAAGGGCCACATGAAAAAGAAGAGAAAGGAACACTTTTGTCATAATTAAAGGGCACATGAGTGCACATGGAAATCCCCATCCTTCCTCTCTCTCACCGACACCTGCACCCACCCTGCTATCTTTTCTTTGCAACCCACTCTTTGGTTATTTCAATAAAAAGGCACTAGAAAACCCCACCCCATACCACAATCCCATCTTTTCTTTACTACTATTAGTCTTGACTCTTGAAGAGTGAGGACCCAAATCAAGATTCATTACTAAATATTGTTTGCTAGTTATTAGTGATAAGGTATTAATCTTCTCATCTTTCTAGTTACCTTTCTGCTTCCACCCCCTTTTGATGTTATTAACTGGGGTGGGTGTTTTCTTGTGCTTTTTTCATTACAAATATCTGATCTTTGGGTCTTTACAAATATCTGTTAAAAGATATAAGCTTTGGGTCTTTGTTGGTGGCAATGTATAGTCTTTGTGATCTATGTAATGACCTTTTTGCCTCCACTCCTTTTGATGTTATTAACTGGTCTTGGTGTTTTCCTGTGTTTTTTCTTAACTAATATCTGTTAATGATTCAATCTTTGGGTCTTTAGAAATATCTGTTAAAAATTCAATCTTTGGGTCTTTGTTAGTGGCAATGTATAATCTTTGTGGTCTCTGTAATTGATGTTTTCTTGTGCTTTTTCTTCACAAATATCTGTTAAAAGATTCAGTTTTTGCGTCTTTACAAGTATCTGTTAAAAGATTCAATCTTTGGGTCTTTGTTAGTGGCAATGTATAGTCATCTGTTAAAGATTCAATCTTTGGGTCTTTAAAGTATCTGCTAATAATTCAATCTTTGGGTCTTTGTTAGTGACAATGTATAGTCTTTTTGATCTCTGTAATTACCTTTCTGCCTCCCCTTTTGATGTTATTAACTGGTGTTGATATTTTCCTGTGTTTTTTCCTTTACAAATGTCTGTTAAAAGGTTTAATCTTTGTGTCTTTGTTAGTGGCAATGTATAGTCTTTGTGATCTCTGTAATTACCTTTCTGCCTCCACCCCTTTTGATGTTATTAACTGGTGTTGATATTTTCTTGTGTTTTTTCTTTACAAATATCTGCTAAAAGATTCAATCTTTGGGTCTTTGTTAGTGGCAGCTTATAGTCTTTGTGATCTCTCAATAGTTACCTTTTTGGGTTTTATATATGTTATTGTATGGTTAGTAGCTAGTTGAGCTTTGTTTCTATTACCCTTCCGTACTAGTAGTCGTAATAGTACTCATCTAGTTTCTATTAGCTACTTTGTTATCGTATTATTTTGTTGTAGATATTGTTCAGAATGTGTTGTCATCCTTTCTATTTCGTTATTTCTTTTTTCGATCTGCTTTGAACTGTTTTTTTACTTGATTCGAGTTTCTATTAGAAACAACCTCTCTACTTCCAAAGCAGGGATAAGATCTGTGCACACTCTGCTCTTCCCAAATCGTACTTTATGGGATTACACTGGACTTGTTGTTGTTGTGTATGTCTTTGTATCTAGATCTAAAGATTTTGAAAAGAAAAAAAGATGTTAAAGATTCAAATTTTGATTGCCTCTGTTCCAATGTTGTAGTTTCAGATCAAAAGAGATTTGAAGAAGTTGTACATAATGAGGCTTCTTCTCATTTTTTTGGTTTTGCTCATCATGGCTTCAATATCAGTAGCTAAGCCCCTTATTGGTTCAACAACTTGTCCTGTGCCTAAAAACAGTGAGTACCTCTTCTTATCAGTTTATTTTATTGGTTCTAAACGAGGACATTGAGATTGTTCGGGAAGTAATTCTTTACTTCAAGGTATGCTGCTCGGACTCTTTAAAATGTTGATGGATACGCGTCGGATCCATAAAAAAATAGTGCATTTTTGAAGGATCTGACACGTGTTTAACAATAATTTTGGAAAGTCGGAGCAACATAGGTTTCAAGGAGGATGTCATTTGGTTTGATGTGTCTCCTCCCTATCTGGTTCAATATTCTCAAATTTTCAAAATATATTCTCAAGGATAGGGGAAGGTATTAGGGGAGGGTGATGAGGTGGCATGCCACTTGATGTCCACATCATCCTTTGCGGATAAAGGGGCATTTTTAACAATATTTTGTCAATTGGGGGTGGGGTGGGGGGTGGGGGGTGGGGGGGGTTGTTCGCAAAGTATAACGGAGGTTAAATGTGGATAAACTTTTTAGAGGTAGATAGGTAAATCTATCCTTTTTTCCCTACTAAAAGAAAGGAATCTTTGCACAAATAATAGGTTAAAATTCACTGTTTACTTTTTCTAGCTGATATACATAGATTATATACCGATTATACACATTATGTATAAATCTTTACCCTAATAGTAAGTCGAATTAACGATCTAGTTTTTCTAGCCTATATACATAGATTATATACTGATTATAGAGACGTTATATATGAATCTTTACCCAAATAGTAGGTCGAATTAACTGTTGACTTTTTCTAGCCGATATACATAGATTATATCTCGATTATACAAGCATTATACATATATAATGCATTTGCCAACTATATTTAGTTTAAGCGGTCAGGAAGATGGCTATTTACATTAATTTTTTAACTTTGCTTTTTTTTGAACTTTTTGTGTTCTTCAGAATGTGGAGCAGCATGCATTAAGAGATGCTCACATAAAGGTCACAAAAAGAGATGTTTGTTTTACTGCAACCATTGTTGTGGATGGTGCCAATGTGTTCCACCAGGATATGTTGGGCAAAATAAAGGATGTTGTTCTTGCTACAATAATTGGAAGACACAAATAGGAGGACCCAAGTGTCCATGAAAATAAACTCATAATGGAAGAAAATGGGGTCTTTTGTTCGTCGGACTCTGCTAACGTGAGATGCTTTGTGCACTGCACTATCTCTTTTTTTAGTTTTATGTAAATCTCACTCTCTTCTGACCTCATTTGTGGGATCACAGTGGGTATGTTGTTATTGTTGTCGTCGTCGTTGTTTCTTTATTTGATCTTCTTGAGAAGGATTTCCCATGTGTTGTTAAAATCAAGGATTAATGTTTCTTGATTATGTTTTCTGTTTGGTCACCATGATCAAACTATTATCAATATTACAAATTTTTATGAACCAAAAAGAAAGTGACTTTTTCTTTTTAATTGTGTATCATTGCAACTCAAAATTATTTCCTTTTATTCTTTTTTGTTTAGTTCTTTAGGAGTGAGAGTTGATTGATGAGCAATAGAGAAAAAAGGGAAAAATTTAGTAAAGGAAAACCTCTTTAGTGCATTTTTTAATTCTTTGCGACCGTTTATGCATTGATATAGTAAGGTTGATCGATGTTAAAAAAAAAAAGCATATATATGTTGCTTTTTCTTAAGAAAATTCAAGCTTTACTAGTTCAATAATATAATTATTGACTTGTACCCTCAAGATTAAAATAGTAACGGTTGAGTGACTCAAATAATTTCGAGTCCAATAGTATAACTTTTGACCTATCCTTTTAAGATTAACATAGTAATATTGTGTCACTCGAACAATTTCGAACTAGCTATAGAGTTCAAGTTTCACCACAAAAAAACAACTTTCTTCAATAAAATAATACTTTTTTTAGAGAATAAATAGGAGATTTATTTTACTTTATCTTAACTAAAGATAGGGTGTCGTAACCATCCAATCATCCTGATCGTCAGGACCCAACACTATATTATTCTTATATATTTCCTTTCAAATGAAAAGATGCAAAAGGTGTTGATACGTTCTATCTACATAGAAATCTTACCCTCTTCCACGTATTACCGGCGGATGCTACATCAACCTCAAATTATAAACACAATTCAATATTCTTATTCATCTTCAATATAATCCATCTCATTCACTCAACACATAGTGAGAGAAGCCTCTTGTGTATAGAATTTCTTCCATATAGTAAATATAGGAGATAGTTGAGAGAACATGTCATAGTGGTTATATGAGTTATAAAATATAGCGATCATTTTCTTTATTTTATGCACACTAATATATCATGGATTTTAATATTTTTATATAAAAATGCTTTTAACTCCAATATTCTCTGACTTATTTTAATATCAAAATAATATATTATATGAAGGCGTGTTCTACATTAAACCTTCACTTAAGAAAATAATAACCTTTACTTTAATCAATAATGGTGTCGGACTTAAACTATAACGGCTTAAGAGAAATAAAGTGTCACTGGTTACACATAATAATCAAGGCGTTGATGTTTAACTTTATGAGCCAGTACATTATGGTCCTGTGTTGTCCCGATTTTTATGAGTGTCTTTTAAAATAAGTCCAATTCTCATAGGAAGTTGTGTACTTCCAAACTCAAATAGGTGAATGCTCCTGTAATTTTTACACCCACTCGTACGGGCTATATATTTTCATTAAGGGTTCATAAATTCAACCTCCATAAATCTTACATGATAAAATACGCTCATACCCTAAGAAGGGAATAAAAATATAATAATGCATTTCAAAACAAGTCATCATATGATTCATTTTTTCTCATTGAACCTGGTTATATGATCTCTAATCCCAGGTTGTGTTTCCTCGTAAATTTATGGGGTTCCGGATTATTTCTCTTGTCAAGACCTTAGTTTATGAATCTGCAAGATTATTATCATAAAATTTAACACAATCAATATTAATGATATATATTACTTGTCAAATATGATCTCAGAGTATTGTATTTTATCCTTTTAGGCATGGATTTACCAACACAATAGTCGGTTTTTACTTGAATACTAACCGTGATGTTTTCTCACTAAATTAAAGAAATAATTTCAGAGATCTCCTTTAATATTTGACTTCAAACGTAATATTATAAATTACAAGAGAGATTAGTGTTATAAATTATGTTTGAAGAAAGATTTCTAAAATTATTACTTTTTTATTTTATTAATTTATATTATTTTCACATTTATTTTTTTTAGTAATTTAAACAAAAACTTATAAATTATTCGAAAAATAATTTTTAATGTGACTCTCGAATCACAAATCTATATTGGTTGGAAGATTGGAATTTAAATGTTCTAAAGCTTGATTTATTGATTTAATTTCTATGCCGAAATAGATATTTATTTGTATTATTTTCAAGCAATATCATTATTTTACTCAGTCATAAAATAAATTTAAATTGAATTTAAATTAAAAAAATTAAATTTTTTTAGTTAGATCTGATCTAGATCAAATTTAGAGGAATAAAAAAATGAATGGGATAATTTTTTAAAACTGACGTGACATTTTTGAAACAGTCATAATATAGATTTGGATCAGATATAAAAGAGAAGTTAAGTTTTTTTTTAGTTGGTTCAAGTCTGGAGGGGTAATGAAAATAAATGAGGTAATTTTTTTAAGCCACGTGATATTTTTGAATTTAAAAGACCCATTTTAGATTATTTTTTTATTCAGTACATATATGTTTGTTTATTAAAATGGTAAATAGCACCATTTGTTAGATAGTGGGAGTATATATGCATCAATTTTTTAACGAGAAGTATATCTACTCTAAATCGAAAAACTAAGGGGTATATTTGTCCCCTTTTTCTATATAAATTTTTTTGGCATAATATAACAGACAGTCAAACTTGACCTCAACTGTCAAATAAACACTTCAACTTTGAATATGCATATTTAGACACATCAACTCGCCTCAATTGTGTCAGTTGAACACTCCTCATCGCCACAACCATCCACCCACTCCCCATCCCTAACCCCACCCCCACTTCATTCTCATCCTCGTCTTCATAATTTTTTCTCATCTTCATAGTTTTGTCTTAGATATATACAAAAGTTTTTAGGATAATATTTTTTTTACATACATACCGAGCACAAGAAAAGAAACAACTTATTTTTTGAAAATATATTTTCTTTCGTACCAAACACACCTTAAAAAGAAAAATGTGTCATATGAATTGAGACAAAAAATCAATTAAGTCTTAAATAAATGCTATATTAACAACATAATCTACATTATGGATTATAAATTTAATATTATAATTATATATATATATATATATATATATATATATATATATATATATATATATATATATATATATATATATATATATATAAAATTAAGGGTTTCATTGTAATAATAAATAAAATTAAAATTGAAAATTGACATTGAAAAAAAAATTGCCATCTTTTTTTCTTTATCTCTCTCCTCTCTATTTTTTGTATTTTGTGTATCACGAATGATACAATCGATACAAGAGCGAATGAATACAAACTAAATTAGAGTGAATAGATATAACCTAAATATACGTATATACATACATAAATACATATGTGTGTGTGTGTGTCATTGATACAATCCAAATACATGTCATAAAGTAATTGATACAAATACCACTAATGTGTATCAACGTATTTATTGACTCAATGTATAAGATGTATCAAATTTTTATTTCTGCAAAAAATATTCATAAAATATTTTATATATATATATATATATTTATACATACTAGTATGTAAATAAAATAAAAATATGAATAACAACTATTTTTCAGAGTCCAATTATGTGTGGAATATTGATAATTAATGATAGCTTGATTTAAGGATAAATACAAATATAAATATGAAGCACAACTATTTTTCAGAATCCAATTATGTGTAAAATATTGATATTAATGACAACTTAATTTAAGAATAAGTTGTTATTTTTAAAATACACAATTTCTTAAATATCTCAACTAATTAATGATGTATTGATCGACAAGGATACGACTATATTAAATAGCTATAAAATATAAATAATGATAATCTTGCTATATCGGCATATTTTCAATCATAAAATTATCATTTATGTAATTTTCTCTTTCAAAGATGGGCGATATAGGAAAAATAAGTCATATTGTCTCCTCCCCACCCTCACAATCATCCACCCCACTCCTCACCTCCGCCTCATCCTCATAAATTTGTCTTAGATATATACAAATATTTTTAGAATAATATTTTTTATATGCATATCGAGTATAAGAAAATTAGTAAGAGATAAACTATTTTCCTAGAGAATATGAAAAACGTTTTCCTTCCACTACTAAAAAATTATTATTTTTTCATTGATTTCCCACTGAAAAATGTTAAGTGACTATTTGCACTGATTATCGGTGGAAAATAAAAAAATAATAGTGTTTTCACATAGAAAAATCATGAAATTTCCCACTGCTTCATTGAGAAACTATTTTCCACCATGCATTTTTCTAGCGAACAAGTTCGGCGGGAAATGAGTGGGAAAATCATGTCTTATAACACAAATTTCCCACTGATTTGCAGTGAAAAAAATCTTTATTTCTAATAGTGTTCGTACCTAACACATCCTAAAAAAAGCATGTCATATGAATTGAGACAAAGAAATCGATAAGTCTTTGAGTAAATGCTATATTAGCAACATAATCTACATTATGGATTACAAATTTAATATTATAATTAATCTTGCCTCTATATATATATATATGCACACAATTAAGGGTTTCATTGTAATCATAAATAAAATTAAAATTGAAAAGTAACATTAGTTATACATGATGAGGCTTCTTCATATTTTGTTGGCTTTGCTCATCATGGCTTCAATGTCAACAGCTCAACCCCCTGTTGGTTCAACAACTTGTCCTGTGTCTAAAGATAGTGAGTACCTTTTGTTTGCCTTTTCACCCTCATCTTTTTATTGGTTTAAAACGAGAACGTTGAGATATTATTAGAAAATTATTATTTTTTTATTGAAAATTTTCATTACAAAATATTAACTGTTTTTTTCAGTGATATCGGTGGAAAAATAAAAAATAATAGTGTTTCACATGAAAAAATCATGAAGTTTTTCAGTACTTCAGTGAGAATCTATTTCCCATCATGCGTTTTCCCAGTTAATTGCTTCGGTGAAAAATGGGTGGGAAAATTATGTTTTATAACACACATTTCTCATTGATTTGCGGTGAAAAAAATCTCTATTTTTAATAGTAAGGCTGTTTGAGAAGTAGTTTTTACTTTTAATGTGATTTTTGAATCACAAATTTATATTGGTTTGAAGTTGGGACCTTATGAATAGTGGCCCTAACAAGGATTTTAAAACATTATCCATCTTATGTTGTTTTTTTTTCCATCTAAATTTTGAATATTTCTATTTAAAGCACAAATTATTAGTTCTATCTCTTGTTATAGTTCATCTTGTATATATATTACGAAAAAAAGTACTTTCTCGTCTAAGAGAGAGACTCAAGTCCTAGTAGCCCTAATAAATGGTGATTCTGTATAGATTCTATATCTTGAAATCAAGCCAATTTTGACGCCCCTTTATGATAATAAAACCAACCATCAAAAAGCATTTTAGTTAAAAATGTCCCTTTCGTCTGTTATGCCCTTCCACCACAACCAACGACATGGGAACCCCATGTGGTTTGCCACCTCACCACTCCAAAGAAACACCATCATCGTCATGCCATTATTTTTACTAAGGTTAAATGTAAAACACGAAAGTAAAAAAATCAATCATCCGTCTTAGCTGATCGAATTGACTGTTTATTTATTTTTTGGGTGTGTTGTTCAGGATGTGAAGAGGCATGCAATCAAAGATGTTCAGCTACATCTCACAAAAAATCATGTTTGTTGTATTGCAACAAATGTTGTGATTGGTGTCAATGTGTTCCACCAGGGACTTTTGGGCAAAAAGAGTGTTGTTCATGCTACAATAATTGGAAAACAAAGAGAGGAGGACCAAAGTGTCCATGAAATTAATTGATTAATTCATGGAAGAATATGTTGGATGATAAGTTTTATGTTTAATTTTCTTTATTTGATCTTCTTGAGAAAGGATTTCCCAATGTGTAGTAAAATCAAGAATTAATATCTTCTCGATTATGTTTTTTTTGTTTTGTTTTTGATCACATGTAATGATAATATATCTGGTGTAGTCTTCAAAATAATGGGGGTATGGGGAGAGCAAAATGTACGCAAATTTTGCCCCTACCTAAGAGGCAGAAGAGAATGTTTCTGATAGACCCTCGATTCAAGGGTAAGCAAATCAAAATAATTCAGAAAATGAAGAAATTAAACGGATGAAACAACGCATGTCAACCATTAACTAAAACAAAAAATGTACAAGAAATAACTCATAATCAAAAATCTAAAGACAATAAACTACACATAATCAATGGAGGATCCAAAATTTTTAAGTTATGAATGTTCAACTATTTTTAATTTGAAGTTGCTACTAAAATTGTAATGAGACTTTTTTTATAATAGTTATTTTCTATAATAATATTGTACTATAATATTTTACTTTTTTTTTAAATCCAATATTTAATATTATGTTATATTATATATATTTTATAATATATTGCAAAACTTGTCTCCTGAGAGAATATATATATATATATATATATATGACACACACACACTCTACCATATGAGTAGGTCCGCCTCTGCTTCTTTCGCTGCCCGGTGAAAAATTTTAAAAGGAATATTTTTTAAATTATTTTTATTTTAAAATATTAATAAAAATTCACATAATTTAATTCTCGAAAAATAAAACGCTACAATAAATTTGAAATAAAAGACATATTTAATTTATGTAATAATACTAAATTAGTAATCGAAAATTGGCAACAACATTGATTAAAATTTTTAAAAGGTTATTTGGATTTCAATTATGGTGAATGAAAGTTCGAAAAAGTGATTTAGACCATAACAATGGTAGGGTAAAACATAAAATGTTTGAATTTCAACGTTTTTAATCTGAGTTTTTGAGAAATTAAATGTGTTTAATTTCTTTTTTTAAAAATATTTATTTTGAATAATATAAAAGCTATTTTTCAGAAGCTAAAAAATTAGTTTATCTCTAAAAATACTTTAGGAATTGTTTGGTAGAGAAATAAGTTATCCTGGTATAACTAATCTCAGGTTGGGATAATCCGGGATAGTTATTCTACCCTCAATGAGGAATAAGGAATAAATAGTTTTGAGATTAATTTTTGGATGAGTTTATCCCAAATTTGGTTGGAATAAAATTTTAGGATGACTTATCCGGGATATGACATAAAAACAACACTATAATTTCGAAATAAGTTATCCCGAGATTTTATTCCAACTAAGCGTGGAATAAACCTATCCAAGAAATAATTCCAGGACTGTTTACTTCTTATTCCTCATTGTGGGTGAAATAACAATCCAGAAATTAATTATTCTGAGATAACTTATTTTCCTACCAAATTACCCCTTAAATCTTAACCAAGCATAAATTATTGCTCTAACATTAAAAAAATATTTTTCAAATTGATTATCATACCACAAAATGTTTTTTTTTTCTTTCAAAAAGTAATTTTTCAAAAAATATTAATGGCAAAAAAATATTGTTTTAAAATAGACAAATTTTAATAATGACACACTCAAATTTGACCTCAACTGACAATTAAACATTTAAACTTTGAGAGTACATATTTAAGCATCTCAACTTGGTCTCAACTGACAATTAAACACTTCAACTAGTCTCCACTGTGTCTCATAGATATCCGATGTTGACGTGGGACATAACTTTTGAAAGTGTCTAGATGGTTATTTTGTAAGTTAAGGTGCTTAACTGATAAAGTGGATATAAGTTAAGACGTCTAAATGTGCACTATCAAAATTTAAATGCTTAATTACCAATTGAAGCTAAAAATTTGAACACCTATTTATATATTATGCGTTTAATAATTTAGTCAAACACACTAAAGAAAAGAAAGACAGAGAAGAGAGGATAATTTTTATCATAATTTTATTTGGTATAAATATAATATGTTATTTTAGGACAAGCAAGAAACAGACAAGTTGGAGGTGATTAAACATATGCATTATGTCCTTACCAAATCTTGGTTAGTGACGGATATGATATAGTATTCGATATTTATAAAATAAGTCTTGAAATATCGAAAATCGTACTGAAATATATATTTATATATTATTTATATATATTAGTATAATATTAATATATATATAAAGTAGTATTAGTATAAAACCAATTGATTAGACATTAGAATTTTGACTACTCTATTTTAATTGAAATATTTTTTTTGTGTAGTTGATTAACGAAGAGAAATGTTTGTAATTTTTTTTAAATATTTTTACATGTATAAAGTATTAGTTTGATATTAATTGAGACGTTCTTTCTGGAAGACTGAAGTCATAATTCTTTATTGAGTATATGTAAGTTTAAGTCCAACAAACTGTGATTATCGATTTCCTGTATTGCAAAATATCGAAGATGAAAATTGGCCAGTCAAGAACTTTGACATTCAAAAGATGAAAGTTACAAAAATGTGTATGTTGCGTTGGATGTGTGGCCATGTGGGCATATCGGGAGAGATAAAATTAGAAATGAGGATATTCGGGATAAGGTAGGAGTAACTTTACTGGAGGATAAGATGCAGGAAACGAGACTGAGATAGTTGAAGCATGTGAAGAGGAGATGCATGAATATCCTAGTATGGAGGTGTGAAAGATTGATTATAGATGATTTCAGGAGAGGTAGAAGTAGGTCGAAAAAGTATTGGGGAGAGATGATTAGACATGACTTAACGCAGTGTCAATTTACCGAGGACATGAATAAGAGGTTGTGAAGGACACAAACTAAGGTAGGAGTGCTTTTTCTTGCTATCCGTTCATACTAGTAGTCTAATTATAATTACACAGAATATATTATTATCATTATAGCAAAATATCGAAATCGAAATTAAAATTGCCAAATTAATTTGGTATGAACCAAAATCAGGCAACCCCAGTTTTCAATAATGCAATGCCCCCATCTTTCATCTCACCAACCCCCACATCAACTTGAACTACCCACTCTTCGATTTTTCCAATGCGTTTACCAAACTAAATAAAGAATTATAAAAACCCACACTCCCTTTTGTTTCTTCTCTCACTCTTGACTTGAAAACCCAAATCAAGTTTCATCACATCTTCTGTTTCTCTGCTCCAATTGGGTTTTTTTTCCTTTTCTGAATCCATAAATGGGTAGTGAAACTAAGGTTTATACTTTGGCAGAAGTCGCCCCCCACAACAATGCCAAAGATTGTTGGCTCGTTATTAGTGGCAAGGTATTAGTCTTTGTGATTACCTTTTTGCCTCCACCATTTTTTGATTTAACTTTCTGGGGTTGCTGATTCTTGTGCTTTTTTGTTCAAATATATGTTAAAGATTCAGTTTTTGGATCTTCATTAGGGGCAACTTATTGTCTTTGTGATTAACCTTGTTGCCTCCACCCCTTTTTGATTTAATTTGCTGGGGTTGCTGTTTCTTATGCTTTTTTGTTCAAATATATGTTAAAGATTCAATTTTCGGATCTTCATTAGGGGCAACTTATAGTCCTTGGGATTTACCTTTCTGCCTCAAAACACTTTTTTGATTTAATTTGCTGGGGTTGCTCTTTCTTGTGCTTTTTTTGTTCAAATATATGTTAAAGATTTAATTTTTTTTTATCTTCATTAGGGGCAACTTATATATCTTGTGATTTACCTTTCTGCCTTAAACCTTTTTTGATTTAATTTGCTGTGGTTGCTGTTTCTTGTGCTTTTTTGTTCAAATATATGTTAAAAGATTCCATTTTTGGGTCTTTATTAGGGACAACTTATAGTCTTTGTGATTTACCTTTCTGTGCCTGCCACCCCTTTTGATGTAATTAACTGGAGTTGATGTTTTCTTGTGTTTTTCTTTGCAAATATCTGTTAAAGATTCAATCTTTGGGTTTTTATTAGGGGCAACAATGGCGGATGTTGAGCATAGTTTATGGGTTCGCGGGAGCCCAGTAGCTAGATGCTGTATTTTTATTAAGAAATTCATAAAAAATACCTGAATATGTGATTATGAATCCAATTATTAATTCTATGTTTCTCGGACTCTTTAAAATGTTGTGGAGCTGGGGTTGGATCGTCTGAAAATGCACATACTTTTGGAGGATCCGGCACACACTCTCAGGATTTTTCAAGAGTCCGAGCAACAATAGTTATTATTGTATATTAACTTGAGGTTGAGTGTCAATATATAGATATAGTCGTTGTGATCTCTGTAATTACCTTTATGCCTCCATCACTTTTTGTTTTAATTTACTGGAGTAGATGTTTTCTTGTGCTTTTCTTTACAAATATCTGTTAAAGATTCAATTTTTGGTTCTTTAGTAGTGGCAACAGTGCCTCTCTACCTTCATAAGGTAGAGTAAGGCGGGCGCACACACCATTCTCCCCAGACCCCAACTTGTGGGATTTACATTGGGTATGTTGTTGTAGTTGTAGTATTAGTGGTAACAGTGGCGGATGTAGAGCATAGTTTATGGATTCACGAGAATCCAGTAGCTTTTGCTTAGACGCTGTATTTTTATTAAGAAATTCATAAAATATACATCAGTATGTGATTGTGAACCCATTTATTATTGTAGATTAACTTGACGTTACTGTAGGAATTCATAAACTTCAAATCCTGGATCCACTTCTAAGTGACAATATATATAGATATGGACTGCGTGTGATCTCTGTAATTATCTTTCTGCCTCCATCCCTTATGTAATTAACTGGTATTGATGTTTTCATGTGCTTTTCTTTACAAATATCTGTTAAAGATTTACTCTTTGTGTCTTTATTATTGGCGATTTATTGTCTTTGTGATCTCCGTAATTACCTTTCTGCCTCGGGGCCTTTTGGATAACTTTCTATGCTTTTGGTACCTAAATCTTAAAGATTCAAATTTTGACTGCTTCTGTTCCGTTGTTGTTTTTATAGTTTTTCTTTCTCTCCTTTCTATTTTTGTTTTGAGCAAAAACCAGGCAAGGGGTCTGAAAAGGGGTGAATAGTGGGAAAATTTGTATGCATATTAGTTAAAAAATTCGGGTGGATGGATAGTGTTTGCCTTCGATTCAAACTATGTATAATGAAACATTTTTGTGTACATTAAGTTTGCACCCATTATCAATTGTCATAAAAGAGTTAGCTGTAGTGACACTCCACATTGAATTACTTGTTTGCTGTTTTTGTGATTTGATTCATGAATAATAGTGAGATTGTATTGATTCCTTTGTGGGAATAACTACGTGAAATGCATGGTGAGTGATGACATTATTGACATTTTAAAGTGCTGAGATCGGTGCTTTTCATTTTATTGACATTTGGTTGGTGGGTGGTCGCTGTCTGTGGGTTGTGTCTACGTCTAAAATTCAACTTATCTCAACTTGTTTCAACATGAATTTGGTGCGGTCTTGATGAATAATTATCAATCTAGAGGATAACTTTTGGTTTTATTATAAATGAAAATTCATTGGTTTTGGGGATGAGTTGAGGAATTTATCAATATGAAAATATGATTGAGAGCTACAATTTAGACGATGTAAATATCAAGGCTCACGCGGTTAAAAGCCATTTCTTGTCTGGAGTACATAGATAATTCATGTTTTTGGACTTTGGATTTATCAGGCTGTACCTTTTAGGTAAAGTGCTTATTACATGACTGTGCTCTTAGTAACATGTAATTTACTTGTCTTGGCAAGAAAAGGTTAATATCCCGTTATGGTTCCGATATACATGAAAATTCCTCCATGTTAATTGACTATTGTCTTTGGGCTTTTCCTTCTAAAAGCGAGTAACAAAGAATCTTATACTTTGGTATACTTTTGAAACTTTTCCGAAGAAAATTATAATCTTGTAATGTCCTTAATTCATTGTAGCAAAACATGGTGAATTGCGATTCAACCCTCCCCTCTGCCTTCCTAGTCCACATTGTCCTCCCTGAAGGGAAAAATGAACAGGAGACGAGCATAGAAATTTCACCATAGTGTTGTTTTTGTTTAGGTTTCTTAGTACACTTTGTATTGCAGTTTCTGAGCTTACTATTTTAATAGAAGACAAAATAATTATCTCCTTCCTTACGCCATAAATTGACGAGATAATGGCCAGTTTAGTGTAAATCTATGATATTATAACTTTGTCTTGGTGAAGTGTATAGTGCTCACAAGATAGTGATAAGATTATTTCGTTACTATGAGTTCAATGCGTAAAAGTTGTAGAAACATCAAGGGGTGTGCAATTTTACCGCTAGAAAAGAACTGATATTACAATAATGTGCAATTTCCCTTTGTTTTTTACACGATCTAGGTTTCCGAGGTCCTCTTTCCTGACAATCACCTTTTTTCCTCCTAATAGAATTAGAAAACTCTGTGCTCCTTGTTGGTTCGTAATTTCTTACGTATGCATGATTTTCAACATTTCAGAGGTCAGTTATGTGAAATAGCCTGAGCTATAGCCCTCCTCGATGTTAAATCTTTTGATTTTGGCAAAGCTAGTTATATGGAAAATGATTTTAAGTGGGGTTTACAGGGTACTTTTGTGGACGGACAATCATCCTTTCTCCTCTTTTTTTGGTTTTGTTTTCTCAATCTTTCTTGTACTAATTGAATACCCAAGAAGTATGAGATTGAGGTTCATCGACTGATATCGATCTTTTATTTGATAGGTGTACGATGTGACAAAATTCTTGGACGACCACCCTGGTGGCGACGAGGTTTTACTGGCTGCTACTGGTAATATACTTTGACCAACTCTTCCATACCAAAACCACACTTTGTAAAATACAAGTTGTTTGCAGTGGCGAAGTTAGGAAGTTTGCTAAGGGTGAACTTTAGTATATATCTCTAAAAAAGTTGTTTTTGACCTATATACACGATATTATTTTTTATATGCACAATATAATTTTTGGATGAAGGGTGTTCAAGTGACCACCCTCAGGTGAATGTAGCTACACCACTGTTTTTTAAGTCGTACACACGTCGATATATGTTTCTATAGCATTTGAATTATAAAGTTGAGAACATCGCTGACTCTGGACGTGCCATCCAGTGGCGGATCTAGACCAGATGCAGAGGATTCGATAGAAATCACTGTGGCTAGGCTCGGACAATCTCATATATATAAAGAACATAATCCACTTGATTCTAAATTCTCAGATATGGACTCCTGGTGATGCTTTGTGCAGGAAAGGATGCAACCGATGATTTTGAGGATGTCGGCCACAGCAGCAGCGCACGAGCAATGTTGGACGAGTACTATGTGGGCGATATTGATTCAGCTACCATCCCGACTAGAACGAAGTACACTCCTCCCAATCAGCCTCATTACAACCAGGACAAGACATCCGAGTTCGTAATTAAGCTCCTCCAGTTCTTAGTTCCCCTGATCATTTTGGGTATCGCTGTTGGCATCCGCTTCTACACCAAACAATCCGCTTGAAGATTGAATGCGACGGTAAATTTCATAATAAGCCTTCGAAATTTGCAAGATGTAACCCTTAGGGTCCACCCCGATGCTCGTCGCCTCCCCACCCCCCTCCCCCAAAACACCAAATTTTATTTCTGAGACTTCATTATAGTCAAATGTTCTTGTTGTAATAGATATTTGGTTTCTTCAATTCAATTTTGTGAACTTGGATTAATGGTTATTTGGTGTTGCTTGATGTGCTTGCCTTTTTACAATACACAATTGGGATGATATTTTGCATTTCTTTTGGTCTTTAAAATACCTTGAAAGGTTTAGAAACATTTTGCCTATTACATTACCTGAACTCGAAGCTACGATTAGATCCATTTTGATTTGGTCCTATCCGACCCAACCTTGGAACTTAGAATGACTGACCGGTTTGGACGGTACAACGGGGAGAGGTGGAGTAACAAATAGCAAAAGAACATCATCGTTAATAGGCGTTTGGCCATGAAAATGTGACCCTTAGTCCGCCCCATCAGTCCAGATCTAGGGTGGGTTCAACTGAATCCATTGCTTTCAGCTCGAACTATGTATACATATGCAAAATCGAAATGTATACATCTAATAAGATCACATTCTTCGCGCTCCATTGCTTTCAGCTCGAACTATGTATACATATGCTAAACCAAAATGTATACATCTAGATCACATTCTTCAGCGCGTGCCTCTCACTCATAAGAACTCTAATAGCCTTATCTTTGCAGCTCCTATACAAGATTTGGGAGAAAAACATTCGTCTGGATAGGTGTATTATTATACATTTTTCCAATCACAAGTAAACACAATATCCGTGTAACTTGATGTACCTGGAAGATCGGTTATCACGTTCTATCAGTTATCTTGGACTCAGTTCTTTCCGAGTGCCTCGAGGGAGAAGTAGACTCCCCCCTCGAAGAACTATGTCCGAAAATATTGAACTTTTTGCCAATCCTTTTCGAGAAGGATTTCATGAATCTTCGCGAGCTGGATTTCTGCATATCTCTCTTCATACAAACGTGGTCTTTTTCCAAGTCGTTCAGTCTCATCCTCATCCGCGCTAGCTCAAGTTTCAGCTCCCTGTTTTCTCGTCTCAACGAGGCATAATTGTCCTTCGGAGACATTGCTGCACTAAGAGCACCACTGTTGATCCTCCAGGACTGGTGCATTGGCTTAATGTCATCATCAGGATACGAGCAAAACAAGGCGTTTCTGAGCCTCAATTGCTCGAAATAAAGAACTTGTACGATGGATTGGAGGGGGAGACGCTCGTTCTGTGCAGCGTGCGCACCAGCTTCCTGCGAGAGCTTTTGGAAATCGATCGATTTACATAGTCTCCTCTTGTCTGGTTCTGATAAGGTCTGATGAGCCTGGAAGTGTGAATTCATGAAGAAATCTTTAGAAATCACTCTGTAAAGGTATGGTAACAAGTCCACATTTACCCTTCTATTGATACAAAATATCTTAACTTTACGTTCCGTTATAGTTTGAGGCAATTCATACCCTTGTCGTTAGCAAATTGTCTCGTACTTCCTCTTGACTTTAGCGAAGCTCCAGAGTGGATTCGGTGAATTTCATGTGTCAAAAGTATGACTACGGTTAAGAATTACCATACTTCAAGTTGGAGCTCCACTAAAGTCAACGGCAAATATGAGACAATTTACTAACGACGAGGGTATGAATGGATCCAAAGTATAACGGTGGTAAAGTTAAGATCTTTCGTATAATAGAGGGTGTAATTTTGATATTTTTTAGTTTAGAACCATATTCATATTAGTCATTAGCTAAAAGTTAAGTTTTATAAGAAACAAACACTTTGCATATATCTCCTGTTATGAAATTATGAAGGCTATGTTTCTTGAACTCTCTAAAGATATTGTCAGGTACGTGTCGGATCCTCCAAAAGTAGTGTGTTTTTGGAGGATCTAACATATAAGTACAGCAACATTTTGAGAGAGTCTGCGCAACATATTATGAAGGGATTTAGAGCTAAACCAGCATAACTTTTTTAGCATATGTTCGAGTAAGTTGGTTAGCACATACTTTGAGGTAAACGTCGATGGCTCGATAGAGTCCATCGTGGACAATACGCGCGTGTGCTGGTAATGTTTCTGCAATGGCAATGAACTTGTTCAGCTTCAGATTTGCATCTGGTGCAATTTCAGCAAGGTAGTTGTCAACCAGCTTTGATACTTTGAACAATGCAGTTTGTGATGGTGTAGCAGTAGGGCTGTCGGATTCAAAAACCGATACATCTTCCATATCATCATCGCTATCGCCTTCCTGCTGTGAAAAATTAACCAAGATCCTATGCACTGTGTCAACATCAAACAATGTATCACCAGCATGACGAAACAAAGGGATTAGTATATCATCCAGAGTAGCTATATCCAACTGAGATCCTATCCGCCTTTCGAGATCAAGCCTACAAGCAGCATTGCAGTCCAGCATCACAGCGCTACGCAACAATCCAAAGAGAAAGCTCAAGGGCACGACGAATTTCTCAACAGGCATTAGGCTCACAATCGTCTCAACCACGAGTTTTTCTTGGAAACTTGAACCAGAAATGGACTTTTGTGTTAGCTCCTTCTGTGCATAGCTAACTAGTGATGCTGCAATGCTCTCAGGCCTAACACCACGAAACTTCATCGCGGTTATCACACGTTGGTACAAGTCTATACGAAGAACTGAAAGATCCTCAATCCACCAATCCCCTTCACAATTGGCTTGCTTACTCATATGCAACCTCCCCGAGCTGCTATACTCCAAACGCGAGAAACTTGAAGCGATCTGCTCAACACAAGCTTTCGATGCTACAGCATCGATACATCTGCTGACTATTTTCAGCTCATCGGCAAGGGGAAGTAAGTTTTCACATTGCCTCAAGACTTCAACACACATTTCAAGATTCTTGCAGACAATGCTGTCAAGATACTCTTCAGCCCTGGATCCAAGATTGTTTTTCGAGTGATCCTCTGACATCTCGAGGTAATCGGATACACAGCAGAGCTGAGCAACATTTGCTGATGTGATCTCAAAGTTGACACCATAACAGAATTTGGCTGCTAACTCAAATGATTCAGATCCACCTGGTAGACTAACAAGCTCAATTCTTGATATATCAGAGTCCCTATGCTCTGCTACAAGCCTCCGGATTCGTCCACTTCTCGAGACAAGGGGAAACTGAAATCACAATTCTCATATGTTAGGGGAATTTCTACAACATTATGGTCTCGAGACAAGGGGGTTCGTCGAAAAACTACATTGTAGATACTATGTACAAGGTCTAACATTATCGTTTATGTGTATATATATATATATAGAGTAGATATTGTATCCCCTTTAGCTTCTTCATGTATGTTTACTTCTTTATATTTTGAATCCCTTTGGTTAAAAATCCTGGCTTCGTCATTGCTGATGTTAGGAGTCAGGTTGAATCGAATCCATCATTTTCAACATAGATCATAGATGTAAACGTGAAAACTTCGAAAATGTAGTATAAGTATCAAGTCTTTGAACTCAACATTTCAAACAACTCATAACTTCGAACACATCAAGTTTAAATACTAAATCGGCCTCTGATCAACAACGAGAATGGAGAAGCTTACCTTGTGCAATGAAAATATGCCACCATCCACTTCTATTGTTATATCACTAGGAACATCTCGAAATACCCTATGTAACAGGTAAAAATAGCCAATTAGCAACAACAAAAAAAAAAACTCGACACCTATGAGTCAACCAAGTTAAAATTAATATACACTGACAGTATAAAATCGCCGTTTTTACATCATCAAATTATTTAAAAGCCGGTTAGTGTAGATTTTGAATATAACATTTCGTCTCCACGTTGCCACACAATCTAACAACAGTAAAACTCATGTCTCCACTTATACAACAATTCTAACTACATATCATAAATTACAATCTAAACTATAGTTATTTATGAAATTTCTGCTAATGATTGTCACACAATCTAATAAACAACAAATCGTATATAGCAAACATAAATTCGTAACATGCAAAACATGATAAATGACCTATCACAACACGTAAAAACTACACTGATAGCGTTTTCTTTTATACTGTCAGTGTATGTATATATATATATATAAAATACGAACCATTCATTGTATCTTTGCCTTGAAGCAGACTTGGTTAGAGGCATCTGGTGGTGGTGTTGTTGTTTGTCCATGGCCATGGTGGAAAGGAAAAAAAAAGAAGATAAATTTGAATTTAGAGAAATTAAGAAGAAAGAAGAATGTGAAAGGTTGTTAAAGAAGACAAGAAGAAAATAAAGGGACAAAGACAATTGTAGGAGATTTTGTTGTTGTAGGTTGAGTAGTTTTTTGGCCATTTTTTTTTGTCAAACTTTTGGTTTTTGTTTTTTCAAAAATCATAGATTGCACCCTCTTGCACCCTCTCTTGTGGGACATGTTTTATAAATAAATAGTAATAATAATAAAATAAATAATAATAATAATAATAATAATAGGGATTTAGTGTTTATATATATATAGTAATGTAAAAATTTTACACTATTAACTGTAATTTTTATGAGCAAATTTCTTATTTACCTCGAGGAGTATGACGTAGCTAGTCTGCTTAATGTAAGTGCACCGTGACCGTTTTTTTTTTTTTTGTGTGTGTATAAGTTAAACTCTTATAAGTAATAATTTTTTTCATAATTTATGTAATGAATTTAATTGGCGGATGCCACAAACAAAGTCTCGCATTGGTAGTTGAAAAGATTGGAAGCTACCTATAAGGTGTAGGGATATTTTTAAGAATATGATGGTCATTTGTGGGAAACTGTGCGGGCTTGACTCAATGTGGATCGACAATATCACACTGATAAGAAAGTATTTCTGTGCTGATTTAGCGCAACAATATGGTATTATAGTCTATAATTCGACGGAACAAGTATGGCGCTGATAGAGTAACGACGACGTGAGACTTCTTTTTCTTTTTTTTACTTCCCTTTATTACAAGCTTAGAGAGCAAACAAATAAAAAAAAGCTAGTTGCAGGTTTTGATTGTCACAAACAGTCTGACGACATGAAGAATATACGTTAACTCTCGAAAATTGATTGGTGGATCGTCGTAATGAGTCACGTGTGACTTAGTTTAAGAGAAAGAATCATGGATCGTGGTGATGGACCATATATAACTTAATTTAAGAGGGAGATCTGTGAACTTCTACACTTATAGTTGAAAAACAAAAACCTAAATTAATTAATTTTTTTTAAAATATAAATCGCAAAATTAGGCTTTTAGAATTCAATCACCTTTTCACCAATTGGGAAAAATAAGGAAACAAAATCAAGAAAGAAAACAAAAAGGATAAAGTTGTGCACTTTTTTTTTTTTTTTTAATTTATTTATTTATTATTATTTATCATGATCATGATTATCCTTTACCCACCAACTTGAATTTAAATCATAATTAGTAAACATATTTTAATGGGTGGGTCCCAAGTGTTCCCATTTATTCGAATATAATCAAACTTTTGTTGACTTTAAAAAACTATGAAAATGATGGAACATGTTATAACAATTTTTCAAAAATAAGAAAAAATAGTATAACAATTTATTTTATTTTTTTTTAAAAAACTTTTATTATATACTGACATTTAAAAAAAATAAAATCTATTAGATCATTTAATATATGATTACGAGTTAATTTTTCATAAAATAAAAGGATGAATAATTTTATTTTTAAACTAGTAGTATAAAAATGGGTTAATGTACTTTTGATTTTTAAGTAATGGGTAGATTTTGATTTTAATTTTTGTGGTATGTATAATAATATCTCTTGAAATTTATATTTTTGATCTCTTTCCTCGTAAATATTCACAAATTTTTAGAATTAATATACTTTTAAAATAGCACGAATATAACATACTTCTCGCATATAAAGACCAAAGGTACATATTTTAATTGATTAAAAATTAAATTAATGTGTTGAATCAATAGATGATAAAAATCAAAAGAAGAATTTATTGATAATTGAGAGACGAAAAGTAATATATATTATATGTATAAAAGTCAAATCATTTTCTTCGTGCATCACCAACAGTGTTTAAAAGGAACCATCAAAGAATATGATGTAGCGGATAAGACTCCTTCTCTTTTAATCAGAGTTTTCGATTTCTATCAAAATTAATGATAGAGAACATGATTTTCTTCAGATAAATCCTACACGGCACGAATTTAAATTATTCATACTTGCGAATATCGAATATGAGAAAAAAAATCTAGCTATATATTAATAAAGTCAAAGTCAATGAATCACATTCACACTTTATGAACACAAGCATGCTCAATAGCCACAAACAATACCACCTAATTGTACTACACAACTTCACGAGATTTTTAAAACCTAATACTTTTTTTTTAAAATTCTTGGATTCGAACCTCGTATCTGATATTCGTTGTAGAATTCGATTAATTTTGATTCACATTGAAGATTTATTATGAGGTAAAGTTAGGACGAGGCTAAAAAAGAAAGCTAAGAGTTCAATAGAATTCGATAATTTTGATAAAAAATCAGTATTTGTGTTAATATGTATGCACAACTTATTCAGAATTCAATAAATTGTCTTTTTTAAAAAAAAATTCAAAAGCGATAAACACAAAATTTCGACTTTGTATTTGTGAATGCAAGTTGTGTTAGAGAAATACTATGATTAGAAAAGTCATTTTGTTAGTCTTTTTATATTCAACCAGACCGAAAACATAAGCAAGATACGAGATAAATTATGATTATTAAATAATAAATAAATATAAAATTTTAAAAAATAATAATAACAACGCAATCACATCAAATCGATATGATAGGTAACCACCATCCAAACAAGTTGGATACAACAATGAATTTAATCAAAAGAAAAACATCAACCCTAAAGAAGATTTAGGAGATGAGTGGATATATATATATATATATATATATATATATATATATATATATATATATATATATATATATAATCATTTACGCATGCGCTCATAAAGTTATTTTGGTGGTCAATATTACCCTCAAAGTTCAAAACCTTTTGAATTAGTATTCATATTATTCAATTTGATAAATTTAATTTCTAATATTTTTATTACTGAATCCATTATATATTAAAATTATAAATTTAAAATTTAATATATATTGAATTAGTATTTATTTTATATTATAAATAATTTTTATTAAATAAAGTTATATTCAACATATTTTTAAAGCTGAAGAAAAATTTTTTGACACGTTTGTCATGAATTCTGTTTGTTGCATATCCCAATTCACTACTATACGAATAGCGTTTGCTGCAGCAGTTTGAGCAGCGACAACTCCTCTAAGGAAAGATGCGGTTAAGATCAAAACAAAAGTCAATCGGATCGATCAGAATATTTTTTATATTTCACAGCACTATAATATTTTTGAATTAGATTCTGATTATCTCTATTCTATATAGCATCGAAGAAGACATGCCACTAAATTAGAGTTTGACTATCTCTATTCTAAGTGGTACCGAAAAAAGCATATGCTAAAAAAATCTTTGCCATTTCCTTCCCCCTCCCCCCCCCCCAAGTTGCCATTTCCAACTTTTGTTTTTTTCTTTCAAATTGTTGGAGTCATGCAAATTTCTTTATTTATTTATTTTGTTGTGTTGGGGGCCTGGGGGTGGGGTGGGGTGTTAAAGATGGTATTTATACAATATAGAGAATGCTGGAAAATACATCTATATATCACCTAATGTTTATCGAAGCACACTTCAACTTTCAGTTATTTCCTTTTTCTAACTGAACAACACCGATATTTTAAATAAAAAAAAGAAACAACTGATAGTTGATCAGGTGTGTTTCAATAAACATGATACTTTTAAATGTATTTTTTAATATTGACTCTATAATATAATTAATTGGTGGAGTCATTTGAAAAAGTTTTTTTTTTTTTTTGGAAGGGAGGTGGGGGTGGTTAAAGATGGTATTTACATGATACATCAAAAGTATTTCAACTTTGAGTTTTATATTTGAACAATGATGTGTACGAGTTTCTTTCTGAACTATCATCAAATATTTATCGAAACACACCTTAACTATCAGTTATTTTTTTTTTCTACCTAAACAGTAGTAATATTTCAGATAGAAAAAAAAATAATTGATAATTGAGATGTGTTTCGATAAATATGATACTTTTAAATGTGTTTTTTTAATTATTATTAACTCTATAATATAATTAATTGGTGGAGCCATGCAAATTATATCTTTGTCTGAATGGACTGCATCTTTTACTGTTGTTTTAACTGATTGATATGTTTGTGGCATGCCTATTATCATTATTGTTCATGAATTATATCCAATAAAAATAAATAAATAAAATAAATAAAAGTAATTAAATCAACTTTTTATAATTAGGTTTAGAGTACTCTATAGACTAGCTAATTGTGTCATCATTAATTAATTAGACTATATATAAACCTTATTATCAAGATTAACAATTTCAAACTTTAATTAATTGTTCATTAATATAGGGAGAAATCATTCTTTTTATAATTGGTTTTTATTTATATAGGAGTGAATGGTCGTTAAACACACATTTAAAGTATCATGATTGTTTGAGTTTTATACTTGAACTATCAGGTGTGCGAGTTTCTTACCTGAACTATCACAAAATGTTTATCGAAGCACACCTAAACTATCAGTTGTTCCATTTTCCTGCCTGAACGGTTCAGATAGGAAAAGTGAGCAGCTGATAGTTGAGGCGTGTTTGGATAAACATTTGGTTATAGTTCAGGTAAGAAAAGTAAACACGTGGTAGCTGAGGTAGAACACTCAAAAAAACTTGATACTTTTGGTGTGTTTTTGACCCTTCACTCCATTTATAGCATATTCCTTTATATATATATATATATATATATATATATATATATATATATATATATATATATATTTCTAAGATGCGTTACTTGGGCCGAGGGTTCATTAGTCTCTCTACTTCATAAAGTAAGAGTAGGTTGCATACACGCTATTCTTCCCAAACCGCACTTGTAAGATTACACTAAATATGTTATTATTGTTGTTTTTGATTTTTATAGCTTATATATCACTTCCTCTCTTTTAGTTTATGTTACATTATTTCTCTATTAATTAATCTGAAAAGAATAACATATCGAGAAAAACAAAAGAATAACATATTTTTATATTTAAAAATCATTGAAGGAATTATATGAAACTTTAGATAAAATCTATAATAATTATGATTGCGAATTTTCGCAATTCAATTACGTATATTAGTTTTGCATGTTTAATTTAAAAAAGAGATAATGGTCAAATACATATTTGAAATATCACGTTTTTATGAGTTTCATATCAGAATAATATGTGTTTGCGTTTCCTATCCGAACTATTTATTACCAACTATTTATCAAAAATACTCTAAACTAGTATCTGATAGTGTGTGGTGTATACTCTCTTTTTTAGTCTAAAAATGATGCCAAATGGCACTCTACGTGAATAATTAAAGGAATTATTTAATTTTTTTAAATAATAATAAAAACACACTTGATGTATCATTTTTTGCGAGTTTTCTTCTTGAAGTATCTGGTGTTTGCTTATCTGAATTATCACTAATATTCATCAAAACACGCTTTAAAATTTATGAGTCAGCTACCATGTGGACAAGATTTTATGGGAAATTTTAAGTTTGCACGCGCCTTTAATTTGGTGATTGCATTCAAAAACTTGGTCTAGTCAAGTTCGAAATTTATTTTGATAAATAGTTGATGATAGTTAATCGGGATCTCTTCTATAGAGGTCTCAAAATCATCTATGTGGGCACTTTGCTCCAATAATGTAAGCAGTTCTGGCAAAGGGATGGAAAAGCCCAATCATAGAAAACAAGATAGAAATTTGATAATGGGCTGACATTAGTGGGATGGGCTCTTCACCACAAATGCCAATGGCCCAAATTGGTATAGTGGGTCCCTTCCTCTTTTTCTTCATTTTTGCAATTTAATAATCTTTCGTCATCCTAATTGATAAGTATGTATATGAAGAAAAAATCGAAGTTCATAAAAGTATATTTGTAATATCTCCAATAATTTCATCATTGATGAAATTCGAAAACTTCAAAGTTGAAATTTAGAGTGGCCCTACGAAAGGCTTTTTGTGCAAATTCACACAAAATGTTGGAATTACCCCCCAATGACCTTGAAATTTGATGGCCGTGAACTTTCAAAAGTTAAAAACTTGTTAAATTTGAAGTTTTGCTCACGAGTCGAGCAATGTTAACAATTCAAGATCACTCACATCCATCAGATAAAATGTACCGTACAACAACAAGTAACTCTTCATAATAAATTTAATATGATAATATGAAAAATAGACATGGCTCTTAAGTTGTGTATATAAAGATAAACTTCATACATTTATATCAATAGTTTATACGATTGAAGTTCGGACATTCAATTTTTTCTTGCTAATAATCCTATAACTTCGATTCTCATCCCATCTATTTTAAATTCGACCAAATGTTTAACTTAAAATTGATATAATTAAATTTATAATGAGACTAAAAATAATACGTGAATTATTTTGATTATATAATTAAATGATACTTGAATATTTTATTCATTTTACCTAACATTAGTTGCCACAATATATGCACATCACAATAATTAAAAAAATAAATAAATTAAGGGACACCATATTGGGCATTATTGTCCATCACTCAAATTGGGGACCATGAGTTATTATGTTCTTTATATAATTATGTGACCTCATAAAGAAGGAAGTGCACAAATATCTGTTTTTAGGATCGTCATTTAATTTTTATTTGAAATTGACTTTCTTTTGTTAATAAATTTATTTATTATGAATACAATTTCAAATAGTCATATCTAAATTTTAATAACCGTAGATATTGACGTATGAAATATGATCCCGTGAAAGTTAAACATCAGACTTTTTCAATTGAAATTTGTTATGACTTGCCGAAGTCATTTTAAACATTTTTTTAGGGTTATTGTAGGGTTCTTCATCGAGGTAACTTAGGGAAGTTTAAAAATTAGTTTTAGAATTTCGTTTTAATTTTAAGTAAATATAAATTTATTAACAAAAATTAATAAATAGATATTATTTATTAAATGACAAAAAATTAATAAACAAAATATATATATATATATATATATCATTTTTTCAATTAAGAATATATATGCCCTAAAGCGCAAAATTGAGAGTTTATTTGTCCGTTTTCCCATCATATGATGCTTTGACAAACAAATTTAACCTATTGAGCTAACCAGAGGTCAAAATTTAAAGAGTGGCCTCATGAAAGGCTATTTGTGCAAATTGCACACAAAATATTTAGGAAACTACACCCAATGATTTTAAAATTTGATGGTCATAATCTTTTGACCCGGCTTATTTCATGGATAAATTTTTAAGGTAAAAATAAAAATTTATTAAATTTAAAATTTTATTTATAAAGTAATCGACGTTAAAAGTTCAAGATCACTCACCTTCAAGATCATTCTTGTAAATCATCCTAAAATCTTTATGCAATCGCTTAGTTATAAGATAAGAATTATGTTTTATGTATCGCGGAAAATCAGTTATATTTAATTCTGGTTGGCCTTTTACGCCTAGCCATAAGTCATTTCCGTATTTTATCACATACGTGATTTCAAACCATAGCTTATCCATTTGTAGAGTCGGTTATATGAGTTAATTCATATTTGATCCGATTTTAGTAAATTTCGATTAGATAGAACTTGAATATTTTATTCGTTTTACCTAAGTGTGCTTATCAGACCGTCTGACTCAGTTTTGAATTTACCTGTTTGGCTTATTGATTATCGATTTTTAGATATGCTAAATTGTGATAGAATAGTTAAAATATCGATGATCGACTATCAATATATCAATTATTAATCGTTAAATATTCGATTATCGACCGTTATGATTCACCTAACTTATAAGAAACTTTTAATTTCTCTATCCTTTCTTCTTTAAATATTTACTCCACGTAAGACTCAAATAAATAAACATATTTCATACACTTAATAGCGACCTATACAGTCAACTAAATAATAAATAAATTAATTAATTAAGAAACAACAAATTGTATATATCTATTATTATTAATATATACATATATATATATATATATATATATATTAATGTCACCTCACAAAGGCTATAGGTCTATCTATAGATTAACATTTTAAGTTATTTATAAAAATATATCTAAATTATTATTTTTTCGTTAATTAATATTAAAATACATTTCATTATTGAGTTGGTTAAATATTTAAAATCACTTGATAATAAACGTGTAAAAACTTAAAAAACGCAAAAAGATCGGTCCACATGACATTTGTAACAACTAATTGAGCTAATTAATTGTTTTAATAAAAGGAGTGATAGTTTAGACAGATAAGGCACAATGGATGGTTGAAGTATGAAACTCACGAAAAATGATAGTTCAGGTATATTTTTGACAATTAGCTATAATATTTTTTGTATTTAATTAAGAAAAAAAAGTTCAAATATGTCATCAAACTTTCTGAAATGACTCAGCCATGTCATTCGTTGATAGTTGAGTTTATTTATGTCATCGTCGTGATATATTTGGTTCATTCGTTCCATTAATCACTAACAAAACCCTACTACTATTAAATTTCGCCACATGACATTATTTAAACCCTTCATTATTTACCAGCCCCCACCCCACGTACCTCATTTTACGAGTGACATATGTGAATCATTTCATTAAGTTCAACGGCATATTTGAGTCTCCTCATTAAGTTCAACAATTTTTAAGATAGAAAAGGATGCACTAATTAATTGTTATATTCAATTTCGACACGTAGGTATATTCAAATTCGTAACTGTTTATTTATAAAATTAATTTTACGATTAAAGTCTAAAATCTAAAGATACCATAATCAGATTTGTAGAACATGTTTTCCTGAAACCCTTTTGTCTGTTTGTTTCTTTAATTTAAATAAATTTATTTCCACTTGTTCATGTATTTATGAGAGTTTAATTTATATACATAGATAATATAAAAATATTTTATTTTAATTAGTTAAAAATTAATTACAAGTAACTTTCTATAATAAACACGAATTTAATAATTTGTAAAACACAGTAAACGATGTGTCAGCGACATATTAAACTATATTAATAGTATAATAATTAATCTCTCCGAATATATATTATACGAAAGTAAAAATACGAAGATTATAGAAAATAAGATGTACGAAATTCGAGAAATATTAAATTCTCAAAACTCAAAAAGTAATGACTAGGAAATCTAATTGATTGAAGTAAATGTAATTAACATATTAGGACTAATTATGATTACTAGCAAATTCAATTCAAAAACTAATTAAATAATGAAAGTGATTTAGATCTCTAATAAAATAATAAAAGATAATAATTAGTATAAGATTAATTACCTTCTTCAAATAACCGAGCAAGGATCATAAATATCAAGCATAGAATTAATCTTTTCTTTTAAAAAATCGTTCTTGTAAGGTTGTAAGATAAATTCAAATCATCAATACATAAAGGTGTAAAGAAAAAAACTCACAATAATATTGATAATAATGTTGTAATCCAAAAAAGAATAAAATTTACCCCCGATATATACGATAAAAATACTCCAACCCTATCCTATCGAATGAGATTCGAATCCTACTTTTAATATGAAATTTACTCCTCTCTTTTGAGGCTTCAGTGTGCCCCAATCTAACTCAGGACTGATAGTATAGAAATTCTTTTTACACTAGCACTTACGGGTGGATCCTAGAATTATGAGGTTTCAACTTTAAATTTCAACGTAGAAAAATATGTATAGATGATTTCTTCCTAACTACTTGAGCCTTGGATCAACTGTTGGTAAGAAATAGAAGGTATCCAATAAAATAATTGTTTGATAGGTAAGTTGGTATGAAAACACTGTTGTGCTATGAAAAAAAATCTTTTCTATGCAAATCTTTTGAGACGATGTTTTTGTACAAAACTTCAACAGGTGAGAGAGATGCGCGCAAACTGGCTTAATTGGATACTACCATCATATGTACGTACGTACATACGTACATATATATATATATATATATATATATATATATATATATATATATATATATAAGTCACATGATTAAATTAAATCCTAGTTGCTATTTTTGTTGGAACAAAATCCTATTTGCTAATACTATAAAAGGAACAAGTCTTCAATCCTTCCCCTCAACAATTCATATTCAACAACTCCATCATCCATTATAAGTGCCAAAAATCTGAAAATGGACATATCATCATCAAAAGATCAAAACAAGAAAATTATGTCCAAAGAAGATAATATCCTAAGTGTTATGCAATTGCCAATTGGTTTAGCCCTTAACATGGTCTTGAAAGTCACTATGGAGCTTGGCATATTTGATCTTTTGTCACCAAATGCACAATTATCCTCTTCCCAAATTGCATCCAAAATTCCAACAAAAAACCCTCAAGCCCCACTTATGATTGAAAAGATTTTGAGTTTTCTTGCTAGCCAATCTTTGTTGAAATTTACTCTTTGCAAAGAGGATGAAAATGGACCATTTTATAGTTTGACACCTTTGAGTAGAAATCTTGTCTCTAATGAAGAATATGGGGTTTCACTTGCTCCCACATTTCTCTTTATTAATGACCAAGCCATTGTTAATTCTTGGTATTTAATCTTTTCCAATATTTTGAAGGACTTTTTAATTTGCACTTGCCATGTGAATTTTTATTTTTTATTTATTTTTATATTGTCTTTGAATTTTAACATGTTATAGTAATTACTAATCTCACTTTTTTTTTTATTGTTGTAGATTACGTATAATTATCTTTTAGTTGATTTGATAGTATAAAAGAAATTTGCCATCAAGAATAAGAGGGGACATACTGAACCTACGTAGCCGTATTGCCCTTGGTTGGGGTTGTGTCAGCCTGCTTTCTACCAAAAAATGATTGAGGAAACCGACCGCACAGGTGAGAGGGAGATCCTGGTTAGTAAAGGTCAAGACAATGCCTCGCATGTGGTTAGCAAGAGGCTTGGTGGCGGGGCCTTATGAGGAAGGTCCCATCCCAATAGGGACAAACCCCCTCCCCCTCCTCCTTCCCACTTCAAGCGCATCTCTGTATCGACTAAATTATTCATTTGTTCCGGTGGATGTAGCCAATGAGCCATGAAAGTTAGATGCACGGGGCAGAAAACTCATAGTACCCCCCTTGATTGATCCAGTCTTCAGATAGTGAATCACCTGTTAAAGGGGCATACATGCATATCTTATTTGAGAATATAGAAATTAAACTCATAATTTAATTAATGTCTTTTTTTTATGCATGATCTTATTAAATATATGCAAATATATTTAATAATTTTGAAAGGAATTAAGTTATATATAATGACAAACCTTTTCCCTTATTTGTAAGGTGTCACTTAAAGGATGCAATTCTTGAAGGGGAAATACCATTCAACAAAGCCCATGGAATGGGTGTATTTGAATATCATGAAAAAGAGAGTAGATATGCTGGGGTATATAACAAATCTACACAAAATATGAACCAAATAACCATTGATAGAATTCTTGAGTCCTACAATGGCTTTGATCAAGATGTAAAACAAATAGTAGATGTTGGTGGTGCTCTTGGTTTAACAATGGCTTCTATAGTTTCTAAGTACCCTCATATTAGGGGTGTCAATTTTGATACACCCCATGTCATCAAGGATGCTCCTGCTTATCCAGGTACGATTTAAGCTATATATACTGACAATATAAGTGTTTTACGCTAAATGATTAAACATATCATTAACGTATTGACAATAGGTTAAGTATGTCCTCCTTTCATTTAGTGGATCCTGATTATCTTTAACGTTAATTTTTGAATTAAAATACCAATCCTTCCACCTATTTTTGGGCGATTGGGGGTCTAATATGAAAGGATGGATATTTTTAACCCGAAAATTAAGTTAAGGGCGATTGGAGTCCCAATAAGTGAAAGTAGGGCAAACTTGAACCTTTTTTTAATATTTTAAGGATATTTTTTTATCCTTTTTCAAATATTTTATGTATTATTAATGTTATTTTTGTTTTTATTTGTGATAGCAGGTTAGTTATCATTTTTATTAAAGTGTCAATAAATATTTATTATGGAGAGGTTTTATATTTCCTTTTTTGTTAGGGGTTGAACATGTTTCAGGAGATATGTTTCAAAGTGTTCCACAAGGAGATGTAATCTTCATGAAAGTTAGTATTCTTTCTTTTTAATTTACGTGATACATTTTTTCTTTTTTAGTTCGTTTTGAAAAATAATATATTTTTATATTTATAATTAATTTAAATATAAAGTTTCTATTTTATCATGAACGAAATAGTTTATAATCATATAAATATCTACAACTTGTTTTATACTACAAGTTTTGAAAAAAAAATTCTTTCTTAAATTTTCGTGCTCAATCAAACATCACATAAATTAGGATGCAGGGAGTATCTCTATTTTTACTGTGTTTTCTTAAAAAAATTCAAAATGAGTTTCCACTACTAGAAATAGAGATTTTTTCCATCGCAAATAAATGAGAATTTTGTGTTATATAACATGATTTTCCCATCCATTTCCTACCTAACCAATTCACTGGGAAAACACATGATGAGAAACAGATTCTCACTGAAATAGTGGAAAGTTTTGTGATTTTTTATCTGAAAACACTATATTTTTTTGTTTCCCACCGATTCAATCAAAATATCGGTGGAAATAACTACTTAACATTTTTAATGAAAAAAATAGTAATTTTTTCGTAGCGGTTAATATATAACACTATAGGTTAAAATTCTTCCAGGTTATTATATCAGATTTGACAAATTGAGTTACATATTATTGTAGGTCAAAGTAGCTTATCTTAATAATATAAAATTTTCTTTTCATTATCGGTGCACATAACATAAACTCATCAAAAAAAAAATCCTAACAAAAAGAAATTCAAATAAAAACATATATTAAATAAATTTAATGTGGGCATCTCTTATTAATTTTTGACTTTAAGCCATTAATTTTATCGAGTCGTCCTGACACATTAGATATAATATGCAGCATGTACTCCATGATTGGGATGATGAAGATTGTGTGAAAATACTGAAGAATTGTTGGAAATCTTTACCTAATTCTGGTAAAGTGGTGTTAGCTGAACATATAAAGCCAGATTATCCAGAAACTGATGATTTCTTTTCCAAGAATGCATTTTTTCTTGATGTTCTTATGATGATTGTCACTCCTGGAGGGAAAGAAAGAACAAAGAAAGAATTTGAAATTTTAGCAAAAAAATCTGGATTTGTTGGTTTCAAAGTCATAAAATCTGCATTTGTAATTTGGATTATGGAATTGTACAAGGAGTGATATTTTTTTTTATTGCTTTTGGTAAGGGGTGTTTTACCCCTTCACACAGCTTGTTACATATGGTTTCATAATATGTTATATTGTACTGTATTGTTTTGACGAATATAATATTTGAACAAATTGTATCGTATCGTTTCATAATGTGTTGTATTGTTTTGACGAATATAATATTTGGACGAATTGTATCGTTTCTTAGTAAGGGACGGTTGGCCCCTTCACAACTTGTAACATATCATTTCATAAATTATACTGTATTATTTTGATGAGTACAATATTTGGATAGATTGTAACGTTTCTTAGTAAGGGACATTTAGCCCCTTCACAGCTTGTAGCATATCATTTCGTAATGTATTATATTGTATTGTTTTGACGAATTCAACATTATTTGGATAGATTGTATCATTTCTTAGTAAGGGACGCTTGATCGCTTCACAACTTGTAACATATTATTTTATAATGTATTGTATTGTTTTGACGAATACAACATTTGGATAGATTCTATCGTTTCTCATCATTACATAATCTCAAACATCAGCATACATTAGCTATGCACACAATACATTACATTGTTATATAATGATGGATTTGCTGATATGATACGATGTAATTTAAATAACAATCAAAACAAATATTTTATATAAAATAACAAATACGATACAATACAATAGATAAGAACCATCTAAACAAGCCTTGCCTACATTAGCTATGCACACAATATTGGATTATTAAAAAAATATTCGATCGTATAGAGTGTACAAACGAATTAATTATTAAGAAATCAACACTTCCTATCCTTGATTATCACTCCTCCACCGCCTTATGATCAGAAGCGAATTCATAATTTAAATTCTTCGAGTTCAGAATTAATGTGATGATATATGTTACTCTTGAGACTTCAACATATATTTGCCAACAATGTTATGCATGTATAGCAACTCTTCATAAATGTTAAAATCATAATCTTGAAAATAATCCAGATTATGCGCTATAAAAGGAAAAAAAACGTGATTAAATAGTTTGATGAATATAAGTTATTTTGTTTTTTATATATGTATACATAGTTTGAACCAATGACGTTCAGTTGCTGGATTTACAGAACTTGTCGTAGATTTGTCTTTGCTCATATGATGTCTCTGGGAGGATTAAATCTAGATAAGCCCAAATAACTAGATTCGATTGGATCCACAGAACCTACTATATATCCATCTTTGCTCATAAAAATGAGATTTGTAATCTTAAAAATAATGCAAATTACCTGCTATAATAAGAAGAGGTGACCTAATAATATAAAAATTTCTACACCATCGATAGATATTCGTTAAACTCATAATTAAATATTTTTTTTCCATATGTATACATAGTTTGAACCAATAGCGATGGTTCAACAAGACCTATCGAATTTTTCGTGGATTCGTCTCTTGCTCATGATCAGGACGGAGTTGGCACTTCGGTTACGTGTTGACCTAACCCAATAGTTCTGGTCCAAACCTTGTATTTATACTAAGAAAATACAATGAATATGTATAAATTATAACTAATTTAGAATCCAATAACTTTTAAGGAACTAAAATCCTGAATCGATAAACTTATCCGAAATCATGATATCTCGGGAGGTCTAAAATCCCGAACCTATAATCTTCAAATCCTGGCTCCACCTCTGCAATCATGACATCTCGGGAGGACTAAAATCCCGAACCTATAATCTTCAAATCCCGGTTCCGCCTCTGTAGTCATAATATCTCTGAAAAGGACTAAAATCCCAAATCGGTAACTTTTAAAAGGACTAAAATCCCGAGCTCATCATAACTTAAGTTGCTAGTGATCATCATCTTGCATTGTGTTTCTTGAATTTTCTCCCCATTTAATGGCGTCAGCAACTGCTCTCTTTCTTTCGATTTCATTTATATCTTCTTGACCATCATCATCACGACCCTTTTCATCCATTGATTTATTATTATTTATTGGTGAATTACCCATAAAATTATTATGATTAAGGTAACTTAGGGCAGTTACAACATCACTAATCAATGGACGAACAGCAGCATCATCTTGTAAACACATAGCAGCAACAGCAACTGCTTGATTGAAACTTTTTTGGGGGAAATCATCATCTTCAAGAATTGGATCAACAAGTTCTATGTACCTACTTGTGTCTTTTAATATGGGTTCAGCCTGAAAATAGGTATAACAATAAATAAATTAAAAAAATCGAGTTTCAATTTTATGCATTGACAGTATAAAAAATCGTATAATACGTCTTTTTTGAAGGAAAAAAAATGTAAGAAACATTATAATATAAGGTGTGGTCTTGAACTTTTTGGCGCCGGTTAAACAAATAATCTTTTTGGTGCCCATCGGGTATAAGTTTTAAGTGTTGTGTGCGCATAAGTTAGTTTTGCCTATGCGGCGGGTGTCTCAAGAAGTTATAGACAATGAAGATGGTGTAATGTGTATTGTCTGTGTATTGGGCACGAGTTTCAGTTGTATTGATTTGTAAATAATTGAGCCGACACATATAATTTTTTGCAAATGAGGCCAGAACTTGTTTCCAATTAAGTAGGTTTACTATTTTTGACTTATTAGGTTCACAATCTCCCAATATATGTGGCGGTGTTCGAATTTCGAGAGTCAAACGTGCGTGATTTTTTCATATGCCTTATAAATATTTTAAGTTGTTATTTATTGTGCCATATAGTATTTTTTATGTAGCTTCTGAATATGTAAATTTTATTTCTAAAAATTTAAAGATTCTATATCTGAATTTTGACTCTTGAAATTCAAACTATAACACATAATAAGAAGACTGAAGGGTAAAAGAAATACACCTAAAGTATTCTGATTTCTCGAGTTTCATACCTAAACTATCAGGTGTGCGAGTTTCCTATCTGAACTATCATGAAATATTTATCGAAACACATCTCAACTATCAGTTCTTCTCTTGTCTTGCCTCAACGATGGTTTATATTTCAGGTAGAAAAAGGGAATAACTGATAGTTGAGATGTGTCTCGATAAATATTTGGTGATAGTTCAGGTAGGAGAAGGGAACACTTGATAATTCAGATAGAAAACTCTAAAAATCGAGATACTTCGGGTGTGTTTTTGACCATTAACTCTAATAAGAAAGAAGAAGAAAAAAAAAGAGGGAAGGATGAAAAATACACCTGAAGTATCATGATTCTTTGAGTTCTATATCTGAACTATCAGGTATGTGTGAGTTTCCTACCTGAACTATCATGAAATGTTTTATCGAAACACACCTTAACTATTAGTTGTTCCCTTTTCCTACCTGAACGATGATTTATATTTCAGGTACATAGGAAAAGGGAACAACTGATAATGGAGGTGCGTTTGGATAAACATCTTATGATAGTTCAGGCACGAAACTCCCATACCTGATCGTCCAGATAGAAAACTCAATAATCAAAATACTTCAGGTATGTTTTTGACCATTAATTCTAATAAGAAAAAAGAAAGAAGCAATTAATGTTTCACTTACCCAAGTAACTAAATTCTGTTCATGTCCATCCCTTGTAATATCAACTGCTCTTTTCCCAGTAATTAACTCCAATAACACAACACCAAAGCTATAAACATCAGATTTCACAGTTAATTGTCCAGTCCTTTGATACTCTGGAGCACAATAACCATATGTTCCCATAACCCTTGAAGAAACATGTGTGTTATCACCAGTTGGTCCAAGTTTTGCCAATCCAAAATCTGATAATTTTGCATGGTACTCTTGATCTAGCAATATGTTTGAGGACTTCAAGTCCCTATATATGACTGGTGGATTGGCTTTGTCATGTAGATATTCTAGTCCTTTTGCTGCATCTAGTGCTATTTTCATCCTTGTGAACCAATCTAGTGGAGTTTGACCTGGTTGAAGATCTAAGAGAGAGAGAAGAAAAATATAGCCGTCAGATCTTTTTATAATAGTCATTCACTGTAATAACAGTTTAATTACAATATAACGATCTTTTTATCTTTGATACTAACTTTCATGTTATGTTATAGTATATATTTAAGTATTGAATTATGTGTTTAATTGTGAATGCATATCACAGTCTTGCAATTTGAGAGACTAAAACCTCGAGAGCCAGGGTTGTGGGAACCATGATGGATTAACGAGCTAGTAAGTTATCTGTACAAATGATGTTGTTATAGAGAGGTTTGACCGTATATTATAAATGATTAATAAAGAGATGATCATATATAAATATTCTAGTCTTATTAGAAAAATGGTTTTTAAGTGAAAATAGAGAAAACAAGTTTTATAAAATGGCATATATTATTTCTTGTACTTTGGCTATTGTATTATTTTGTCACGGTATTGATTTATTACTATCTGTTGTTTCTTGTGCTTTCATTACTTTCTTTTTTAGAGTATTTTGCACTGTTTTTTCTTGAGCCGAGGATCTATTAGAAACAGTCTCTCTACCTCTGAGGTAGAGGTAAGGTCTGCGTACACTTCCCCAGACCCCACTTGATGAGACTACACTAGATATGTTGTTGTTGTAAGTTCTATAAGTGGCTTTCGGAGTTTATTAATTGTTTCCTCTCCACCCACCCTTTGACCACCCCATTCCCGCCACCCCATCTCCGCCTCCCACCCCACACTTATTCTTCCAAGAAACATTTTTTTAGAAAAATATCTTCCATGAAAAATATTTATTTCTTCGTATCAAACATACTCTAGGTAAAGCAATATTAACAACTTTTGAACGGATCACCTATTTATTAGCTCAATTCATTTTAATCCTTTTAAATTCAGCTAAACTCGTTCGTTCGACACTTATGCATGTAGTGTAAGAAGGAAAAAGATAAAGATAAATACCAAGTAGATGATCCTCCAATGATCCCAATGGCATGTACTCATAAACCAAAAGTCTTTGTTCTCCATCAGCACAATATCCTATCAAATTTACTAGATTTGTATGGTGCAAAAGACTCAACATTAACACTTCTACTAGGAATTCTTTGTTTCCTTGTAATCCATTTCTATCTAGTTGCTTCACTGCTACAATCTGAACAAAAAGAAAAAGAAGTTAATTAGTAAGTATATTTACGCGTATACAATATCTCTATAGCAGAATATATTGTATTCACAAGTATAATAATAGTAAAATACGTTGTATTCGCGTGCATGATAAGCATATGTATATGTATACAATATTTCTATGGAAGAATACACATTATCTGCGTGCGTAACAATAGTGAAATACATTTGTATCTGTGTGCATCATAAGAATATTTGCGTGTATACAATATCTCTATAGCCGAATGCATTATATCCGCGTGTGTAACAATACTGAAATACGTTGTATTCACGCGCATGATAAGTGTATCTGCTCGTATATAATATCTCTATAACAGAATACACCACATCCACGTAGGTAACAATAGTGAAATATATTGTATACGCATGGATAGCAATAGTGAATATACTATATTCGTGCGCATGATCAGTATATCTACGCGTACACAATATCTCTATAGCAAAATATATTGTATCCGTATGCATAATAATATCAAACTACATTATATTTGCGTATTTAATAAGTAAATTTTACACGTATATAATATTTCTATCTAACTATATTTGCGAGGATAATAAGTGTACCCATACATATCTACTGTAAAACTCTAAACTATCCCTATATTATTAGGTAACATTTTAAAACTACCTCTATCCTCTTTCAGACTGTTTGCACCATTATAGCGATTTTGGAGGCCATCTTTTAAATTTTGTTCTCGTTATTTGCACCCTTATGGACCGTTTGCAGGCTACTTTTTAAATTTTGTCCCTGTTATCTATTTATTTATTCTAAAAATAAATCCTCCTATTGGAACACAAGTTTGAAGAGTAGACTCAAAAAAGGAGATAAGCCGTGATTATTTTCAGATTACGAGGATATAATCCTAGACAGGAGTTCGTGAAAGACACGAATCAGGGTATATAGTAGGTTAGCAGGAAATGAGAGTAGAGCGTTATTTAGCTAATCTGTTCATACTAGCAGTCGTAGTATTATTTTTGTAATGCTTGTCCTTAGATTTTTAATTATCTGTTGTTTCTTGTATTATTTTTGCTTTAGTTAATATTTGATATGTGTTGTTACATCCACTACTTCTTTTTTCTGGATATATTGCTTTCATTTATTTATCCTTAAGCCGATGGTCTATCAGAAACAACCTCATTACCTCTGAGGTAAGGGTAAGAGCTGCGTACACGCTACCCTCACCAGACCCTTTTGGAAAACTATATTGGATATGTTGTTGTTGACGACTCAAAAAAGGTTAGTTGCGCAAATTTCCCCGTCCTCCCAACTTAATTAATACCTAACTTGTAGATTGTCTGGTCAAGCTTTTAAAAGGTTAGATGCGCTTGTTCTTCATAAAATAAAAACACTTATCATACGATAAGATTTTAAATTTGTAACGTGCAGTACTTAATTCACACATCACGTGATGTTTGTACCTGATCAGTTTTGTCAAGACGCCCCTTGTAAACACGTCCAAATCCACCTTCACCTATAAGACATTCTTGTCGAAAATTCTTTGTTGCTGTTGCTAATTCTCTGAATGTGAATGTTTGAGCTGCAACATTGTTGTTTCCCTCTTCTTTGTTAGAAGCCTTTTTGTGGTTAGTTTCTGCAAACAAAAAATATATGGGAAATTTGATCTATTAGGGAAATGAAAACATTAACCATAAATACTGAAGAATTAACCTGAATAGTCGTCCATCCAATTATTTAAATAAAAAATAATAGATGAATGTATGATATGTGTGTAACTGTATATAATCAGTGTATAATTTCTATATACTGGCTAGAAAAAAAACACACTGAATCAGACTGGTTATTTGGGTAAAAAGAAAGAGTGAAGGATCAAAACATAATGCTCTCCCGGAAAAAAAAAAAAAACATGACGTTATCTTTTTTGGTCCTTACTCATAGGTTGACAGCTATCGTAAAAATAGTTTAAAATATGGTAGATACTTTAATTTGAACATTAAATTCGCCCGAACATGCATCACCTAGGCACATGGGAATGTCATGATTTTACCGATCATCCTTCAATTCAGAATTGACGTATAGTTGATTGATTGATGCATTCACATAACACGAGAAAAATCAATTCTATACTATAACTTATATATGAAAAATAAAAAGAAGAAGGAACATTCTTACCAAATCGAGATTGTGGATTTGATGGTGTTTGTGTTTGTGTTTGTGTTTGCGTTTGTGGCTTTGGCTTTGAAGGCGATTGTTGCAATATGGCCTCTCTTTGAGGTTGAATCGCGGGCGATGCTTCACTTTTTTTGCTATTATTATGTGAGTTTTTCGATGATGACTTCTTCTCATGCGACGAAAAACATGAAAAACAACTCATCTCTTTAATTTGATCAGGAAAAAAAAAAAAGAAGAAGAAAAAAAGATCAAATTATCAAAAAGATCGAAAATGTCAAACCCTTCTGATCAATCGATCTATCTTGCATACGATAATTTAGATCACGAGAAAAAAGAAGAAGAAGAATTCCAATAATGTCATACGATTGAAAGACAATGTCAATGAAGGACATAATATATATATAATTGTTCACTAATAATGTCATTTAAACAAAATAAGTAACTTAATTAGATTGAAAATGCCATAAATAAAGATGTTTAACTAGAGGCAAAGAGAAAAGGAGGGGGAAAAAAAAGAATTTGATAATAGTTTGACTAATAATCTTGTCTTAAATAAATTAATTTAATTTATATTAAGATGATTTAGAGCAGATATACTTCTTATTAACAAAATAGTGTATCTGTCATCTAATAAATAATGTATATTTACCTTTTTCGTTAACAAGACTATTTTTACTGAAATTTTTTAAAAAAAAGAACCTTAAAATTGATTTTTTTAATTTTAACAAATGTTACGTGACTTTAAAAAATTAACTCACTTTTTTTTTTATCCCTCGGACCCAAACCCACTAAAAAAAAAAATCTTTCTATTATTTAGACTTGACGCAAACCCATTTATGATCAAATAAAAGAGAAATTGAATTTTTTAACGAAAAATATGTCAAACTCTAAATCGCCAAAATTTAAAGGCATATTTACTCCTTTTTCCTTGTATACATATATGTATACTTATAGGGGAAAGTCTATAACATTTAATTAGTTGATTTGGCATGTCTATTTTATTTTCTGTATTAATGAATTTTTCGATCAGATTTATTTTTTGAGTAAACAGTCATAATAAGTTTAGTGAATTTCAAGTGATAAAAATTCATATAATTGCCTCGACCCAAAATTCTGAAGTTTCTCAGTGAACTGATTTAGTGGAAAATGAATAAATATATATATATATATTCTATAACATAAATTTTTCATAGTTTTGCGATGGAAAAACTTTTGTTTCTAGTAGTAAATAAATGGAAAAAAAATTACATAGTTGCCCCATCAAAGCAAACTATTTATAACTCACTGCACCTTTACTTTCATACCTCCCTAATTAATTACAGAAAATACCTCATCTCGCAATCCTTCATGATACCATCATAGTATATTCTTATATTGTCATGGTATCATTGAGGATAAACATTCCTTTAGGAGTACACCATACTTGTTCAATTTATCTCTTTAAACTTGAATTCCATGAGGCGGACCTTGGAAAGTTTTAAAATAAGAAGGAGGAATTCGCAGATTTTCCAGATGTAGAGTACTCAAGGCTCCTCAATCCTTTATGATACCACCACTGTATATTCATATACTGTTATGGTACCATACTGATGAATGAACTATCCTTCAAGAATATATTCCTTAATCGATATCATGCATGATATCATCACAGTATATTAATATACTAGCATGATATACTTCATGATATTATCACAGTATATTCATATACTGTCATGGTATACTTCATGATACTATCACAAATTTTCATATACTGTCATAATATCTTATGCACGAAAGACCTTCAAACTCATAATGGGGCACGACTTATAATTAATTTGGATCGATTGGACATTTATGAAATTAGTATGAGAAATTCCATTTTGATGTAATTGGTTTAGTTTTATAATCCATTTTATCTACCTTTTCCTAAATAAAAGCAGACAAAAAAAATAATGCTTTTAATATAATTTTTAAATGTATAAATTTTATTTTAATAAAATTAAAAATTTGTATCTAAATATATTAAATATCAATTAATTTAACTCTAGTACTTGGAAACAAACTAAACAAATGGAAACAAAAGGATCACTATTTGTTTCACCTTCTATGTGAAAATTATCAAATCATGGGCTCATGATGTTCCTTAGGGGCATCAACTTTCTTGGGATTTGTGTAATGAGAAAACAATGAACAAAAATCCAAAATAAAATTCAAATCAATTTCTCCATTTTTTTTATTAACAAAAATAACTTAAAGAATTATTTATACGGTCAAACTCTTTTATAACGATATTATTTATTTGAATTTTTTTATTTTTAATATTGAAATATTATTATGAAGAATATATTATATAACATAACATGAAAAATTAATCTGAACTGATGGTCTATCAGAAACAATCTATCTACCTCTGAGATATGGATAAGATCTGCGTACACTATATTTTTTCCGAACCTCATTTTGTGGGACATATATATGAATTGTCTCTTGCTGTACAATTCCCAAGAAAGTTTAAAAAAACAAAACAAGGAAGAAACACAGAAAGACCAAGGGCAAAAGCTAGGTAACTACTATGGTGACAATAACAAGAAATTAAAGCTAGTACTAATTAATAAGTAACAAAAATTAAACTACTAGTTTGAAGAAAACAAGTAATATTAATGATGAACTTGTTGGTTATACTATAACCATTTAGTGAATAGTAATCACCTTTACAAGATCTTAATCAACATACATAACTCAGAGGAAAAAGTCTCGGCTAACTCTGTTCCAACAGTCGCGATAAAATAAAAGATAAATGTTCTTCAAGATGACTTGATATAAAGAACACGTTTAACCTTGAATGGGGTTGATAGTGAAAGTTGGGATACTTCTTTCTGATCGAGCTTTTTTATTCTAATCTTCTTCTTTTTCTCCACGTAGCTCGTCGGGGTATAGCTCCAACGAAATTAACTGAATTCAATATTTTCACATGAAATGTACGTAATTAATATATATGCGAAGATTACTAAAATTACAATGTATACTAACTTCTTAACTCTTAGTTGCAAAAGTACAACAAATTTAATGGCGAAAATATAACTATTGAACTCATCAAATCTAAATCTTAGATTCAGCTCCGACTAGTCAAGTTGTATAATTGGATGTGTTGGTTTTGGTTGCTTTTCCAAAGAAAGGACTATATGATTTAATCATCAATCACGTGCGTAATAGTAATAAAAAAGCAAAAAGAAAACAAATTAAATCTAAATCTCAAATTCACTCCTGACTAGCTAGCTTATATAATTAGATTTACTGAATTTGATTGCTTGTCCGAAGAAAAGGCTTTCTCATCTGATCAACTATGTAAATGATAGTAGTACATTTAACCAAAAAAAAAAGAAAAAGAAATCTTGTCAAATCTAAATCTCGAATTCACTCCTGACTAGCTGATGTGCTGAATTTGATTGCTATTTCCCGAAGAAAGTGTTATCTGATCTGATCAACTACGTAAATGATAGCCTTACATTTAACAAAAAAGAAAACAAAAAAAAACATGAAAACCCATGAAATCTAAATCTCGAATTCACTCCTGACTAACTAACCTGGCTTATATAACTGGATATATCGAATTTGGTTGTTGTTGCCTGAAGAAAGGGCTATATGATCTGATCAACTATAAATGGTAGCAGTACATTTAATAAAAAAACAAAAAAAAAACACTCATTAAATTTAAAATCTCGAATTCATCCCTGATTAGTTGGTTGCTTGCCCGAAGAAAGGTCTATCTCATCCTATCAACTACATATACTTAACAAAAGAACAAAAAGAGAAGAATCATCAATTACTTACCGATTTGATATAGGATTTTGCCCACTTGGAACTTCATGATCACCAACTTTAAATTCTCTATTATTATTATTAGAAGAAGAAGAAGAAGTAGAGGAAAATGAGTGATGAAGACTATTTCTAGGGATTTTTGTTGATTGAAATTTCATTGTTACTTTAGAAGGAGGATGACTTGGATGGAAAAGGATGAGGAAAATGAAGAAAAGGGTAAAGAAGAAAAGGAAAATTTGTGAGTTTTTGATCAACATAATATCTGAGAAAGAAAATCTATCCCCACAAAGAGCCCACAAGAGAAAGGAAAGAAATTAAGAAAGGAGTTTAAGTTGTGTACACTAATAGTCTGATACGTACATTATATATATATATACGGGTTCAGAAAGAAGTTAAGTTGTGTTTAGTATGAAGGAAGATATTTTTTACGAAAAATATTTTTCTAAAAAATATTACTTCTTTTCTTACTTATTGTGTTGGTGTTTATGAGTAAACATAAAATTTATCCTAAAAATAATTATATATAATTTAGGTAAATATTAATTATGGACATGGGTTGGGTGTAGTTGGGGGGTGGGGGTGAGGGGTAAGGTTTTGGGTGGGAGAGTTGGGGGGGGGGGGAGGGGGAGGCTTGGAGTTTTAGGTGTGGGAGTGGGCTATCTTTCGGTGTTTGTGAGTAAATAAAAAATATTATTTCAAAAATATTTAGATATAATTGATGCAAAATTGCAAACATTAAGTATGGGCACGAGTTGGGTTGGGTGGGGTGGAGGGGTAGGGTTGTGTTGGGGTGGGAGTGGGTGCGGTTAGGAGGTTCTAGGGTTGGGGTGTGGTAAGAGCAAAGACGGAGTCGGAATTTAAAGTTTAAGTCTATGAATTCTGAACCTGTCATCAAACTAATAATCGTTATAATTATTGGATTCACAATTAAATATATAAATATATATATATATATATATATATATATATATATATATATATTTAATGAATTTCATAATGTAAATTTACAAGATCTAAATAAAATTATCTTTTACTAGGTTTTTCAAAACCCGTATTAATACCCTACCTACGCCTGAGAGAGTAGGAGAGACAATTAGCATGAAATGTCACTCGTATTAAAACCTATTTTCCTTTCTTTCGTCTTGAAAGTTATTTTCTTAAATTTCACGAAACCTTTTTTTTTTTTAAAGAAAGAAAGACCAATCAAATATCTAAGAATTTAAAAATATTTTTCTTCATATCAAACACATTATATAATTGCATTTTAATTTGTTATAACATGTTATTTTCACTAGTCTATTTTCAAGATTATCCTATTATGTGATTGGAAATTCCAGAATTGGAGAAATTAAAGTTGATGGAACATTGGAAAAAAGGAAAAGGTTTTGGAAATTTGATAAAGATTTCTGTTGAAATAAAGAACCTACTTAACTTTTAAGAAAAAGGTTCCAAGATACTTAACAATTTGTGCCTCTTTTCAATGAACATTTAATTTATTTCTTTATTAATTAAAAAGGGATTAATTTCATCTTGTATTAAATTATCTATCTTTTTTTTATATATATTTTTTAAAAATATTAAAATTAGAAGAATTTTTTATTATTTTATCTTTATTTATGTTTTATGATATTTTTTTTCATTAAATTTTTACTCTATTTATGTGTCATTACTTCACAATTGAAGTATTTATAGTTTTCAAGAATAATTTCTTCTAAAAATAAAATGGTAAAAGAATTAATTTTGTCTTAAATTTTTAAAATAAAAAATAATTTAGCCAACTATTTTTAAGTTTTGCCTTAGTTTCTCATCTAATGAAAATTTGTGGGTTAAAGTATTTATTCGGCATAAGTTTGTATAGTATTCATTCGCAAGGCAAAAGTTTAAAAAACCTTTGCCTTGTCCTGCAAAGGTTTAGAGAACTTAGCCTCTATTAATATAGGTTCGTATGAATAAGTTATGTTTTGTGAATTTTTTGCAAAAGTTTAGAGAACCTTTGTCATATCCGGCAAAGGGTTAGAGGACTTAATTATTGTCTATCAGCATAAATTCATATGAACAAGTTATATCTTGTAAGGCATAATCCAGTGGTGAAACTAGAGATTTTGTTAAATATGTTCAAGAGTTAATATATGTGTATGAAAAATAATTTATGATCTATATACTCCGCATAATTTTTTGTTTCGACTGGCCACCATGTCATATACGTAGCTATGCTACTAGCATAACCTATGCCTTACGATTTTGTCTTATGATTATTTTACAAAAGTTTAGAGAACCTTCGTCTTGTCCGACAAAGGTTTAGAAACCTTAGCCTCTTTCAGCATAAGTTTGTATGTAAGGAATAACTTGTTCCTTGCGATTTTTTTTTTCAGTATCAAGAGTATTTTCGGCCACATTTTTAAAGAAAAAAAATTAAAGATAACAAATTTGAGGGACAAAAATTAAAATACTATCTCAAAATAGGGGCATTTGAATGACCCTTTTATTTGTTTTTCACCGGATATTTGATACCTGTATTAGCGTCAAACTAAATCTAGATTCTCTCATTGCAGGATCTATTTCTATGGGCGATACTCCAAACAAAATTACTTTCCTTTCCCAAAGGTTCAAACCTAAAGGTAAAACGATTTCAATCACTCTGTCATAACTCACATTAATCAATAAAAAGAAATAGAAAAGTACAAATTAATTTGGTGAAACAAACTTATAAAATGCTTTTAGTGTGAACACTGTTTTTTACCCCCTACCCCCCCCCCCCCCCTTTTTTTCTTTTACATTATTAGCTGGATATATTTGACATGACTCAGATGGACAAAAATATTTTGTCTTTAATAATCTTTTGTTGGTGAACTCTGGACATGTGTTCACTATACATTGTTGTGAACGATCGCCAACTATATTTATATTAATCAGTTGGCGACTTTAGAATTTTTAAAATATAAATATATTATTACGGAGAAGTAAATTTAAAATTTAAAATTTACGTGCAGGTTAAATTATTAAGTTTGTATCACGGACTTATTACTTTTTTGAAATTGAAAAAAATTTAGAAACCACTATAATTTACTAGCTATTTATGCAAACGACCCTATTATTTCAATAATTATCATTCATATAAATTTTTTTATTGTTATCAGCCTGTATTAATTGTATTAGTTTGTGGTATAATAATTGTATCAATGAATACAATTCTGACTAAAATCGATGGATGGGGTCTTTTTAAAAATGAAAAACATAATAAATTAGTGTGTATCGCGCCTGAAAGATCTCAACTTTCAAAAATAAAATACAACTCTTTATCTCAACTTTCAAAAATGAAACACGACTCTTTACTCTTCTATAATTAGAAGATTTAACTTGAATTTTCATTGATTAAACGATAAAACGGAGCATATCCACAAGCAAAGTTGAATTCAAAGATTGCAAATCTGAGCGAAGTAAAGCGAAAGAGCAACCAGCGAAAGAAGGAACGAAGTAACTCGACCAAACACCGTGAACTCAAATCTACAGACGAAGCTTCACCGATACAGGAAAATACTAACTTCCCTTGTAGTCATTCACTCTACTGTATCAATTGTTACCAACTTGTATTCCTTCACTCTACTGTATCAATTGTTACCAATTTGTATCACTTATATTAATTCGCTCTAATTTCACTTGTATTCGTTCGTAGGTGTCAACACATACAATCAAGATAGTTTGTATGCGCTCGCTCAATAGACTGTATTCTCTCTATTATACACCGAAATACAAGAAAATATATACATAAATACAACAAATAGTGGTCCGCATACGTGAATACAACAAACAGTCGTCCACCATCACAGATACATATAACATACACTTGTGTAACTATAGTTTAGTATATCACACTTATATTTTATGAAATTTATCACACTGAAATACAGTAATATATACAGTTAATATATCACTTTATGTTACTCCATAGCAGAGAAGAGAAGAAAAGTTCATTGGAGATGACATTTTTTGGCCAAGCAATAAGGTCACCCAAATAATGCTTTGCTACCAATTTTAAAGTAGAAATCTGATTTGACTTAATAAAAGTTTACTTTGATTAAGGTAGAATAGTGATTTTAATATGTCCAACCATTGAGAATTTTGAAAGAATAAATCAAATAAAGTAGTTGGATTTGGGATTTTAAATTTATAGATTTTCGATTTTAATTTTTTGAATTTTGAGTTTAATATATGTACATATTCAATGAATTTCTCAATAAATATATATGATGTGAATCAAACTTATTAAGTTCTGCGGACCTATACTTCTCATGCTAGCTTCGATCTTAGTGGCCTAGAATTGTTGCTCGCAAAGTCTTTATAGCAAAACCGCAAAATCCGATCCAATTTATCGTAATCGATTAGTTAACATGTTGGTTAACCGTATTCCGAAATACGGAAAAAAATTATTGGCTTATCAAATTATCTATCGAGCCGTGAAACCCCAATTATAGGAAATGTCTTTTAAGTTATACACTTTATCAGTATGAATAAATTTTATACTATCAATGTAATTATAATTTTCATATTATCATATCATCTGAAAAGTTATTCATTTTTATAGATCCACTTAATCTAACAATATATAAAAAAAAGTTAGACTGTCGTAGATAAAATATAAACTCAATCTATATAAGGTATATTCGCTAACAATATAATTTTGATAACATGAAAAATCAACTAAACGACCCACTATAACTAGCTAAAATAAACTGATAGTATAAAAATTATTTATAATCAATATGTATAAAAGTTAAATGAAGAAAATTACTGCTTTTAATAAAATTATTGAGTTCTAAATTAATACAAGTATTTTATATAAATTTAATTAACTTTTATAACAGATACAAGGTTTGAACCGATACTTTAGCTTTGCCCACGTGAGTAACTAATAAAGATTGTGTTTGAGTAGTAAATACTCTTTCATCCTTAATCAGATTTTTGGAGTTTGAGCCTTGGGTATGGAGTCACCTTTTGTTAGGAAGCGTTTTACCCTAACCTCCTCCAACCCCACTGTGAAACTTACTGATGTGCATTCAAATTTAATCGAAACCCAATACAAATATCAAACTCCGAATAAAAAATCAACTTAAGCAGATTCGTTTCCCGAACTCTAATTTCACCTCATAATTTATACATATCACATGTGTCTTATTTTGTATGTACATCTAGTTTGCACCATACTAAAACCCTAAACTTGAAATCCTAAAAAACAGAAATCAATCAACATGCCAATTGATCTCTGAATGTAGATATCTCCTCAAATATTGGCAGCCTTCTTGATTTGGGCCGGACCCATTCATGAATCAACTGTTCAAGCCCATTTACAAAATCGTCATCCAAATCGAGGCCCGGTATATTTTGCAAGAAGGGTGGAGGTTGCTTCGAGTCCAATTCCAACAACAATTCTTCAACTCGATTCTTCGTTTTTGTATCATTGGCGCCAATATATTTACCTCTCCAAACATCCTCGAGAATATAACGGGCCTCATCGTACCGGGCTTGCTTGATCAAGCATTGGGCCAGGTTGCAGGCCTTGTTGCTGTCTGCATAAATCATTTGGGCTTTCTTGTACACCACTTCTGCAGCCATAAAATTTCCCTTCTGCATATAAGCCCAACCCAAATTACCCTGCAAAAGTATAATTTATTTAGACTTCTATGGGAAAATAGATACTCAGATTTTGACGTCATCATTTAATTTGTGTTCACTTTTCAAAAAAATTTGTATGTGTATCTGCTTCAGGATAACTTCATAAACCATATATTTGAAGTTGTGTCTGATGTTTTATATAGCTGAAGTTCATGTTATCATATACATTGGATGAAACTTAGTCGTTTTTGTGGCTAAAGTTCAATCATTTTCGCCTCACTCCAGTTATTTTTGCTTGAACTTCAATCATATTTGGTTGAAGATACTTCAATTTTGTCCAACTTCAATCATTTTTGCTTGAGCTTCAATCACATGTGTGCATAAGCTTCAGACAAAAATGGTTGAAGTAAAGCAAAAATGAATGAAAATTCAACCATTTTCATATGACTAAAGTTTTGTCATTTTTGTTGGACTTCAATCATTTTTGGTTGATCTACGGTCATATTTATGTATAAACTTCAGACACAAATGGTTGAAGTCAGACAAAAGTGACTGAAGTTCAACCATTATTACTTGAACTTCAGCCAAGAAATGACCGAACTTCAACAAACAACAACAACAACAAAACCAATGTAATCACAGGTGGAGTTTGGAGAGGATAAAGTGTATCCAGACCTTATCGTCATCTTGATGAGAAGATAAAGTGACTGTTTTCTAATAGACACTCGGTACAAAAATAACTGAACTTCAATCATATATGACTATATCCGGTTGATACATTTCATCAAGCACCAATTAACAATAAAATTAAATAAAGTAGAATTTATGAATTTACCAAAACTCTTGAAGTCTCTTGGGTGAGAGTAACTTGAATCTTCTTTCCATGAGATCTGGCTGTTTTAATAGGCTTACCATTGAACAGCTTCCCTTCATGTATTTGTCTCAATTTTTGTTTCAATAACATTATTTGTTCATCTACTTTTCCACATTTCTACATTTACCCAAAACATAATAATATATTATTAGTGCATATGGTAATTCAGAAATTAAGCAATTATTGTATGTATCAAAAGGTTAAATCATGACATTAATGATATAATAAGAAATTTAAAGTTATATTATTTATAAATATAAGAAGGTATCATTCTTTAAACAAAATAAAAAGAAATTAAGACGAAATTGCTTTTATCCAAATAATAAAGAACAATAGTATATAAACACAAGGATGTGACTTAATGGTCAATGAAATCATGAAAATCATAACAGACCAAGATTTAAGTTTCATTCATAAAATGCTCGGTGATTTCTTTCACTATACAGTAAATCTCTCTATAACAGTCCTCCTCCATAACAACATTTCACTATAATGACCATATTTTCTTGTAGAATCGATCTTTCATGCATTATGTTATATTAGTTATGCTTCTCTCTATAATAACATTTTATTATAATAATCATATTTTCATGGAATCTATAATTCATGTTATGTTACACTCCCACCGTTTCAATTTGTTCATCCTACTTTTCTTTTTAGTCTGTTTCAAAAAGAACGTTTCTTTTCTTTTTTGATAACTCCCTTTCACGTGGCAGGTTTAAGACAACAATATTCGAAAGTCTTCTTTATTTTCTTAAACTCCGCGTCAAGTCAGAATCGGACAAACAAATTGAAATGGAGGAGAGTATTAATTATATATTCTCTGTAACAACATTCCGTTAAGACGATCAAAAAGTATGTATCATAATCAAACAATGTTATTATAACGAGGTTTGACTGTAGCGCAGTAAATATAAAATACCTTGAAGAGATCTAGGAGGACATTGTCAAGGGATTCTTGAGCTTGTTTAGAGCAAAGGGATCTAAAAGACTTGATAGCTTCAATGGCTTCTTCACTTCTATCTAATTGTTTCATCACAACAGCCATGTCTTTTAGTGCACTGTCCACTCTATCCCCTTCACTTATGGCTTTCCAAAACCATATTATTGATCCTTCTGGATCCTTCATAACTAGCTGAAAAATAATATATGATCATATATATAAATTAAACTTGTCTTACACTGTCAGCGTATAAAAGTTATACAATATATGATGACGGGTTGATCGATATGATCGCGATATAGTTAATATAGTGTGGCGGGGTCTAAGGAGAGTGGGGTGTACACAGATCTTACTCCTATCTTCGTGGGGTAGAGAGATTTATCAGTGGCAGAGTTAGAAATTTTACTGAGAGATGTCACAATATCAAAAAAAAAAAAAAAGTAGACACATGTAGAAAAATAAGGAGAATCAACATATAGTATATACACATAAAACTAATATTTTGACCTAGTTTAATAGTGTGATTTTCTGATGAAGGGGTGTCAAACGACGACATCCCTTAGTATAAAGTGTCTCTGCCTCTAAAGAAACTGTTTCTGAAAGACTATTGACTCAAAAAAATAAATTGTTTTTCAGAATAGATTTGAAAAAGAAAGATAAAGACAACTGTTTTTCACAATGCTATTTCAGATATCTCGAGTAAGGAGACCAGACGAGACGGATTTAATAATTCAAATTTTATTTCTATAAAAAAAAAATTATAAGGACATATATCTCTTGTTGATTCAACTCATCAAGTACAAAAGAGTTCAAAAGAAAACTATTTATAAATCTTTAACTTGTTATATACAGTAACTTTACTATATGAACGATTTATTTGATAGTGTAAAAAATAATTTATATCATCAAAAATTCAAATTTTTGCAAAAATAACCAATAATTACCTGAGCATGTTTGGCTCTAACATAAGGGCCATCACCAGAAGGAACCTTATGAAACACATGAAATAATTCTTTCTCTTTCCCCTCCTTCTTTATGCTTCCAACTTCCATTTTTTCTAAGGGCTTGTGTTCGTTGAAAACTTCTTTTTTTTTTCTTTTTAATCTTTTCTTGTAATGAATAGAAAGGTGAAAGCCAGGACTCAGTTTGTGTATATATAAAAAAAAATAATCTCTTATGTTTGAAAACAGATTTTAAAAAATATTTTAAATAATTTTAATCATTTAAGTTTGTCAAAGTTTTTGGTCTTCTCAAATATTTAACTTACTCTCAAATATAATGGACAAATTTTTTGTCATTTTCCCAAAAAAAATCTAAAGTGATAAGGCCATGAAAAAAAGATAATAAGAGACAAACATTATATGAATGTACACAATAATTCATCACTAGGGGGGACTCCAATATTGAACCTAGACCACTATCCGTCCATATTAGTTTAGCTATTTTATTTTTCGATTTTAGTATCACATGTTTTTTTTTTTTTTCGCTTCACTTGTTATGTTATTAGTGTTTTTCTATTTTATTTTTCATCGGGTTCTAGTAATCCGCATTGGAACCTGATTAATCTGTATTTGCATTGGGTAGGGTTCGTTCAAGGGTAAACCTAGCTATCAAGTATTTATCCATACCCAGAGCTAGAAACCGAGACTTCTTATTAAGGGAGGAACAACCCTATCGACTACACCACGTTCGTTGGTGGTAGTTATTGTATTATTTATTGTTGCTACTGTTCTCTTCTTTATTGTTTTCAGCATGGCTCTTCGCTATTGTATTTGTTTTGCACCACTTAATTTTTATATGTTTTACTTGAGCCGAGAGTATATCGAAAATAACCTCTCTATATACCTTCACAAGGTAGAAATAAGATTGCATACTGAGTATGTTGTTGCTGTTTTTGTTAACCATCATGCAGGAGCGGATATAGAGACTTGATTATATATTCACGTAAATTCAATAACTGTAGTGCAAACTCTGCATATATATATAGATTGTACATAGTTTATCATAATATTAATATAAAATTGTTATAAAAACGCATTTTAATTCTAAATTCGCCTCTACCCTCGTATCGTTCAAAACATAATTAGCTATCATAGGTATAATTAGAAAATGTAAGTTTTCAAAGTAGGTTAAATTGACCAATTACGTTGTGAGTTCACCCTCAATTTCACAAGATGGAGACAAATGGGCCCTTTAATTTTCATATGTTTTTAGATTTGACACCCAAAGAATCTAGATGTGCAGATTAACCCACATATTTTGAACCAATAAGAAAAGTCATGTAATTTATTAACCTGTGATTTTAACAACAAAGCGACTAACAAAAGGGTAATAGAATTCCTCTCTATTCATCACGACATCTGTTAACACTATTTCAATGAAAATCTATTTAGCACCATGCATTTTTTCAATGAGCTGGTTCGGTGACAAATGACTGAGAAAATTAAGTTGCATTAACCCTAGATGCCCATTCAATCAACTCACAAGAGTGCTCCAAATTAAGTTGCATTTGCTTCACTTTAAACCAGTTTTAAATCTGTTGAATTAAATCTGATCACGGAAAATGGTAAATACATACTATTTGTTAGACGGGGAGAGTATATATGCACTATTTATTAAACGACAAGGGTATATATGTACTACTTTTTTAATGAGGGATATAACCGCTCTAAATCGCAAAATTGAGAGGTATATTTTTAATTATTTTAAAATGCCATTCCAAATTATATGAATGTGAATCCATGTGAAGGATCAATTTATATTTAAAATTATAAGTATATTAATACATTTTATTTTTTAAGTTAAATTGTAGATTTTTTTTATTTTATTTGACCAAGTATAAAATTTGATTTAGTTACTATAAAAGAATTGAAAGATTTTGGTAAGTTGTTAATGTTTCCTCAAATTATATTCACAATAGTTAATTATTAATTGGTAAAACTTTCATTTAATACATTAAACAACTTAGCTATGTTGATTATGTTTGTTACCATAAAATTACAATATAAATTTTCTATTATAATTTTTAATATGAAGAAGAGATTACTTTCCATGATAATACTTGGCAAGTAAATCAATGACCATTGTGAAGAAATTTTCAATTCATGTGTATAAATACTCATGATATTTCATTTTTTCTATAGACATATTTTTTTAGAACAATTGAGCAATATATTTTATTAGATTCTGATATGGAGGGTAAGAAAACAGCAGGGCGTCAAAAAGTTCCATTGGCGAAAATAGAAAATGAAGCTAATCGATACGCTGCATACTCTAAACGTCGTTCGGGCTTATTTAAAAAAGCCAGTGAACTTGTTAGAGGATGTGGCGTCGATCTTGGAATCGTTCTTTCTTCGCCAACTGGTAAACCGCTTTCTTTTGTTCATCCAACTGTCGATGTGGTCATCGATCGTTTTATGAATCCTACACAAGAATTAAGTCTAGGAGCACAACTTGTTGCGGCACAAGCACGTAACAAGGTAAACCAACACAATGCTAGGCTTAATGAACTTGATGCAAGAGAAAAAGCTGCAAACGAAAAAATACATTTCTTAGATCAAATGAACGAGTCCATAGATATAGGTCAGTGGGAGAATATCGACGAGCTCAGTGCAGATGATATAGTCAAATTTGAAGCTTGGTTAAACATGGCTGAGTCTAACATGATCAAGCGATTGGAGAAGCTACAAGGTGGAGCTTCGTCCTCCTCACAGCCCCCATCAAAGAATGCAGATAACTAGTTTTAAATAATATTTTTATCGAAGCCCTATATATGCAATGGAATAAAACTTTATATTTATATATCCTTTTTTTTTTTGTTATTTGATTTTAATGATGGTACGTACTACATGTACTTTACAATGATTTCTATTAAGGATATTTATGTTTGTTTTCTTCATGTTAGATCTCTTAATACTGTATTATGAGTTTAAATTTTATGCGCAATAGCGTACCGATCTTTTAACATGTCTTAGACTATATATGAAGCACGACTTATTAAAATAGTCATACACGTACAATTTATTGTTCAATATAGATAAAATTTATTTTTAAATTAATTAGTCAAATACAAATTACTACACTTCAGAAGTAATATTTTTGAAAATTAATTTAAGTATCACACTTTTTTAACAAGTTAAATATATTTTTTTCAACCCCCAAACATAAAATAAAGCTTATTAATACATTTTCAAGTTAAATGACGGATTTACTTCTACTAAATTAAGCAAGTGTAAAATTTGATTTAGTTACTATGAAAGAATTGAAAGAATGTACTCAATGTTCCATCAAATTATCTTTTCAATGGTTAATTACTAATATGTAAATTTTATTTAGCATATTAAACAATTTGCTTATTTAACTTAAAATTTTAGATCGATGATGTTACCATAAAACTCAGATTCCGAGTATTAATACAATATATGTTATTATAATTTTTAATAGGAAAAAAGCTCAAATATGTCATCGAATTTTCAAAATTGGCTCATCTATGTCATCCATTAATAGCTAGGCTTATTTATGTCATCGTCGTGACATATTTGGTTCATTCGTGCCACTAATTACTAACGGAGCCCTACTACTACCATATTTTCCACGTGGCATTATTTAAGCCCTTTATTACTTACCAGCCCCACTCCTTTTTACGAGTGATATATGTGAATCATTTCTGAAAGTTCAATAGCATATTTGAGTCTTTTTCCAATCTCTTATCATGCCCCAATCACTATTAACACCCCAAATTTCACCATAAAATGACATTCATACTCTTAACTCACACATCCATATGTACTTTCACGTCCAGCTATATCTCATTAGTGTAGTCTATTTTAAACCCGTATGTTTTTTTCTAAAACAAATATTAGGTCATTTTTCTAAGCCATCATCACACCCCAGCCATTGTAATGCGCAAAATTCCACCATAAAAACACATACATACTCTTAATTAACACACTCATATGTACTTTCCATACCCAACTGCACTTTCACTAGCGTACTCTCTTTTAAATCCATCTTCTTTTTTTTTCTTCACTCAATTTTATGTGTTTTTTAAATCTTTGTAAAAATTCTTAAAAATTATGAATGATATACTATAAGATTAGATTCATAATCCAATTAAATAAGAGAGTATAGTTTTTCACATAAAATAATCATGTTATTTGTATAAGGGAGAGATTTTTCTTTTTAATTTATTATATATAAAATTATAAGTTTATTACATTAAATTAGAAAAAATGGAGGTTTATATTTGATTTTGATTCTGAAAGGTTGAATGTCATGCACCAATGATAAATAGAAAAATAATATAAGTTAATTTTATTACCCAAGAGAGTCATGTATTATAAGGGATTGAGAAAAAACTCAAATATGCCACTGAACTTTCAGAAATTGCTCGCATATGCCACTTGTAAAAAGGGGTGAGGCTGGTAAATAATGAAGGACTTAGATAATTAATGTCACGTGGAAAAATCTGATAGTACTAGGGCTCTGTTAATAATTAGTGGCACAATTGAACCAAATGTGTCACGTCGATGACATAAATAAGCCCAACTATTAACGGATGACATAGCTTAGCCATTTTAGAAAGTTCGATGGTATATTTAAACTTTTTTCCTTTTTAATATGAAGAAGAGATTACTTTCTATTGTAATATTTGACTAGAAATTTAATGACCCCGGTGAATATGTTTTTAATTTATGTATATATATACTAATGACATTTCATCTTTTTAATAAAACAAATTTCTTAAAAGTAATTGATTAATATATTTTATTTTATTCTAGCATAGAGGATAAGAAAATAATAGAACGCCAAAAAATTCCACTAGTGAAAATAAAAAATGAAGCTAGTCAATACTCTGCGTTCTCTAAATGTCATTCAGGCTTATATAAAAAATCTAGTGAACTTGTTAGAGAATATGACATCGATCTTGAAGTAGTTCTCTCTTTGTCAACTAGTAAATCACTTTCTTTTTTTATCCGGATGACTACTGTTGCGGTCATCGATCATTTTATGAATCTTACAATAGAATTAAGTGTAGGTGCATAATTTGTTGATGCAAAAGCACATAACGATGTCAATCAATACAATGTTAATCAAGCTTAATGAACTTGATGCAAGAGAAAAAGTTGCAAACCAAAAAAATTTGCTCCTTAGATAAAATAAACAAGACTAGAAATATACCTTATAGGCCCCAAAAACAGGAAAAAACCTGCCCGTTTTCTGTAAATTTTCGTTAAAGCTTATTTTGAAATTCTACACCTTAGCACCGATCACGATCCTAAATTGGGTCGTAACAGCTAGAGATATAGGTTGGTGGGAGTCCCTTGACCAGTTCAATGCAATGACACGATCAAGTTTGAAGCTTGATTAAATTCGGGTGAGTTTATCATGAACTATCTATTGAAGCAGCTAGAAAATGAAGTCTCGTCCTCCTCACAGCCCCACCATAGGATGCAGATAGCTAGTTTAGTATTTCGTAAATGAATCATCTTTAAATAATATCTTTAATCAACCCCCTATATATGCAATAGAATAAAACTTTAAATTCATACTATTATTTATGTGTAAGTTATTTTGTTACAATAATGGTACATCCTAGCTTCAACTCTCACTGGAGTATCACTCTTCAATTCATAACGTATCAAAACAATCTAAGTCTAAATGAGTTATTCTCACCTATTTATAAGTCTAAACTAACTATTATATAAATACCCTTAATGAAATAAGAATCTTCTTAATCTATTTAGGCATGATGGCTTGTGTCTATAAAAATAGACAGTTTTTGCATAAGTAACCTCTTTCTCCTTGCCCTAAGTAGTCTTTGACGTGGAGTCTTGTACTTCCGTTTTAGCATATTATTGAGCTTCAAGACTTCAATCCAAGCACTCTCTAAACATCCAAAGTAATGATTTGCTGAAAAAACCTTCAACTCCACTTTGCAAGGTCTTGATAAAACTCGCTTGCATCAGAAAGTTTGAAATTTGCACAAACAAAACTACCCAAACTAGCATGAAAAGTGGCTTAATGATCCATTAATGTGACCATTCAAATAAATCAATCATTAAAGATAAATAAATACTTGAACAAATCTAGATAAATTCTTGTAAACTTGCATGTAGACACTTTTCTGATAGGCTCAAAAATTTCATAATATTTTGTAAAATCAAATTCGAATAAGCTTACATATATCTCACACGCGCGTCCACATATTTTGCCTTGCATGTCTAATTTTCATGTGCGCGAGACTACTTCGTGAATTTTATTGTGCATTTTTAGACAATCATCGCTCGGTTCATATTTTGGGGCGACATTTTTCATTCTCATAGGTTCGAACTCGAAACCTCTGATTAAGAGGGTGAAGAGATCTCAACCAGTCCATCACAACTCATATTGTTCACATAAATCTCTAATCATTTAGTACAACGTGGGTGGGATTAAATTTGAGATTAACTTATTCCATATTTGATCTAAGATATTAGCTAATTCTAAGATTATTTTACTCCACCATTTATACTAAAATGATGGGATTATTATCTCATATAAAAATAGGATAAAGTAATCTCATAAAATATCCTTACTTATCTCACCCGATACATTGAACTACCAATAAAGTAGTTATTCAAGAACTATAAGGTAGGATAATTTATATAGATTACTAATAAAATATTCTACAAGAATTACTTATTTTAAGGTTATTTTTGTTTTTAATAATTTAATTCACAAATTATTATTATACTTTTTTTTTCAAATTCATATTTTATTCTGCATAAAATAATATCTATATTTTCGCATAACTTAAAATATAAGGTTATTTAGTAACACGCAATCAAATGCTTCATTAAGTAACACAAAGATTAATTTATCTTATGAAATCAATGAAATATTATATTATTTATATTGGAAATTAGTTATACAGCTAAGTCGAATATAAAATAAAAATCATATTATCATTTTAAAATATAATTTTTATTTTTATTTTTCTTATCCCCTATTCGTATAAGCAACAAAGGATTATAATTGCAATTTATACGACTTTACAAAAGAGATCGATCAAGACATCAAATACTATATTTGTACTCGATGTTGCTAGCAATTAAATACATCACAAGCAGGTCCAGAATCATGTTATATTCTAGAAATACGCTACTAACGGCTCTCAACTTACAGAGAATATTTAGGAGAGAGAAAAATCAAGGGATAAATAGAGTTGTACTCAGAAACATTCTTTACGTTATTTTAAAAATATTCTAATATTATTGTTATTATCTGAAATACGAGTTTGACAGTTACTCGAATTGAGAGATGACACGCGGTAGTCGAAGTCTGGTTAGGTCCAGCTCAACCAGGGGGACACCACACATACTCGATCGAAGACGCTACTCTTGTCCCTTGAGAATTTTGAAATAAGCAATGCAAGCACGTCTAGCTCTGAAATAGTAAGATCAGAAGTGTATTAGCGTCTGATCAGGATTAGCATTATCAATAACTGTTATCGAAGAATATGTCTCAATAATTTTTTAACCACGTACATAACGACTCTGTCAGATAGTTGTTGGACATTATGAGTGACGTACAACATGAAGGACGTTACTTAGGGTTAGGTTATAAAATTCATTACCTACTCTTCACTTATATAACATCTGATTTTCACCATAACAACCAAATTATGCTCACAACTGTAATGCAAGTCACGTAGCGTTAAAAATATATTATTTGATCATTATAATCCACGTGCCCTTCGAATATCGAATACAAATTCAGCTATTATTCTAAAAAGTCAAATTGTTTTATTTAATTATGATATTAAATTACACTAAAACGGTTTTTTAGATATGGAGATTTGTGAAAAATTTAAATAGAAATTAAAAAATTAAGAAAATAGATTAATATTGACTCTTCTATTTTGAATCCAACTATTATTTTTTGGGATAAGTTTTGCTATATAGTCAAACTTTATTACAGTGATAGTGGGTCTGCAAATTTTATGACCATTATAATGAGATATTGTTATATATGTATATTGCGTTTAACATTTAGATCGCATTTAGCTATTATAAATAAAAGTACACAAAAATTAGTTTAATGATTATGTATACCAAAAATAATGAATGTATTTGTTAATAAATTTAACCAAAAAAGATAGAAGCGTATGAATGTAAAAAGAGCAAACACCAGTAGCCTTTCCTCGTGATATTATGTTCCTAACTGATGAACACCATTTAAATAATTTTATATTTTTAGATATATGTATTTGAAATTTACTATGTGCGTAACATTAATGATAATTATCATAAATATTTTGACATTTAAAATTTTATACATAATATATTTCTTACAAAATATTATTACTCAATATTTGATATAACTATTATGAAGGCTTAATTTTATAAAGAATATGTTGTTATAATTGAATATCCTTGTTGTCATAGGTAGAATGTTATAGAAAAATAAATTATAATATAAAAAATAAAATTATGATAATAAAATATTATTATAACGAATGACACGATGTTATTAATCCATGTTAGATTTTTATAAAATAAATAAATAAATATATATATATATAAAAGACAAAAGTCTTGGAGTTTAGAAATTAAATAAGAAAAATTGCATAAGCTGTCTATTTGCACAATGTCATTTATTAAGGTGCAGTCACTTTTTTTTAAAAAAAATTGCAACCATAGCCAGTTAAGTATTTTTTTAATATTAAAATCAAAATTGGTTTCAAGTGTGAAGAAATGACTTTTAAATTTCGAGTGTTATTGAAAAAAATATTTGAAAATATTGAAAGGGACAAAATTTGGTAGTTTAAACTTTAAAAAAATTATTTTTAATTTTAAATATATATGTCTGAAACTTCAGATATACATGCTTGACGTTTGGTCTTGGTAAGCCAAACTACATGAAAGATTGTTGATAGTTTGTCTTTGGCAAGCTAAATTTTAGGTATGGTTGTCGGTAGTCTGGCCTTGACAATCCAAACTTCAGGCGAAGATATCACAAATAAGATCTTGACAAGCTAAATTTCAAGCTAAAATATCGAAAGTTTGTTGCCAAAATTCTAACGTAAATATTTGCAACTTCAGTTTCATATGTTTGAAGTTTATTTCGAAGCAATTAAACTTATATATTTTTATTTTTTTTATACGTTACGGCTATGATTTAAGTGGTACTCCCAAATTTGGCTAATTTCATGATTACTCCTAAAACTACTGGATTTTTTTTTTAATATTAGTTCTCATGGATGGTCCAAATTAATAAAAGGAAGGACAAGAAAATGTCACTCTTGACAAATGGAAGGTTAATTTTGCAAAGATGAAAATCAAGAGAGGCTAAAATTTAAAATTTTCCTGGACCATGAACCCAAAAGTTAAATTTTTTTTAAATAAATAAAAAACAATTATTTTTGCTTTATTAAAATGGAGATAATGAGATCAAGAATAATGACCACTAGAATAAAAAGGAAAAAAGAAAGATCACAAGAATATTGCAAACTTGTCTTTTAAATTTATAAAAGGAGTGTTCAAGAATCAATACAACTTAGAAAATTCACATCAAACTTTAAAATAGATTTGATATTCATATTACGTTTTTTTAGTTATTATTAGATCGGAATCTAAACAAACGAGCAAAGTTATAAAAAGAGAAAACTCCGTTATAAAGCAATCAACGAAAAGTAAAAAGACTATTGGCACGAAGAAGAAATATGATCAAATTTTTATATTTGAATTTATATAAGCTACTTATAGTGTAGATATTTTATTCCCAAAGACATAAAGCGCGATTTTGCATATATATATATATATATATATATATATATATATATAAAGAGAGAGAGAAAGAGTATATATTATATGTATACAAAATCTATATATTTGCTGGCTATTTTATAAATTAGTCACTTAAAGACATTAGACTGTAATTATCTGTAGGTCTACTTATAAGCTACTTGCAAACGGGAGCGGAGCTAGAATACCGAAAGAGGGTTCGAAAAATTATATTATATATATACGGTTAAAATTAAATTTTATGTATATATAGTAGATATTGAAACCTCTTAGCTTCTTTGTATATTTACTTCTTTATATTCTGATCGACTCCCTTAATAAAAATTCTGATTCCGCCACTACTTGCAGACTTCTTCAAGAAGCTAGTAGCCCGTTGCAAAGCTACTTATAAGCTTCGTCAAAAAACTGTGAGTGATAAATAAACAACTCAGTAAGTATATTCATAACACGAACAAACTTAAAAAAACAACGCGATATACTAAGGTTCCGCTATGCGTGAAACTAATTACAAAAATAACCAAATAGAAATAAATAAACTTAGTTACAAAATAAGCTAGCTTTGCTCTTCGTTGTCCTGCGTTGAATTCCAGCGCTTATTCCTTTTTATTTTATTTATTATTATTATTATTATTATTATTTTTGGGTTAATTCCATCACACTCACCCCCCCCCCGGGAACCTACCCCATCCCTCCTATTCCCCCACCCCTCGGCCCCCCACCCCCCTTTTCTCCTTCCTTTTCTCCTTTCTCTCTCTAAAACCTTTCAGCAAATTGTTCATTTTCTGCTATATTCTCTCTCTAAAGTTTCTACATTCCAAAGAAAAAAGTTATAGAGCTCTGAGAAGTTTCGAGAATCTGGATCATCAGAAGCAAACTTCGCCGGAGGTGGTGGACCAGCCGCCGATGGATGAACCGTCGACGAAATTCGATCCGCCTAGCTCTCCTTCTAGCTCCGGCGAAGTATCCGTGACTGTTGAGAAGGAAAATGACGGTACTACTGGTGCTGCTGGTGCTGAAGTGGACAGCAGAGAGGCAGTTGGTGGTTCAGTTTCCAATGGCGTCACTGACTCTTCAGGTTTGTTTTTGTCTCTGGAAGCAACTCTACTGTTTATCTCAGAATTCTGTCGGACCTAGAAATACTACTTGTATATTTTACTACTGTCATTGTGGAAGCAAATTTTTTTTTTTTAAAAATTTGTTGCATTTTAGTAGCCAAATCTGTAAAAAAGCAAGCAAGCAAACAAACAACAACCATGCCTCAATTTGGAGCAAGTTGGGATCGGTTATATATATGGATCCGTACTGTCCATGTTGCTCCATTTAAGCTTATCCCAGTCTGATATTAATACTACTAGTATATTTATGTTCTGTCATTGTGGAAGCTATTTTATAGCATTTTAGCAGCCGAATTTGTAAACAAGCAACGAACATGCCTCAATTTCGCGCAAGTTGGGATCAGCTATATGAATGGATCTGTACTGTCCATGTTGCTCCATTTAAGCTTATCCCAGTCTGATATTAATACTACTAGTATATTTATGTTCTGTCATTGTGGAAGCTATTTTATAGCATTTTAGCAGCCGAATTTTTAAACAAGCAACAAACATGCCTCAATTTCGCGCAAGTTGGGATCAGCTATATGAATGGATCTGTACTGTCCATGCTGCTCCATTTAAGCTTATCCCAGTATGATATTATGTAAAGTGAAATTATAAAGCAATTTAAGTTATATATATTTTCTACTGGCTAGCCGAATCTTTGCAAGTTTAAATTTTTTTGCTTCGTGATTGAGGATCAGTGGTGGATGTTAGTATGTCGCTGCGCCAAGTTGTTGATCTGAACTTTAATACATGTTACTCTCTGCGTCTCATTTTATATGAATGTTTTTGACTAGAGAGGAATTTGACAAAAAGAAACAAAGGAAGTCTTTTGACACATAAGCGAATGTATGCAAAGTACCAACATTGACCATACTAGCAAGACAACAATTTAACGAGGGATGGAAAGAGTTCACATGCTCCGTTATCATTCTCTCTAATAAAGAATCAGCTTTTATATTGAGTAGTGTTCTGACAAGTCATTTTAGTAAGAGCAAAATGGTGATATCAAGATAAAAAATGTTTCCAAATATATTTGGACAAACTAAAAAGAAAAGAACATCACATAAAATGGGACGGAGGATACTAATTTGGATCTGTATCCTCATAATCATGTATAAGCTGAACCTCCATGTTATTTTTAATGCTTAGCTCTTGAACTTTTTTTTTCTTGTGGGTCAATTCAAAGGCGTGTGTCGCTTATATCTGGCAAAAGTTCTTTTCTTTTTCTCCCTTCATGTAGACAAAGTAGATGGACACTTACAGGGGTAACCTTTTTCTTGCCTAACCTTGTTCTTTCAGTGTCTCACAGTCAATGAGAAGAGAGGATCTTTTAATTTGCAATGACATGCCTTTTTTCTTTTAAATTTGAAAAAAAGAAAAAACGTGTCTTTGATCTGAAAAATGGGATGGAATTTCTTCAGATAGGTCTCACCAACTATGCAATGCCAAATTCTAGTTCTGCATAATGCATAACCATTGGAAATGACTGTTCATGAGTTGTGCAACTGGAAATGCAGTTGATTACTGTGACTTCTGAAGCTTTTTGAACGGACCATCTGAAGCTGACTGCAAGCTTGCAATTTAATGTGCTAGGGGCCCCTGTGATGGAACTTACAAGAGTAAATACATTGCCTCTAGAGATTTTGAGTTCTGAGAAGCCACAATCACCTTCAGATCATCTTAAGTTGGGAAGATCAAAAACTGAGACACCGACACATAGTAGCGGATTTGCTCAAGAGGCAGCAAAGATTTTTGATAATAACATTTCTGAACAACAGAAGGTATAATGCATACTGATTTTATCATGTCACATTAGGCTTATTTCTTTTTCTTTTATGGTAAATATATCATGTCCAAACTTAACCATTCTCAAAAAAAAAAAAAAAATCATATCATAATCTTTTTGCACTCTTATCATTCTCTACTCTGCAGTCCCTTCTGTTGACATAACTTGCATTCTTTTCCATTTTCCCTTGCTTTCTTTCTTTAAGCCTATTATTGTAACTATCAATCTAAAAACGATCTGATTATCAAGACTCTGCATCTGTTATCCAGAATCTGGGATGTGGCTTTTATGCAAACACATTCCACTGCAGCGTTATGATTACTCCTGAAATATTGGCTGGAAAGATGTGAATGTCCAACCTATTTGGTTACTTGCTACAAAGCTGGCATTTCTTGACTTGCAAAATGGTAGAATCTTTTGTCAGGAGACGGACCTTGAACCCAGTTACAAAAGCTCAAAAACCTTCAAGTTCCTCCTAGAAAAACATGCCAATGCCATTTGAGTGTTGTGGGAGAACTAATTCGCTCTCAGAGTTTTCTAATTAGTTTGGACCTGCATACTTTACAATTTAGTCCCACCTCCCAATATATTACTCTTTCCTAAAATAGGAAAAAATACAATATTCATACATTTAAATTAGTATTTATAAAAGAACACATCCAATCTCAAGCTAGTTGATTATAGTGCTGAATTTTGAAATTGACATCGCTTCCTAATATGTGTCCTTTTGACCCTTTGTCCACTCAGTGAAGGAATTGGATATTGATGCACATCTCAATTATGTAATTTTGTCTAGCCATTGAAATAAGATTGATTAATAAGTGCCCTGGAGACAAAAAGAGGCAAATTACCCCAGAGTTTGGTTTACAAGGGTCAGAAGCTTGAAACAAGAGGTCTTCTTTACTTTCTTTTATGTAGCCTCTATTTGTGTTCATGGCCTAAATCCAAGAATGATCCAAGTGAATCTTCAGAATCCTTAGCAAAATGAACTCTTGACACAGCTGAAGTGGGTCAACTGCTTTCTTATGGACAATAAAGGCTAAAGTTGCAGGGAAAGGCAGGAGAGGTTTAAAATTTTGCCATATATATCTAAGGCTAAAGACTGGAAAAAAGTTTTGAAGAAACGATAACTCGCAGTTGCCAATTAGGGTTGGGATAAGCTTCAAAATTTTGGTTTTGAAATATGTATAGGCGATTGTTAAGAACAATCAAATAATATTGTGGTCGTCCAGCAAACTGCTTTAACTGGACTAATAGTATGAAGCACTGACCAAACATTATTTGTATGGTTGCCATAACATTATTTGATAGTAATAGTATGAAGCATTGACTAAACATTATTTGTATGGTTACCCTGGTAGTAATAGAATGAAGTGTTGATTGTGGAAGGAATGATGAGGTTTTCGGAGTTAAGATGAGGTCTAGTTGAAAGAAGTGCATTTTCTGCCCATCTTGCCAAGCTTTTAAAGGGTGGAAGTTAGTGTCTAAGTACTTTGAGGTTTTTGCATAATGTACAAAATGAAAGCAAGAGAAATGGCAGACTTTTGTAGGATGTGATAGATTTTATTTTTGAATGAGTAGATTGTGGTAATCTACTCTGTTTGTAATTCTTCCAGTTGGTGATTAATCAAAACTCCTAATTACAAAAAAAAAAAAAAAAAAAGAAATGGCAGACTTGCATCAATGTGCTAATGATGGACAATCGATTTTGTAGGCAAACTATTGCTGAATCTTGTTTGCACACTGAGTTAATGATTTGCTTTTATTATGCAAAGTATAAAAACATATAGAGCTTTTGCCAATATGAATTCAGGGAGAAGATCATATAAACTACAAAGAAGGAAGCCTAGAGGGTCATTAGTCTAAATTGTTACATCAAATATTCTGTAGCGTTAAAAGTGCCACATATATACTAGCCAGCCTTGTGTAAACTTTTTCTGAATTCAGGTTTCCATGTTAAGCCTAGTATACTGATTAGCCTTTTTACGATTCTCACTCATGTGAATCGAGTTATTCTCCTATATAGGGTTTGAAACAAGAGTTTGAATTTTTGGTGTGAGCCTCTGTCGATAGTACCAAGACAAGTGACCAAATCAACTCTGTCATATTGTGGAGAACAACTTATCCAACTGTGAAACAAGCAAGACTTGATCTTCCACCCTTTGACTCATCCTTAGCATTGGGTTTCAAGCTCTCCATTGCACATGCTAAATAAGGTTCCTCTTTCCTTTTTGCTCACTGTCTGCACCTAGCTTTTTGCAAGGTATTATAGGCCAAATCTGAGAATGGGGTTTAGTGAATCCTACACTAATCTTTATAAAATAGTGCCATTAGACTCAAAAGTCTATTTTCCTGAAGGGGTTACTTAGGCCTTATTTATTTTCATTATGATTAAGATATCTGAATCTGAATACACATCTAAATATTAATATGTGTATTATAATTTAGATGTCTAAATCTGAATATACATCTAAATGTTAAAGATGTTGTATTAAGAATTAATATTAAATAATTATTTTCTCAATATCTGAATGTATAAAACTTACCTTTATTTAAATATTAAATATTAATAAATATAAATTTTAAATAAAATAGTGCATTAATTTAATATTATATTGATAAAATATTTTTAAATTAATGGAGGTTGGTGGTGGTAATGGCTAGCGCTGGTGGTTACCTCAACCTATTGGAGATGGTGTTGGCCGATGGTGTTGGTTGTGGGTAGTAGCTAGTGTTTAACGATGGTGGTTAGCAGTAGTGTTTAACGATGGTGGTGACGACTAATAATTGTGATGGATCATAGTGATAGCTAATGGTGGAGATGAACGATGATGGTGGTTACCACTATATACTGGTAGCTGATGGTGGTGATTTTCGGTATTGATAGGTGGTTCTGTTAATGGTAGTTGGTGGCGATGATTGTAAATGTTGGTGACCACTGACTATGGTGATTAGTGGCGGTGGTGGTTGTGGTTGAGGGTAGTGATTATGAGTGGTGGATGATAATTGTGGGTAGCGGCAAGATAATTGATAATAGTGGATGGAATCATGAAGTGCCATTTTTATAGAAATTCTTGAATAAACATCTTATTGATATTAAGGCTTTGTTATAGATCTTAATCATCCAGATCTACTCGAACCCATTAAGTGGTTGTAAAATTAAATAAAAACAAAAGCACTTCGCACATCTGGTCACTATTCCTAGGCCTCACAAAAACAAATTGGTCAATGCCAGAACATACTACTGATCTATTGAACTGTTGGATTAGGAGAGGTGGAAGTAAGCCAAAGGAAATGGTGGAAGTAATCTCAACATGCATATGGTGGACAATGTGCAGGGAGAGGAATGGCAGATGTTTTGAGGATAAATTTAATTTCATTTAGAATGTTAAATGGAATTGTATTATATCCTTTCTTTTTTTGGTGTAAAGAGGAATGTATAGATGAAGTTGAACAAATAGTAGATCTTTTAGGCTCTTTGTAATACTTTCTCTTGGTTTTTGTAGTTCTCCTTTTGGGTTGCCAGCATGTCCTTTAATGCCGAAGAATACAACAATATCGGTTTTTAAAAAAAAATTAAGATTAATAAACAAATAGACTTAATGTCTGACATCTGAATAATTAAAGATTAAGACCTATATTTAGTGCAAATCAATGAGGCCTTAGAGGCCTAAAGAAAGAGGAGTAATCGTACCCTAAAGAAATATAGAAATGGAGGATATAGTGATTCCTACATTAATCTATATATAATAATTCAATTTGACTCAAATGCATGTTTCCTGAAGAGGTCACTTACAGGCCTAAATAGAAAAAGAGGAGTCAAATCGTACTCGATATTCCTTGGACTACAGGAGAACATTGACTACTCAGATCTCAGGACATAGCAAAAACTATGTTGCAATAAGTAGACACAATCGTCTGCTAATATTTGTCTATTGTCATAGCTTTCTATTATGAGTGAATTGCTTGGGTTTTCTCAAGTAATAAGTCCTATTAGTGGAGCTCCCAAACAATGGGAAACAAACAGGAAACAACCTGTAGTTAATAGGATTTCTATTACCCTTTTTCAACCTCTTCACTTCAATTCAAGGTCAAACTCGCCATCTGTGTGTGATAATTTGAAGTGTGTACACATTTACCAATAAAAAGTTAAGTGTTTACACTTAATAAAGAACCAAGTACCAAAGATAACTTTCCTTAATATCATGTTTTTTGGTCAACCAGGCGAAAGCATGATTAAATAGAAAACTAAATACATAGGGGTTGTTGCTGAGTGGATAAAGACATGCACTCAAAGTCTATTGCTCCATGTTCATTAAGGCATGGCGGTTGGGTTTATCTCTCTTTTTTAAAAAAAAAAAAAATCTCATAAACATGATAGTTCTTCACAGACATCAAATTATATCTTAGAGCCAAGATGGAATATCTTCATTGTTATCTATCTTTTATGTTTATGGCCTCACTATATTATTTAGTTTGTCTATCCTCTGTTGTTTGCTGAAAATTTACTTGATTTTGTAGTATACATTTTTTGTTTATCTTATAAAACGGATGGACAAAAACTTCAGTTACCTGTTAGATGTATGTAAACCATTTGAAGTGCTGCAGCTCAAATTGTTGAAGAGAATAGCTACTGTCAAAGATGATGGTACTGTGGAATTTGAAATCCCGGGTGATGTTGAATCCACTGGAGTGCTTGGAACTGAATGTGAAAGTGTACATACTGCAGTTGAAGATGAACCTCTTGATGCAACAGAACTTCAATATTTTCCACCTATGCAGATTGTAATGCTTATTGTAGGAACACGTGGTGACGTGCAGCCTTTTACTGCAATTGGCAAGCGTCTGCAGGTACTTCGATATCATTTGGTAAACAGATTTTATATGTACAAGCTAAGAGTGTCCCTAGGTTGTAGATATGTATACTGGTGCTCTTTGCATCTCAATTTGGTGAGAACAGATTTGCAGATCTTTATGATAGGTGTGTGTGTTACTCTATGTTTTAAGTTCTGCAATGGACATGCCACATTTTCTTTTCCTGGTTTCCATCATTTTCTTTTGGATGCAATGCTATGTAAAGATCCTGCCTTCTGAATGCTAGATCTTGATACTCAACATCCTGCACCCTCTCAACCTGTATCTTGTTTCATTACTGCTGGTTGTCTGAGCCGAATTTTGTTGTAAAAATTGTACTTGATAACTTCTCGTGAAAAAGAACTTGTAGTGATTTGTAAATCCTTGTCATATTGGAAAGAGTATGATGTGGTCTATGTTAGTTTCTTGACAGAACTTTTGATGCAGGACTTCGGCCATCGAGTGAGGTTGGCGACCCATGCAAATTTCAAGGAGTTTGTCTTGACTGCTGGATTGGAATTCTATCCCCTTGGGGGTGATCCAAAAATTTTGGCTGGATGTATGTTCCTAAGTCCTGTTTGTTCTGTAACTGATCTGGCAATCTATTTCGGGTCTGCTGCCTTGCTTGTTCTTTGTGCGATTGCTGTTCATTTGTCAATGGATGTTTCCTATTTTTATAAAAGGTTTGAACTACATTGTGAGATTGAGTAGCCTTGTTCATCATAATCTTTTTCCACTGTGCTCAGCCTGAAATAAGTGGTTGAGAACCAGCTTTTTCTTGGTTTACATGCTTATCAAATAATCATGAAGGAGAATTTAATGATAAGCATGCACTTCAATTTCGTATTATCTTTCTAATTCAGACAAGCATCTTATTGCATTGCTTAGACGCACTTCATCTTTTTCTTGAACTCATTACAGATGTGTTCTGTGGGAGTTGTCACTTTATACACACTGCACTAAACTACTGCATCATTTGCCCCTAGCTTTGCTTTGCCTGCAGATTTTCTTTTTGTGATTTCACTTGGACATGAATTTGAGGATTAGTATATGATGTATCTTCTTCTCACGTATTATTTGCGAGATAAATTTCATACTTGCATTTGTGCTGCGTCTATCTGGAAGTGTATATCTGGTGTATGCATTCCTCACGCTTACGGTCATTAAATGTAGAGGTTCGACCAGATGATGTCAATTTTCTTCTTCTTGCATCCACAGACATGGTGAAAAACAAAGGATTCTTACCTTCCGGACCTTCAGAAATCCCTACTCAGAGAAATCAGTTGAAGGAGATTATATATTCTCTACTTCCAGCCTGCAAAGAACCTGATATGGATACAGGAGTTCCCTTCAAAGCAGATGCAATTATTGCTAATCCCCCAGCATATGGTAAGATTAGTAGTTTATCTACATCTTCAATACTATTTAATTCATTTCCTTGTTTATATACTGGCTTGCCCCTTTCTTTCCTATTTTCGTCTTAGACAAACTCTCCTATGTGCTAATATCTTTATCAAGTAGTTTTAAGAGGCTGAATCAATTGTACTATAAGTAATAAGAAAGAATGGAAAGATTTTACTCCAGCAGTTTGAGTAAATATATCAGGTACTGACTCAAAAGCACATACTAAGCTTCTTATCTTATTGGAAAGGGCAACTAAAGTGAGTGATGCTTGGACAAAATAAATTATACCCCATATAATAGGGAAAACTCTCCATCTGTATGTCAAGCTTGTGGTGTGTCATTTTCTTTGCGGCATGCGGGGAAAAAATGTATAATATATCTCAATTTTTGCTCCGTCAATTTGGTGGAGAACAGATTCACCCGTATTACATTTGGCAATCAGAGAGACTGTAATCACCAAAAAGAAACTGTCTTGGAGAATTTTATTAATTTGAACAGTTATTCACATATAATGAAAAAAAATGACTGCTTTATTGGAGATTTTGTTTAAATGCTTATGTTGGATTGGTGCTCATGTACTTGGCATTTAAATATATAAAAATAGTAGTCACGTATTAATCCAGCAAACGTGTTCAATTAATAATGTTGATGACTCACAAGTGTGTACTCAAGGAGTATATTTCTCTTTAAACTTGGCAGATGCGTCTTATGTGCATATCTACCATTACTTCAGATCTGTGAAATATTTGGAGTATTTTTTATGATGACGAATAGTAGTTAAATTTTGTTCATTGGGTTAGAAGCATTATTGTGGAGTGGTAAATACACATGATTGACCTGCAAGTGTTAGTTCTTGCGGTTAAAGGCATGGAGTTGGATCTGAAGGGTGGTTGTGTGTGGATTACATCTAATACAATTGAATCTTTAGTTGATGTTCACATTTGTGGCCATTGGGTGGTACGGCATATGAGGCAACAATATAACATGTTCCAATGTTATGCATGCCTAGCTTAGTTTTATTGGTTCATAAAAGATCATTTCAACCTGTTGGGGTTCCTTGTCAATGCTGTTTTGCTGATCAAACATTTCGATGTATACAATGTTCATCTGATGAAAGAGTAGTAAGTCCTACTAACATAGAATTCCATTTCAGGGCATGTACATGTTGCAGAAGCATTGAAAGTCCCAATTCATATATTTTTCACAATGCCATGGACGTAAGTCTGCTTGGGTAATAGAGGCTTCAGAAGCTATTTAGTTTTTCATTTTATTCACTTCAATTAAGATATCCTGCCGACAAGTGAGATCTGGGCCTTTACCTATCACTTAGTATCATTTTATCTTTTGTACAGGCCAACTACTGAATTTCCTCATCCTTTGTCCCGTGTTAAGCAACCAGCTGGATATAGGGTAAGTTGGATTTTGGCATCTGCATTTTGTATCTCGTGTTTACTGGTTCTTTGATGTTGCAATGCTGTGTTGTACTCTTTTTTTAACTCCTATTCCCATCTTTCCCACTTGAAAGAAATGGTTGGTTTCTGTTCACGTTTGCTCTTTTATGAACTGTGCAGCTATCATATCAGATTGTTGACTCCTTGATTTGGCTAGGAATACGTGACTTGATAAATGATGTTAGGAAGAAAAAACTGAAACTACGACCAGTCACATACTTAAGTGGTTCGCAAGGCTCTGAGTTGGATATACCACATGCATATATTTGGAGTCCTCACCTTGTTCCTAAACCAAAAGGTATTCATTCTTCAGATTTTCTGTTAATATGATATATCATATTCAAGTCCTTTCTCTTCTCAACTTTAACTTGGTTCTGAAGGTCTAATAGTTCATAGTTCAAAAACTGTGTGGTAAATCCCTTTTCATATTCAGTTACTCCTATGAGATGTCACAATTTCTTTATTTATTTGTAACTCCAGCTTTATACTGTCTGACTTTTGCAGATTGGGGACCTAAGATTGATGTGGTGGGATTTTGCTTCCTTGATCTTGCAACAGGTTATGAACCTCCAGCATCACTTGTTAACTGGCTTGAAGCTGGTCCAAAGCCCATATACATTGGGTTTGGTAGTCTTGTGAGTTTCCTGGAGCCTTGCTTTCTTTATAATATTTTCTCTATCTATCCTCTTCTCCTGTTCCCTCGATCCAACAAAAATAAAAAGGAAAAGCAAAGAAAGAAAATTCTCTCTTATGTAACCATCCGCCGCTTCTTTGGTTCTGCTGAGATAGCTTTTGAAAAATGGGCTGTAGTGACTTCTTGTTGTTTTACCCTTGTAGTCGGACTCCAGTGGTTAGTGGTACTATGTGTGTAATTTGAACTGTATTCAACAATCTATTCTCTCATTTTCAGACACTTTTCTCCACATTAAGTGCATATCAAAGCACAAAAGAAGTAGGCTCACCAGGAAAGGGTCTGCTATACAAACTACCTTCTAAGTGTTTTCAAGATACAAGTCAAATGATTCTGGATATCCTTCATACTAAACTCGTCTACAAATCAAATTTCTGTTTGATATCTTCAGATCCATCTTCTACTTTTAACTTATTTCTTCAAATCTCAGCCTGTTCAAGATCCACAGAAAATGACCGAGACAATTGTTAAAGCACTCGAAATCACTAAGCAAAGGGGAATCATTAATAAAGGATGGGGCGGCCTTGGAAACAGTAAGTTCTCTCCTGCATTTACTTTATCCTGTTTATGAGGATAACCTGTTTGTTTTTCTATAGCCTTGTATATTTGACTATATGTAGATCATCTCTTTGAGAGGATATTCTCAGCTTATTTACCCGTTTCTTTGCGTCTCCAGTGGCGGAACCAAAAGATTTTGTGTATTTGCTCGATAACTGTCCCCATGATTGGCTTTTCTTACAGTGTGCCGCAGTGGTGAGTCTTTACTACCTTGATTTTTTGTTTCTTTATTCTTTAAGATATCCATTACTTTTTTCTTTCTTCTTTAAGCTATTCATAATAAGATAAAAGATGGCCTAAGGAAAATTGGAAGAGAGGTTAATGGTTTTGAGGGGGCAAGGGGGGCAGAACGCAAGCTGGAGAGTGACAACTGATTTGAATCGGGACTTAGCAAGTTGCCTGGGCTAGAGTCATAAGAGGCTGGATCACAAGTTTGGGCTTGTGTGTATACTGGACTGTTTGAAAATGAAGTGAGTGGAACATTTGAGATTCTTATTCATACGATTAGGAGCCCTTTTTTAAAAAAAATCAATTTAAGATCAATGATTTTTTTTTTTTGAGAATAGTAATGTTGTATTCTTCTGCATTAGGAGATGCTGGCTACCCAAAGGATAATTTACAGAGAGAGAAGTATTGCAAAAAAGAAGCTTACAAATGACCTAATAATTCTACTATTTCTCCTACATCATCTATACATTCCTGTTTACACCAAAAAAGTAAGGATATGATACAATTCCATTTGACTTTGTGAATGGAATTAAACCTATCCTCAAAACATCTCCCATTCCTCTCTAACCATACTGTCCACCAGATGCATGCTGGAATTGCCTTCCACCATTTCTTTTGACTTTTACTACCTCCTCTTCTAATCCAGCAACTCAAAAGATCAGCAGTGTGTTCTGGCATTGACCAATTTGTACTAGTCAAGCTCAGGAATAATGACCAAATTTGTTGGGTAATTTTGCAGTGCAGAAACAGATGTTTATTAGTCTCCTCTGCCTCATTGCACAGGAAACACCTGGATACTATTTGGAACCCCTTTCTTTTCAGTTTTTCCTGCATGAGACATGCCTTCCTAGCCACCAGCCATACAAAACATTTTTCTTTAGTTGGTGCCCAGCCTGTCCAGATTTGTTTCCAAGGGCCTGCTCTCCCTTCTTGTTGTCCCCTCTCCTCTCTATGATATAGTCTGTTCGCAGTGAAATTCCCGTCATCAGCATGCTTCCAGTTGATAGTATCAGGAGTTGCTGAGGTTCCTTTGAAGCTGCTCACTTCTTGCAGTAGTTGAGCCAATCTGTCCACTTCCCAGTCATTGAGGTGTCTCCTGAACTGAATTTCCCATCCATTTATGGACCAACTTTCAGCCACTGTAATGTCAGGATTGGTACAAAAAGTAAATAAATCAGGGAAAGAGTCCATCAATGCCATCTGACCGCTCCATGCATTTCCAGAATGAGATTCTTTGCCCATTGCCTACCTTGTGAATAGAGTTCTCTGCCAATCTGGTCCACAAATTCCTTATTGGCCTCCAAACTGCAACACCATAGGTACTAGTGACAGGATTGGTGGTCCATGGACTAGTCTGCCCATATTTGTTATGTATGACCTCCTTCCACAATGCATGCTCTTCTCTAGAGTACCTCCATAACCATTTCATCAACAAACATTTATTGTGTAGCAGCAGATTCCTGACACCAAGACCTCCAGAGTCCTTGTTAAGCTGAGCAGTCTTCCACTTCACTAAGTGCATACCCTTGCCTTCCTTGTTGTCAAGCCATAAGAAGTCTCTCCTCAGTTTATCTAATCTCTTGACCACTTCAGAAGGTATTTGAAACAAGGACATGATATAGGGTATTTCTTATAAGATTGTACTTCTCTTTCTTTGGCAGTGCATCCATGCTCTCTTTAATATTGTTTTCTGAATTATTAAAAAGAAGGTCTGTGTGCATGACCCATATTGCTTTTCCATTTCTAAATCTTTTTAAGTTTGGAGATTTCACCGACTGTTGTTGATGTCTCCTCTGACTGGAGTGTATTTGTCTGGAACACCGGTTTGCCCAGATATGTAATGTTAACATGATAGAGCAATTTTTTGGATTAGAAATGAGTAGTTGCTCTTATGCATTTTCAGTGAGCCCAGGTGGCCGCCTTTGACTAAGTTTTATTTGAAACTTTGCTGCGCTAGGAAAAGCAGTCAGATTATCAGCTCTGTCTCTTAGGATGTGATAAAGCATTTGACTCTCATCATAATCCTTGTGCCACCTCCTCTTTTTTTTTTTTTTTTTAAATTTAAATATTTCTGTCAATAGTTAATGGGACAGATAGGTTATTTTGTTGCAAGTTCAGGTGATATTCCAATTAATAGCACTATGAGTTTGGTTAGTGGGTGGCTGAGTCGGGAACTTAATATGCTTTGGGGTGACGGGTTGGATCGATGGGGTATTTCAAATCTCTGTCGCTTCATAATAATCCATTCTGCTTATTTTGTTGAATTACTGTGCTTCAATTAAAAGATTTGTCCAACTCCATTACTGTGAATTTTTCTCGTCGAAATAGATAATGGTTTTGCTTAGAACAACATAACATGATGGAAATAAAGGACCTATATACGTGATACAAACTAGTTAAGGTTAAGGCTTAGGTATTGTTGAAACTCACATTAGCTCTGGTGCTAGTCAGCAATTTTTGGTCAGGTTAGAGACTTGTAAATCAATGTTGTGGAGATAAGTGTGAGATTCAGGAACTCTAGTTTTAGAAAATCTTTAATTACCCTAATAATTTTCCTTTCAGGTGCACCACGGGGGTGCTGGAACAACTGCTGCTGGTCTTAAAGCTGCGGTAGTGTTTCAAACTTCTGTTGTATGTTCATTTCCCAGCTAATATCTATTGGTTCTACTTGTAACTCATCTCCTATATTCGATTGCAGTGTCCAACAACTATTGTCCCTTTCTTTGGTGACCAGCCATTTTGGGGGGAAAGGGTGCATGCCAGAGGTGTTGGCCCTCTACCCATACCGGCGGATCAATTTTCACTTGATAAGCTGGTTGATGCAATCAAATTCATGCTTGATCCACAGGTATTTTACTGATATGTCTAGCACATACCCTATACTGTAATTTTGATAAAATTATGTGCTAAGTGCTTGCTCAAGTCTTTACAATAGTCTACGGTTGTTAGAGACATAATTAAGTAAATAAAAGTGTACTCTCTATATAGCTTCAACATTCAGATTAGATGGTTTCACACTTCAACGTGGTACAGAGCAAACAAAATCTTGAGTTCTAGTATCATCGCCACCTATTATTGAAAAGGTTTTCCATGTGCTTGGCTCATCAAAAAGAATCAACTTGCAAAATGGATCTGTTTATCATAAAGAGATTCGTCGTTCCTGACCCTGCTTCACCTTATTGTTATTTGAACAAGTAAAAGTTCTGTCTTGGTCCACATGCAAGGGACATCTTGAAAACGTAATTAAGAAATTAAAAGTGTATTCTCCTTAACGACTTAAGCTATTGGATGAGATGGTCACACATTTCAACACAAAACAAGCAACTTTGACTTTGGTGAGATAATCAAGTGTCATTTCTTCATAAAACTTATCCTCTTATATCATTCATGATCGATTTCGGATTTTTAAACCAGTGAGCAAAAGCTCGAAACATTTCTGATATGAACTAGTGAGATGGTCACACATTTCAACACAAAACAAGCAACTTTGACTTTTGCTGAGATAATCATGTGCCATCTAGACTGAAAAGTTATCCTCTTATTCATTCGTCAACTATTGATGTTTAAATCATAAGCAAGCTTGATATGTTTTTGTTATTAACTAGTGAGATGGTGGCACAGGTGAAGGAGCGGGCGGTTGAGCTAGCCAAAGCTATGGAGAATGAAGATGGGGTTACTGGAGCAGTAAAAGCTTTCTTTAAGCAGCTACCACGCCAAAAACTCGAGCCCCAGCAATTGCCTAAACCACCAAGTGTCTTTTCAATAAGAAGCTGCTTTGGCTGTTCCTAGACCTGAATGGTAAAAGATGTGCCCTGTGCCATTGTATTTGTGCATTCTTCTCCAGTGAGTATTGCATCCCATTCTTGTAATTATGTATTATTTATACCAGAAAGAAATAATGACCTGTTCCATGACGACCCCCCAACTTGTTTGGAATTGAGGTGTAATTGTTGTGATCATCACTCTTTCCATGAATTCCCCTTGCACACACATTGCTTCCCCCAAAATGATACCAATTGTATTTCATCATAGAAGAATCTGGGTTGTAATCCAAATTTTCCTAGAATTTATCCTCCTTTCATGTTTTTATCGTCCTTGTATTGACACGAATGACTGAAGAGCATGACAAGTAAGGAGATATTGTTATACCCAAACTGACGATATATTCACAAGATGAGTGTCGTAGAAATATAGCGCTTTGCATGGATGTATGCAAATTGGAAAAGATTGGAGAAAAAAAAAAACACTTTTGACAAAAACAAGCAAGCACACAAAGAGCATTAAATCACTTAGCCATAACAAGTATAACTAATTTGGTATGAACACTCGGTGCTGGCAGGTATTTAACGTGCATGCAAATTGATATACCTTCCCTTTTTGCAAAATAATCAACTACCAACTTGGTAATTTATTAAAGAATGAAAAAGTCTCTTTATATGGACTTAGACAATTTTTCCTGAGTTCGGTTCAAGATCTATTTCTTTAACATGGTATCAGAGTATGACTCATCTCACCCGATGATAGACCCGCAAATTAAAATGGCTCATGCACCAGATGTCCAGGCCTGGGCGTGAAGTGGGGTGTTAAAAGAATGGAAAAGTCCCACGCCGGTTCTATATCCAAGGAGATTGTGGGATCCCTTTGAATTTCACTAATTTGTATATAAAGTATCACTGTCTCAGGATTATCATTGACTATGTAAAGAGTAAACTGTTTCTTCATCACCATAAGAGCCATCAAACTGAAATAATGCAACCTTTCAGATCAAATATGTGATATACAAGACTTACAATCAATATAAGACATACCTTACAACCAATACATTCAAGAATATAGAGGATTCCTTTATGACATGATTTGAAGGCAAACTACCTATTTTGCAAGAAGCCAGAGACACTGATAATTACCGCGAACAAGTTCCATTTCTGCATTTCTTACTTGTACTTCTCCATTATTCTCCTCGCTTCTTCAAGACTGTCATCGACAGAAGGGGTGCCTCCACCGCCTTTTGGACCATCGTCCTTGTTCAAGGCAATGAATCCGAAGTAAATGACTCCCATCATCGCCTGTGCATTAACGAGGAAATTTTTTTAGTCGTCAATGAACAAAAGTTAGTTTGACGATCTCCATGGCGGAAAACAGGCCATGTAACATTGACTGACTTCTGAATTAGGAGTCAAGGAGGTACAACATCAACTATATATATAGTGTAATTTTATGGATGAATGTGATTTGGATGAACCTCCTTCTGATACCCTAGCTCGGCCCATGGTTGCAACAATGATAATTTTCACCAAAAAAGTGACTTGTAATTCTAAAGTAGCAGCTATGTTTTTCCAATCTATGCAGCAATGAGAGGCTGGAAACGTACCAACACAAAGAAAGCTGTCGACAGGAATGATTTGAGTGCAAAGAGAGCAAAGGCCGCTCCGACTACAGTCACAACAATCCTAGCTATCGGTCTTGGGATGGCATCCTAACATCATATGAACAACAACAACAACAACTACCTCTCAGTACCGAACAAGTTGGGAATGACATCGAACGACAACATACCCAGTGTAATCCCACAAATGGGGTCTGAGGAGGGTAGAATGCATGCAGACCTTACCCCTACCTCGTAGAGATAGAGAGGTTGTTTCCGATAGACCCTCAACTTAAACAAAGCATTACAAAGCAGTTTGAAAAAGAGACTACAGAAATGAAAATAGTAAAGAATTACCAAATAAAATGAAACGGAGAGCAGTACATAACATACAAAAGGAGAAAAACAATAATGACAACGCGGGAATAATATCTAACATCAAAAAAAAAAAAGTAAATGGATTAACATGTTCTTGTATCATCATTTACGACTTACAGGTACCATGTTGGTTCCAGCTTCAACTCCATCTTTTCCAACTCTCCATGCAGTTTGAAGAACTATTAAAATTTCAGCACACATTGGAATAATCATTAGAGTCTAGACTATATGTCAAGAAAATACAGCAAAAGAAAATGTATTGTTCTACACAGAGCTAACTGAAATATTTTCTTTCTTTCCTAACTAAAACTTTTCATATTACTCTCCCGAAGCAGGACGTAAAAGGATGCAAATAGTATCTTGTTCTTTGAGTCCAAATGTGCGGAAAAAGAAAGCCTTCTTTTATGGAGTTCTAAATTCCAGTACAATTGCCCACAAAGACGTTGTGCATCGACACGTCCAAAGGCTAAGTTTTGAAGTTGGAAGAAGTATGTAAAAATTTCTTTCGCCATTGAAACCTGAAGCATAAGTACTTGTCTCAATGCAAGGAAGCAGCAACAACCATTATCGGTCAAACTGTTTTAGAATGTTAAACGCCCAAGTACTAATATTTCACGTCCCATTAGAACATTCCAATATATCATGTATATTCTGTAAAACGTGTGTATTCAGGTTTCAGAAAGAGCATTGGCAAGAATTCTCTTCAACATTTCTCGGAAACAGTACATTTAAGCTCTATTTCTCCTGAAATTTTGAGTATAGAACTTCCTAGATAACATCAGTTAGACTGTCATAGCATCCATAAACAAAGAGAAGAACTTACTCCCAGTACGAGAGGCAGAGCCAGAGTTTGAACTTTATGGGTTCTAAATTCTAGCATAGAGAGATCAGGTGTTGGTAACTGAGTTCTAAATTTAATTTTGTATATATTTAGTGAATATTCTAATACAAGTACCGGGTTTGAACTAAAGCTACTGGGTTCAGCTGAACACGTAGGTCAGCTACTGGCTCTGCCCTTGCCCAGTACCACAGGCAAGAATTCCACACACCTTCTTAGTCCCTACTACTACTACCAAGTAATGAACTTAATCCACGTGTTATCTTTAATTCCAAACAAGTGTTAGTCTTGCATTTGCAACAACCGCTATAATAGAAGCAAGCTGCAAGCTGCAGCACTCTCGATACAGCACGACCCCAGGTATGAAAGCATCAAAAGTTGTACTACTTGTGTTTCAAAGGAGCCTCATAATCTGAAATCCCACAGTTCTCTTTCTCAGACAAGAGGGATTACACTGTAGACACAAAATAGAACCCTGAAATAGATCTTTCTAGCAGAGCAAGAAATGAAAGAACCTCCAATGTCTTCTCTGCCCGAGTTAGATTTTTTCAGGAAGGTATCAACAGAGAATTGGATTTGGTTAGACAATGGGTGGTTGGTAAACAAGGATCGATTTTTTAGCAAGATACAAAATGTATTCGTCAAATATTCAATATGATTCCTTTCATACAGAAGTAAAAATATGTTCACTACCAGAAAGCTAATATTAACTCCGCCTGCAAGGCTACGTGCAAAGCATTGCAGGTTCCCAAGCTCGGATAAAGGACGAGAATTACCATAAGTTTACGCTAAGTAATAATACTATAATATTCTAACTTGTTGGTTTTTTCTCTTAAAAGAAAAAAAAAAAAAAACAGAAGCAACAAAGGAAGATAAAAGTAGCTAAAAGAGAGGTACTTTTGAAATGATGCAAGGAAATTCTACATCATTAATAACTTAGAGACGTACATTTTATAGCTTTAAATTCCTAAAACAGAAAAAAAATAAAATTATGCTACTGAATTTCAGCAAAAACTAAATCACAGAAAAAGAGGACACTAAGGTCCTGTTTGGTTGATCAAAATTATCGATAAACATTTTCTCTACGGCATGTTTGGTTCCAACTTCCCAATATTAGGTTGGTCAAAATTTTCTAATGAACATTTTCTACTTGGAAATGACTTCACTGGTAGAAGTAGAAAAGAGAAAAATTCCATAAGTGGCATTTCATTTCCTTTTGAACGGAGGATCTATCAGAAACAGTTTCTTTGCCTCCAACAACAAAGGTAGGGGCAAGGTCTCCGTACATCCTGCCCTCCCTAGGCTCCCTGGTTATATTGTTGTTTTTAAGTGGCATTTCACTCCCATCAATCATCCAATACACCCAACCCCCCCTCCCCCATAGCCCCCACCTCCCCCACCCCACATTCCTACCCCATAACCCCACCTCCATAGTATTTGTATAGATTTTACACAAATGCTTTTGAGACAATATCTTCTGACTACTTACCAAACACACCCTAACTCCTAAACGACTAGGAAACTGGAGTATTGAAAAACTGCTAAGTTTTTGCAGTCCACACAACAGCTAATGAATCTCTAAAACCTGAAATTGAATAAGACTAACTTCAGATGTCCTCACAACAGATAAAGATTGTACCTTTCAAGAAATTGGATTGAGCTGCAAAGATTAAGGGTTTTGTTTGAAACTTGTGGCTCCTGAGATTCTTGAATTGTCTGGTGGATAAAGATGCTTGCTTTTTCAACTTTATCAGAGAAATTGAAGAAAGAAAATGTGATGTGTTTAGAGCAAAAAGTGTTTGATTTCTTCTGCAACATTTTGGGAATTGCACTGAAAGAAAGGCAACTGTGGAAGCCATATGTGTGTGTGTGTGTGTATATATATATATTACTATGAATTTTATTTTAATAAATTATGAGCAGAAATCAGATATATATTGTACTACCATTCTTTGTGAGGCTACAAAAAAATGATTATGAACTTGAATTCAGAATGAGATTGAAAGAGATGGTGAAGGCAGCAGGCAGGAAAGGAGAGATTGGGTTTTTGGGGGGGTGGGCCTGAGGAGTCCATTTTGGATAAAAGCCCATCATGGATGGGCTGTAGGCCCAGTTTTATGAAAGGGCCATTTTCAAAATCTTTTTGGGCTTTGATGGGGCCTCTTCTCCTTTGAGAAAACTTATCTGGATTGGCAGCCCAAAGAAAAAAATTACCAATATTAGTTGCGAATGCCCTTATTTTGAAATGATCTTTAAGTTTTGTCATTCAAATTTATGGGCTTTAATTTTTTTTCTTCAATACTTTAAGTAATAAAAAAGTGATCAAAAATACTCTTGACGCCGAAATAACAAATATTTTTCGCGAGGCATAAGCTTATATTTTCGTACCATTATATTCCACAAGGTACACCATAAAAGGTATAATAAGTTATGCCTTCGACGTCAAATAACAAGAAACTTTTTTGTTGCATAAATTTATATATTTGTATTATAATATCCCACAAAATATGTGGTAAAAGGTATAACAAGTTATACCGAGAGGGCAATATTCCACTAGGTATGTGTTTAAATGGGATTCAATATATCAAGAAGTAAACACACGAAGAAATCAAGAGAATTCAATATCTACTATATATACATAAAAATTCGTAGATATATAATATAATTTTTCGTTGAAGAGAATTTGGATGAACACCCTTACAACCATGAGGCTCCACCACTAATGCATGTCATGTATATTTATATATATATATATATATATATATATATATATATATATATATATATATATATATGGTTTTTAACATTAATTTGATATATAATAACAGAGATAAAAGGAAGTTTTTCACATCAATTTGATATAACAACTTAAAAAAATAAAATAATTATTACAAATTTTAATAAATTAAATTATACATCCCCTATAAAAAAATTCATTTAATACATACATAATATATATATATATATATATATATATATAATATATATATATATATATATATATATATATATATATATATATATATATATATATATATATATATATATATATAAAACTTAAATTCATTTAAATTTATTAGTATTTAAAAAGGAAAGAAATGAATACTAACTTCACAACCACCAGCAAACTGATATATCACCAAATGGGTTTCACATGGCTCCCTCAGTCCTTAGATCCATTGCTCATAAAAAATTAGAGAAATAAATATAACTAAAAAATAAAAAAAGACGGTGGGGTTTTTTTGGGGGGAGGGGGGTGAACAACTCGATGCACTAAACTTCTGTTATACGTGAGATTTGGTATTCAAGTTCCAGAGTCACGAAGGATGCCCGCCTAGCTTCAGAGTTACAATTCCGAAGATAAAACTTATCAACAACCGTTTTATGAAGATTCGGAATCCTCTCCAACAAGCGAACATAACTACTGTAAACGTTAACATGCAGATAATTAAAAATATGAATTTCATCCGATTTCATGCATTATTTTACTACCAATTAATATTAAAAATATATTATTGATCATTCTTAACCTTCCTAATAAATTGTCTCATCATGATAATTTTATGTGATCATATGATAATTAAATTGCACATTAATTACAATAAAATACTTATGGTATGAGTCATAAGTGAAGCCTCCATATGATTAATTCTAATCTACCAAATGGAGACAACAATATTATTATTGCAATGCGTATATTATGTATCAGAGACGAAACTAAAATTTTGAATTTATAAACTTTAAATATTTTTATAATTTATTGAGTTTTGGATAATTGTACGATGGTGAATTTTTAACACAAATATAAAATTTGGATCAAAGTTATTGATATTCTTCTGAACCCGTCCATAAGTTGCACCATGACTCCGCCCCTACGTGCATCTTAGGTTTTCGAAAAGGACATTACAGATATATACTAATAATGTAAATAATTTTGACATTATTACATTATATATAATAATTTATGTATTTATAGGTTAGTAAATAAATACGTCCCTAATTTAAGCCGAGCTTTATCGAAAACAGCTTCTTTTAACTTGCAAAGATAGGAATAAGGGTCTGTGTATATCCGATCCTTCTTAGACGCCACTTGTATTGTTAAACTAGGTATATGTTGTTGTAATCACTAATAAAAAAAAATAGAAATTAGTAATTAAAATTCATCGTTAATCCTATTTAGCAATAAATTAGCAAAAATAATAAAAAATTTATATATATTATCTACTAGCGATTTAATTTAGCGACAGATCAATGATGAAATTTTTGAACATACCACTTGGCACTATCAATGCACCTACATGCAACAGGATGGGGGTGTACAGTAACTAAGCTAGTAATGAGCAATTGATTGCCTGTGTAAATTAATGTCATTTTTGGACCATACTTCCCAGCCAGCAGAAAATCCAAGTGTTTCATGCTAGCATAAAAATAGTACTGGTGTATTTGGGTACGTAATGTTTGGTACGGCGAAAGTCATTTTTCTCTGCTATGTTTAGGTTAAAAAAAAATATTTTTCTGAAAAATATCATTTCTGTGTTTGGTTGTATATATGATGTTATTAAGAAGGAAAGTTCTGGAACAATGATAAAGTAGTTGTTTTATGACGATTACAAAATTGAATCGTGAAATCAATCGCTGATCTATTAGGATAGACTATCTATATTATTTACACCCCTTTTGGAAGCAGCTCTTCTCGAAATCCTGCGTGATTAAATTTTTGAGTGTATTATAAATTATAATAATGTCTCGGTTAAAGCAAATACTAGGATGTTAAGAATTGAGATAGTTATATAAAGCTAGAGCAGTGACGGGTCAAAAAGATACTTAAAATATTCTCTCTCTTTTTTTTAGTTTTTTATTCGAATTATCAGGTGTTTACTTTTTCTATCTGAATTATCACCAAATGTTTATCAAAATACAACTCAACTATCAGTTGCTCTCTTTTTTAATCTGAAATATAACTATCATTTAGGTAGGAAAAAGGGACAACTGATAATTTCGATGTGTTTCAATAAATATTTGATAATAGTTTAGATAGAAAAACTCGCACACCTAATAGTTCACAAAAAAACTTGAATACTTTTGAAATATTTTTTACCCTTCACTCTTGTATAAAAGAAAACGATTTTCACCGAAAAGCAAGGAGAGTCATTTTTTCCCTCTTTATTTAATTTTTTTTTAAATCTAAAAAATATTTTCTAACAATAAATCAAATACTAAAAAATAACTTATTTTAGATATTTTCCAATTAGAAGTTTCTTTTTTTTTTTTGGTCATTTAAAAAGCCCCATTCATGATATTATATTATATATTGCATTGAATCCCATTTAATTTTTGCATCCCTTCTCCACCAAGATACCAATACACATTTCTACCTATAAAAGGATACTCAAGGAAACACACTTAGGTACCAAAATAGGAAGGAAAAAAAAAAGTGTGTTAGAAAAAAAATATATAAAAAGATTGAGATGGCTAATAAGATGTCTATGGCTTTTATTTTTCTTGGTTTACTATTAGCAATTGTTTGTACCACAAGTGCTAGACAAGTGCCTAGTGATGAGAAAAAAGGTCTTGTTGATGAAAAGAATTTTGTGGGGATTGGTGGTGTTGGTGGATTTAGTGGTGTTGGAAGCAATGGGCTTCCTATTGGTGGTGTTGGGGCTGGGGTAGGGGGTGTTGGGGGACTTGGTGGGGTAGGAGGACTTGGTGGGGCAGGGGGACTTGGTGGTTTAGGTGGGTTGGGGGGTGGTGATGGTGGACTTGGTGGGTTGGGGGGTGGTGCTGGTGGACTTGGTGGGTTGGGGGGTGGTGTTGGTGGACTTGGTGGTGCAGGAGGGTTGGGGGGTGTAGGTGGACTTGGTGGGGCAGGAGGGTTGGGGGGTTTAGGTGGGTTGGGTGGGGGAGGGGGGTTGGGGGGTGGATGTGGACCTTGTAGTGGTGCTAGTACTCCACTTCCATGATCATGAGAGGAGAATTTTTATTATAAGTTCATTTTCATATTTTAAGTCTAAGTGATATTTTTCATGCTAAGTTTGGATATTAAAGTTTGTCAAAGAGTGTAATTTTGTTGTTGTTATTGTTTTTTCTTCATTCTTGTAATTTTGGTTTGAGTTTGGATTAGCGTTATGCAGCGTATTAATTGACATATTTTTCAATTTTATTTATTAATGTTGTGTTACACTTATCTTATGGTATTAATTCAACGCATGCATGTGTTTCGCGCACCATTGACGCTATGCTCTTGATCTCTTGTATTTCAATATTGGCCGATTCAATTTGAAATTCGCCTTTTTCTCTCAATGATGATGAAGAAAGAAAAATAGTTGTCTACAACAATAATATATTTAATGTAATCTCATAAGTATTAGGGTGTTGGAAGGGTAGACTATACACAGATTTTACTCTTATTTTTGTGAGATAGAGAGATTATTTCCGATAGATTCTCGTCTCAGAAGAACAATTATTAAAACATAATCGTAAAAATAATATGAGGCAATGCTTAATTATTTTGGCAAGATCTAGCCATGATGTTTAATTGTTGAAATTAAAGGTGTCAAATAGACGAGTTATGTTGAATTTAAACGGATCAAAAAGGTTGAATTGATGAGGTTATTTGCACTTTTATCTTTATTTTGTGATGGTTTTTAATATATATTTCTCACAATAAATAACTTTTTTGCGAAACACAAATTTATATTTTCGTAGTATAATATCTCACAAGTTACAGTGGTGAATTCAAGATTTTTACTAATGGAGTTTGAAAAATAAAAATGTAGAGTTTAGAATTTGAATTTGGAACTTCAAGGTAAATTCTAAACCCCCTAAACCACTAAACCCACCTCTGCTCTTATTTTCAAGGGATTCAAAGTCTCTATATATACATAAAATTTTAAAAAATTACCTTATCTATATAAACATAATTTTTTATCTGAACCCCCTCGTTCCCCTCTAGATCCGCCCTACAAGTTATGTTCAGGCATGACTTCAATTTCTAAAGTACTTATGCTTCATTAGACTTAAGTTCAATTGCTAAAAAATAAAAATTAAAGACCAGCACGTTTGCAAAATAAAGCATGCAATTTTATGAAATGAATGATTCGCCCAAAAGCACTTTGGGGCTAAAATGAACTAAAAGTGAGTCATAACCCGATCCACATAATTCTTATTAAGTTCTAATTTTTTTGTTTGTTCTTTTATAGTTTTTAATAATAAATTTATTTTCTTTATTGTGGCTATAAATAATATATCAAAATAATAAAAAAAATTGGACAAGATTTTTTGTGGGTCAATTTGAACTTACATATCAACCCAGTTTTTAGATGAGTTGAATTGAACATATCAAAATAAGTTGAGTCAATAAATGAGCAAGTCATTCCCAAACTTATTTGAGTTGGACGAGTAATATTTTTATGGGCTACTTTTGCCACTCTTAGCCAAAACATTCTGAGATTTCGTAACTATTTTAAATTATGTGCCTCACACGTTTAGTTTAGCAATTATTATAAAAATTTATATTTGAAAATAGTAATATATGTATAATATATATTCAAACACATGTGATGTTCCATTGATTTAGTATAAACAAATACCCGGTGCGCAAATAAATTTTTATCATTTAACCCGATAAATTCTAAAATCTTCAACTCGCCGCAAGCGCAACTATTTGATTAAATTCCGAGGATCTTAGTAACCTAATTGGTTGGTTAGCTAGCTTTCGACCTTATAGGTGAAGATTTGATTCTCCATCTCCTATCCCCGATGCAAATAAAAAACAATTTTTTTGATCAAATTCTTACTTTCTTAGGACCTGATTGAATCGAAAATCAAAGTTAGGGGACCAATCTTGCAATTTAACCTCCATGTATTCTCCAGACCCCCAAAAGTTCTCCTTTCTCCTATTCTGCTTTCAACCAGGAACAGTTTTTTACATCAATCAAATCAGCTTCTTGATTGTTTTGTTCCAACAAAAGATCTCAAAGGGGGAAGGAAAAGAAATGGGACCAAAGAATTGCAAAGTATGTGAAGAAGCACAGTCAAAATACAAGTGTCCCAATTGCTTCCTGCCCTAGTAAAAATTTTCCCTCTCTTTTTCTGCTAATTTTTGGTTGAATTTTGCAGTTATATACAGTTTATTTTCTATTTCACATAATTTTAGTTCTGGGTTTTGAGTTTTTTGTGATTTAAATGGGTCTAGATAGAGCGGAATGGATAAAGATTGTACAGTACTCACTAATTTCGACGGCAAGCATAAATTTATGTGTATCAAAAATTGCGAATAAATAAATAGTAGATATGAACTCATAAGTTTCAAAAAATATAAAGGGTTTAATGCTAAGAAACTTAAGGTTGAACCCATATTTCTCGTAGTTGCCTTAGTCTTAGTATTTTTGTTGCCCCTCTTGTTATTTATTGTGCTTTGGTTATTACATTATTTGGTTATTGTTATTGGTCATGTTTTCTGGATGCTATGTTATTTGCTATGTCCTCTTTGGTTCTTTATTTTAATTTTAACGGCTTTTGATGTGCGTTACTTGAGCCGAGCGTCTTCCAAAAACAACATATCTAGCTCCATGATTTAGGAATAAGATACGCATATACTCTATGCTCTCCGGACTTTATTTGTGGGACTACATTGAATTTGCTGTTGTTGTTGTTGTTCGTTGAACCCATAAATCCTGAATTCGCCTCTGCATATAGTGGACCCGACTAGTTTGTGATTGAGGCGTAATATTAGTTTTTTATTCTGTTACTGAGTGATTATTGACAGACCTATAAATTCTTTTCTTTTTTGGTTGTTTTGATCTTGCAGTTGTTCTTTAGCTTGTTTCAGGAAGCATAAAGGTAAGTTCTTTGGAAACAATTTTTAAGAATTTAACTATTCTTGTGGGTGATAATGGTTTCTGTATTTTATAGTAATAAAAATTGGGTTTTTTATGAGCTTATTTATGGGTTATGCAGAAATACCATGTGGGAAACCGGAACCCGAACCAGAACCTGCTTCTGAAGAAAAGCTTTGTAAGGATGGCCTCTCAAATAAAAAGTTGAACTTTTTTTCATCCCTATACGTTTGCATAATCACAATAGGAATGTGAAATATATGCATATTTGTGTCCCTTTTACTGTAGTTTAAGTTTATTGCCTCAGTGCTTTATTATCAAGAATGGCTGCCATATTTGATTGTCACTTGCCTATTCTTTTTGCTGGTGATGGTGCATTGGTGATCACTTTGATACCCGACACAAGCCTTCTCTTTGTCGAATGAGTTTATGAAGAAACTAAAAAAACGCAGTTCGGTGCATGAAGCTTGCCGCATTCATTCAGAGTACGGGGAAGGGCCGCACCATGTGTAATTTTGGAAGCCTACCCTAACACAATCATCAATGGTTAATTCCACAGCTTGAACTCGTGACCTATAGGTCACACGGAGACAATCTATCATTTCTCCAAGGCTACTCTTTTTTGGAGAAACCAGATCAGCTATATGTGTGTGGTTGTAATTGTTGTGTTATTGGATGAACACTTCTTACAACTTCTTCAATGTAGCATCCTCAACATGGTTAGATCTGCTCTTAGAGTTCCACATTATACATCTAGCTATTGAACATCTTCATTAAAAAAATTAAGAAAGCAAGAAAGTGGAAATTTTCTGTCTGTTGTTTTAGGGCTTTGGATATTTCTTAAAAGCTGATGGTCTAATGGCTGCAAATGGAGGGTGCTAGGGTAGATGGGAGGAAGTGATTGTGGAGATTTCCATGGAGGGTGCTTCTTGGATAGTGGATTTTGCAGGGCGTTTGTAATTGTTGGTTTTGGACATAATGTAAATGTGGTCTCGTTCCATGAGCTAAAGAGATTCAGGCACTGTTTTGTTGTTCTCTCTTTTTTTTTCCCTCTAAACAGCACTAAATATTTATATTTGCATGAAAGGCAAGCTATCATCACCAGCCCTCTTGCCAATTGCTATACATTTAAAACCGACTTATGTAAACAATTTACACTTCAATTCCAACTTGTGTGTGTGAACAATGATAAATTCAGGCACTATTTGTTGTTTTCATTTAAGCTTGATGTGTAATATGCTAGTAATAAGAATGTAACACGCCTCACCTTATCTGTATCAGCTTCTGCTCCAGCATTGCATGTGGGGAAGCCAATCTATTTTGATGAGCCTAGCGAGGCACTGAATCAGTCGCAACTAGAGTCTATAGGTATGTATCAAGAAATCGCATGAGAAGATTATTATGAACTGAGGGAAGTACCTGAACATCTCATTCGCTGCATGATTTCTGAAACGTAGTGAGCAGATGATCATGACGTCTGCGTACTCTTCATGCTTTTGTTATATTGTGAGGAACACTCATATTTCACTTTCAAGAGGATTATTCATCTCTTTCCCCTCCTTAAAGAGATATATATATATAAGACTGAAAAAAAAAAGTTTCTACAAATGTTGTAGTTTGAGAACAGGAATGGTTCAGGCTTCATTTGACTTCCGGTTTTGATTATGAGATATGATTTCTTGCAAAAGTCTTAAATCTTCAAGACTTAGACTTGCTTCATTGCAGGAAATCATTTTGAAATGATATGATTTCTTACAATGAAGCGAGTTTAAATAAGAAATGATTTGATTTCCTGCAATGAAGCAAGTCTATGTCTTGAAGATTTAAGACCAGAGGCGAAATCAGGATGTATGAAAGGCAGGCTGAAGCGGCATCTATGTTTGACGTGTTGTTTTCTCTTAAGATAAGAGGCATGATGTTGCTAAGAACCTCACCTTAATGAGAGCCTAAACTACCAACACTGATTTTGCTTTGCTTTCTAATGGTACCTATTATGTATTTTAGTTCTGAGAAATGCACATACTTCAGCTTCAATGGTGAGCTTTTGCTCATGACACATCCATAATATATGTCTCCTTCTTCGATGATCGTTTTGGAACCTTGATGAGACTAGCTGTTATTTTATCGTTGAAGAATGAGATTCAGCGCGTAACTTATTGTTAGATCTTGGATAGCTATGTAACTTAAGGGTGTGGCCTAGTGGTCAATAAAATGGGTTGAGAACCATGACGTTTTAGATTCATTCCCAGCAGAGGCAAAAAGCATTAAACATTAGGTGATTTCTCTTATCTGTCCAACCCTTTGTGGATAGAGTTACTCAGTACCTGTGCTGATGGGAGGTAGCAGAGGTACCCCATAGAATTAGTCGAGGTGCACGCAAGGTGATCTTGAACACGACAGTCATAAAAAAAATATTTCTTAGATTTACAGCCCATTGATCGGCACTTTTATGCCCGTCCTCCCAAGAGAAGTACCGATTTATATAATATACTAGAAATCACACTTTTTATAGCATCGAATGAACTTCTTAATTATGTGTCCAACCAATATTCTGTTTGTTGAATCATTCTTTCCCCTCGTGACATTTTCTAGCATCACTGCAGCTTCTTCCACTGAAATTCTCGAGGCTATAAGGAACAAAGAGCTTCAAAAACTCATATATGGCGTGGATTCTTCTTTGGATGCAGAGACTGTAAGTACCATACCCCTATTTTAACATCCAATTATGTGCAACTGTAATAAATTTACGATAGGGAAGTCGAGTCAAACGATAATATATCTAAGTTGGTCAAAATGCTAACAGAAAAGAACTCGAAACAAATAATTGTTCTGATAGAACCTTTTCTTCTGCCATAGATCGGACACAGATACACAACCAAAACCATTAGTCTTTCTTGTTCATTGTTCTTTTTATCTCTTCCATGCGATAAACATACCAAATGCTAATAGTGAAAAAGATGAATCTGTTGTTATGAATCATTAAATCCTACAATTGATTCTGCAGGTGTATTGTTGAAATTTTTTTGAAAGAAAAAGTCTAATAACTATGCAAAATATCTTTCATAACTCCGTCACTTTGATACATTTTTTTGGTTAAAACCGAAGGTATGTTAATGCTGCTTCAATTTTCTATTATCGTCTGTCAGGAACTTGACGAGGCAATGGAAAAGGAAGAATTTCGCATAATCAGTGAAAAGGTATATGTTGTATTCCTCCTTATTCTGCTCAGTAATATGCATGTAGTATCCTACTTTAACATCAGTGTGACTGCAGATATTGTCCATAATCAGTCGATGAAGACTTTGATAGGATACGATGAGTAGTGCTGTCATCGACAGAAGATTTTTCCCATCGTTTAGAAGTTATCGCTACATTGTTAGGATATCTACCAAGAAGATTTTGCTAGACTCTTACGTTTTACTTGAAGATATTAATGATACAACTGCAGGCAGTTTTCCAGTTCAGTGTATCCTTCGAGCTGTGTTAGCCTTGCTCTTTTGTCCTCTGCTTCTGCTTCCAGTTATCTGTATTTGTATCGTAAATGAAGCGGGTTGATATAGCCGTCAGTTTTTCAAAAACCGTTGAAAATCTAGACAAAATATCGTCTTGTATTCGTTAGGTGAACGAGCATCGGAAGCTTGATGATCAAGCATGCTAGTGTACCACCTCTTATTTTTATGGTGAAACTTGCAGTTGCCATTTGTCTCTATAGCCAGCTCCTATAGGACGGGCGACATATGCTAGGCCCGGGAATGAATTCATTGTTGTATGGCTGATTGGCAATTACTAGTGATTCTGGCTTCATGTAGGTGAGTTATAATCTGCAATTCGAACCGAGCACGGGTATACTAGTACCACCTTTTATTTTTATGGTGAATCTTGCAGTTGTCATTTATAATGTGATGGGCGACGCAATACAAGGCCTGGGAATAAATTCACCGTGGTATGGCTGACTAACAATTACTAGTGATTCTAGCACGGATTTTTGGAGTTATTTCACCCTCGCATGTAGTGACCCTTTGGAGCGGTCTTTGTAGCACGTGTGTTGTCCCGGGCATAAGAGGCAATTATGACTTATATTTCACCTAGTTTAAATTGCATACTGTGATTTACAACGACTGCATTCTAGCATAACATTACAAACCTAATTACTCTTTAAAACAAGTATTATTTACTAGATCTTGGTGTTTATTGAATTAAATAGTGATGAATAATTAAAGAACTCAATTAAAGAAGAGTTATTCTTGCTCATGAAAATAGATTCTTGGTAAATTATAAAAGAACAACATTAATGTAAAGGCAAAAAATTAAGAGTGTAAACTAATATAAACCATGAAGTTAAACATTATGTGTGACTAAACTGCAAAACTTACAGCCACAATTCCTTACTGGATATTTTGACGAGTGGCCGCACGACCTGCTAAACATGCTGGTAATATAATCAAGTAAATCAAGTAAATAAAAGTATTTTAGTGAAATGGTCACACACGTCAACATGTTATCAAAACAGACAAAGAAAGATCCTGAGATATCATGTTTCATGAGCCTGTTGAAAATATAATTAAATAAATAAAAATGTGCTCTATCTAACAGGTTATGCTATGGAGTCACACTTCAACAAATATCACAAATATCACTTCTTTCATTAAATTAAATACTCTCCTTAGATTTATATCTATATATGCCAAATTAGGAAAGGATTTTAAAGAGCTATAATATAGAAAACAATACTAGCTCTATAGTAATAATTACAAATTTGTGATGTTATACTGTAGTACTCAGCCAGTGTAGACTGCACTCTTGTTTCTCTTGCGCTACAAAATTTGATGGTAAGAAGCTCTCGCGGTCGATCCTCCACCTTGTAATCAACCTGCAGAAACACAGGAATTGAACAAAACCCCAAGTTTATGCCTTGTCAATCTGAAATTTGGTACTAATAATCACAAATTCAAAGTCTAATTAGCATCTTCCTGTGGAACTTGTGCAAGAGAGTTCAAAACAATAAACTCAGAGTTTCGTGTTTGCTATCTTCTTGTTGCTCTGGCATATATTAATGAGTGAATAGGCTAAAACCCTCCTAAATTATCACCGGTTTACGAGTTTCATAATTGAACTATTGAGTGTTCACAGAATCCTACCAAAACTCATATTAAAATACCCCGGGAGAAATATGACATGCTACGTAAACATCACGCTCCAAGAGCTCATCCAAAGAGTTCCAGGTGGCAGCACACGTGGAAAAAAGTTTTGAGTGAATAAGTTGAAAACCCCTAAACACACACATTTTTACGAGTTTCATACCTAAACTATTGGGTGTTCACACAATCCCTATAAATTACATGAACTCATTATGGTCTGGTGGACACATTTTTAAGATTTTTTTTTCATCTCCCACATGCCTCTTAGCAAGTTGTCCCACGCATTTTGCCACACATTCAACCAGGGTTTTTCTTGAATTTAAAGGGAGTTATAGTCTAGGGGTTACAAGAAGACCTCAGTAGTTTAGGTATGAAACTCACAAAGTGACAATAGTTTAGGATCTTTTTAAACCTATTCACTAATATTGAAACAAGAAGTAGACAGTGCAAGATGCATTGATTTTGCCACCCTCCGACACTGTTGAGAACTCATTTCCTTCATCTTCAGCTTTGCTACAAGAACCACAATAAGGTAATATGTAAAACATGAGCATCCGAATTGTATGCTTACCAGATTGATGATTCCCTGGACTTCCTTCTATGCAGCTGTTTGGTTTACTGCTGCTGGGCTGTTCCATCCTGATTCTGCATGTCAATACTGTGTATTGTCAAAAGATTTCTTCGAAGAATTTGCAATAAATTAAGGTGACGAGAAAACAAGCTGTTGTAGGCACTTGACCACAGTTTAGAGTTTAGTCTATGTTGCAAGATGAAATTCTAGGTGATAATGTCTACATGAACATAGTTATAATGACAATAAAATAAATATGCGTGAATTTAAACTAGTTGGGTTAGTGGGTTTCACCGGTATCTCAGGATTAGTTGCGTGTGAACAATACTGAAGTTAACATACAATACCGAGCTTGACCGCTCGAGATGTTAAAACGTGAAAAATCAATGTGTGTAGGAGCTGCTATTGCGTTCCAAAATCATTTAGACTCATGAAACTACATTGACAGAGAAGATATGACACCTATTCCATTGAACAAGGGGATGAGTAGGATGGACTTACTCACATACTGGACAGGTGATTCGACATTCAGTCCTAGTTCCGTTCCCCTCAATGGATAGAGACAAAACAAGAAGAAAGTCTAGCAGGAATAATCTTTTTTACCTAAGGAATTAACTACATGAAAGCAAGCAGAGGAAGTGAAAAGGTACTTGAGAGAATAGAGGGCAGGGAACCCTAATCAAACACAAGGAAGAAGGGTAAGTTTCCCTTGGATACAGGATACGTAAAGAAAAAAAAAAACTAACTACTAAAATATAAAGAGAGAGAAGAACAAGGACTTGTCTGGGTTAACAACTAAAATATAAAGAGAGAGAAGAACAAGGACTTGCCTGGGTTAACATCAGTTTTGCCTGCTGGAGACCAAAATATTGATGATATGGATCACTAAAATTCGGAAGCCTTGGCTGATTAGTATTATGTCCAACAAGTGAGTTTAGCCTCGGATGATCTCGCTGATTCGCAGCTGGGATTCTGGATGGACCAGGTGCAGGAAATGGTGGCAAATGATATGTCGGGAGAGGATATCTAGGAGCCATTTGTGCTGCAGCAGCTGCATTCCGCATTGCTGGACCTAACATTAGCGGCGGATATGGACCCATTGGCTGGTTCATGCCCATTTCCATTCTCATACCCATACCCATAGTCATTCCCATTGTTGGCATGTATTGCGGGATTCCAGGATACATCATAGGGACCATGCTGCATCCCGTGGACATCATCTGTAGTAAAACAGCTATGATCAAACTGTACCCTAAACTGACCATTTAACTTTTCTCAAGGAGCTTAATTGAAGATGCAGCACATGTCAACTTATAATCAGGATTTCGGTTAACATTGTTACTACATCACAATGCAGGATCAAGAGTAAGTTAACAAATCAGAAATAGAAGATACTCCATGTATTTCATTTTGTATAGCGGTGTTTGACTGAGCACGTTGTTTAAGAAAAAGAGATTCTGCCGTACAGAAAAAATACCATTAAAACTAGTTGTCTTACATACCATGACATTTCTATGGGTAGTAGAGTATGTCGTTACTTGAGCGGAAACCGGAAGTTTGAAATTAATTCACATATAGAAATGTGTCTTTCTTTTTCAAACAGACTACAAAGGAACGAATCTCACAACAGAGGAAGTACTTGATTGAATTTCTTCAAATTTCTTCAATGTTGGACATATCATACCAGCTTGGACCAACAACTATCTGAAAGAGAGCAAGGAAAAAATTGCAGCTTATACATCGGAAGATGTTGAAGGCAATAAAAATCGCATGATCCATGAAGCGAAGAATTTTTCAAGGTCTTAGTTTGCAAGAGATTGCACATTTATCTATCATTATTTCCGCTAGAGCAGGAGACAACAACAACAACATACCCAGTGTAGTCCCACAAAGTGAGCTCGGGGAATTTAGAGTATACGCAGACCTTACCCCTACGGCAAAGGTAAAGGTAAAGAGGTTGTTTCCGATAGACACTGCTAGAGCAGGAGAGAGAAACTTGATTGCTCATTCCAATATTGGTCCTTAACTATTAATTCAGGTCCAGCTATTATCTTACTTAGTAATTCTTCCTGATGCCCTTTTAGTGAAATATGGTTGGAGAAGTAGTTCTGCGACGGACTAACTTCTTCTTGCCTCAAGCATACTAGAATTTTAAAGAACTTTGGATTTTGATAAACCTTTTCAGCACCCAAGAAGATTGAAGAGAAAACTCTCCTTGGCAGTGAACTATTTAACTTCTGCTATCGAAATATATTCATGAGGTGAACCATCAAAATGAGAAGAGATGAACAGAAACATATTAATAAGTAAAGAGTTCATCTCACTAAAAACATGTATTAACTAACAGCATACCCAAACTCAATATACCATTTCATATTTTGTACCAAAACAATATTGTTCAAACGAGAATAGCATTAAGTGCCAATGCATTGGGTAGTAACGGAAGGAAGATAACTCAAATTTCAAATTGACGTTGAAACTTTTTGAGTTCGATTTCAGAGCCCCATGTGGCAAATGCTACTTAGTCTCAATAGATTTCTATAGAGAACTAACAATATGCCTTCTCAGGATATTCTGGAAGCATATATGAATGGATGTCTTTGATGTATAGGAAAAAGCATGTCTTGTATCTTCATTCTACAAAATCTGGTGTTGACAAAAGTGACAAGAAAATATATATTTTTTCTTTGGGAAAGTAGAAGCAGAATAGAGACAAAAGCTACAATATTTCTGAGTAATTTACACTCCTTATAATTTAGAGAATATCGAATATCCAGATACTGAACTAGAACTAATCACATCTGTAAAGTGGGATCAAACGAGCAAAATGGATATGCAGGATTCAATGAAGTGAGTTCCTGGATGTGTATAAGCTATCCAACATTCTGGTGTCAAAGTATTCAAATATTTAGAGGACTCCAAAAAGTTCCGTTTCAGCCAAAAAAGGATTTATATTTTAATAATTAAGAGACTGAATAGACAGACTGAGGGTGTTAAGAGGAGGCAACTAAGGGATTTCTGTTACAAGGAAAGAGAACTTTGATTTGCAAGGTGCCAAGTGAACAAAAGAAGCATGTTAATGAATATACCTGCACTTGCACTTGCAATGATTTAAGGTACTCTATTGCTTCATCCAGCATTGAAGCTTTGTCTGACTGAAAGTTGATAAAAGAGAAACTTAAATGTGAAATCAAGAACCAACTTTCTATGATGAACAGAAAAAAATGGAGAATCCAAAGATGATGTTAAAACCTTGTTGCAGTGTGGTATGAGTTCTTGTAGAGCCCTCATCTTCTCATTTATTCTATCTCTACGTCTCTGCATTATGGAAGCACTCAAATGTTGAGTAAACAAACAATAACGACAACATACCCAGTAGTCCCACAAAGTGGGGTGTACGCAGAGCGTACTCCTATCTTTATCTACTGTTTCTGATAGACTCCGACTCAAGGAAAAACAAATCAAAGCAATCCAAAAAAAGAATAACGGACGTGAAAGCATAACAAAGCATGTTGAACAGTAACTAAAGCCAAAAAATACGATAACCAAGGTAGAAGAAACAATAGATAGTAACAACAATCTAAGTACAAGACTATACAAGAATAACACTACGACTACTAGTATTGACTATTGAGTAGACAGACATGCAATCAGAACAGTTAAAACCATCAAAACCTTCAGACTGACAACTGGAATAGTATTATACCCTTTCAGAAAGATTATGGACCTCTGCTGCTCGAGATCTCCTTGTGAATGTGGAACTGCTGGGTTGCTTCTTTGCATCAGCAGACTCAAATTCAACATCCTAGGATATTAGGGAGGCAAAATTTAACAACATAATAAAAGAAATATCTGAATCAGTACTTAGAACAACAATAACTACTACTACTACTAGTATGCCTCAATTCCAAACAAATTAAGGTTGGCTATATGAACCCTCAATCCATGTTACCCCATTTAAGCTCGTTGCAATTCAATATTATATAAAGAATTGATTTCACTACCATTAGTTGTTCTCTACATTCTAGTGGCCTGTAAATCTCTAACAAGACTAAAAGATTCCTAGCAAACATTAGACCTAAAGTAAACTTACAAGCACGATCAGAACTTAACTATCTATCAAAAAAGAAAAAGAGAACTACAAAAATGGTAACATCTGGGCTGCAATTTTTTTTAATGTGGGAACTCAGGAGAGAAGTTCCCATAACTGCCTTGCCGCGAGAAATCAACAAAAGGAAAGAATATGGTATCAACCTTCAGCTATTTTGTGTCTTTTACTATCAATAATAGGCATCAGGAAAGTCGAGCTAGAAGATATTATTGAAGAAAATTTTGCATCAAATCTGACAAATTTTTAAGAACATGCATGACTTTTGAAGGGACGGAAAAAAAGAAAATAGACCAGCTAATTGTGCCACTATCTCCTGCAGTTTCAAAGTCCTGTTCCTACCATAGCCACTAGTTATTTTATTTGTACATTCATTATGTTATTTTATATATGGCTCCTACAAGCTTATTTGTGTCATGTCTCCTTATATGATATTTCATATTCTTACCTCATGAGCTGGCTTTTGAAATCGAATTAGACACGAAGTCATTTTCTTTACATTTACAAACACACACTTCATAAGAAGTATGACAATAGTATTAAAATATCTAGTCCAATTAGTTGGTAAATCATATATTGAGCTCCTTGCAGGTATTTTAATTTCAAAAGGAGACTCTTTCTAAGGGGTGGCACTTGAACCGAACATCCAAGAGCACCACATTAAAGGATCAATGGTTCAATTCTACAAGCCTGCAATGTCAATTAGGTTAATATTACACCTAAAGTCTTGGAAACCAACAAGTTTTCTGATGACTAGCAATGCTGAGTTTCTTCAAGCAAGAATGTAATGTTGAAAAACAACCAAGCTATGTTGCTCGGACACTATCCAAAAATATTGCCATTTGCGGCACCCGTATTGGTCCTCCAAAAATGCACTCAATAGTCAATACACTTACTTCTTTCGACAATTTTATAGCAACCAAGTACTACAAGAAGGACAACATAGTGATAAATGATGTAAAATGTGAAAGATGATTGGACCAAAGTCAAATGTGAAGAATTATGTGAGTTGGTATTGTTCCCTTCGTTCCAATTTATGAATCTATATTTAACTAGGCATCAAACTTTTTTAGAAAATAATTACAACTTAGATATTTATATGATTAAAAATTATCAATATAGAGATAAAATAAAAAATTTAAATTAAATTTTTTTTTTAAATAATATTTATTTACAGATTATATGCAACATAAATTGAAATGAGAGAGTATTAAGAATTTGAGATTGAAAAAGAAAAAAGAATGCCCATTAAACTGGGATGACTACTAGTAGAATTTGTACTTTGTGATTGTAACTACAAGCAGCGTAAACATCATAAAGATCCGTGTAAGCAATTTGTGGTGGAAACTGACACACGTGGCACTACGAAAATACTTTAACACCTAATTAATGCCACTTGGCATCATTTTGAACTAATTAGCAGGGTGAGGTGGCTTCTACTGGCCATGAATTCTCCGTGCTAAATGGATGGAGATATTCGAAATCTACCACGAGAATTATTTACCTTTTTTTAAAAAAATAATATTTTTATTTTTATTCTATAAGTATTTAATTATAAAAAATTTACATTCAATTTAGAGTTTGAATTTTAAATTTTTAGAAACAGCTCTAAATTTGAAATTATGTATGTCGCCGATCTATACTTGTTATATCTTATAGTAGTAGAAAATTATTCGAAATTGAGTTTTAAGTAATCTGATTTTACTGCGTTTGATTTTTTTTATCCATCACTTTTTAAGAGTATTCAATTACAAATATTTATCGCTTTTAAAATAAAATCAATTTATTTGTAGCATATACTATGAATTAATTAGTTATTTAAGGAAAAATAAATATTTTCCTCATTCTATTTTAATGGCTAGGTATATAAAAATAATCATTTTAAATTTTAAAATATAACTGATTGTATTTTTCTAATTTTATCCTTAATACTTAAAATCATTCTAAAATATAAAAATAATTATTTTTATATATTTTTAAAAAATTATTAAGTTATATTAATCAAATTACCATTACTATTAATTTTTTCGTGTAAATTTTATTCTAACAACTAAAATAGTACAGAAAGAATATAATTTAATTAAAACACTACCTAAATACTCCTATAGATAACCAGTAAAGAGTGTGATAAAGTGATATGCATTTTTGTACTCTTGATAAGAAATTTTAGATTTAAATCCTAAATATGAAATAACTTTTGACAGAGAGCGTTATGAAATCTTCCCATATGAAGCTAAATTAATTAGATTTTAAAATAAATATTAAATATTAAATAAAAAATTAAAAAAAGACTCCTATAAATAACTAGAGCTAGCAATAAACATGTGTCTTTATTGAGCAAAAATTATAAGAAAAGAAAAACACATGCTTTTTTTTCCCTTGTGAAAGTATTAGAGGCTATTAAATATTTTATAAGAAAATTTCGGGCTTTATGTCCCCTGAAAAAAATACTTATACATTTTTAATTTATATTTTAATTTTGTTTTTGATACAAGTTCAATAATTTTATACAGGGTCGTTTCAATTATATATAATACTTTCCAGATATAAACATTATATAAATTGAAATTAAGATACGTAATATTTTGAAAATTCTCATATTTCATTAATACACAAAGAACAAAAAACGAGCAGAAGCTAACTGCTTACTCACCTTACTTTGACCTTCATTGTGGTCCAATTCTGTACCTTTCCGTTTCCGATCCTCCGCAGCCATGTGTGCCGCCTTCTGCGACGGAGATGGCGGTTCTGGACTGGCGCTTACACTACCTCCTGAGCCACTTGTAGATGGTGTCAGTGTCGACTCGCATGCAGTCGTCACTTCCCTACCGCCGCTTGTTGACGCCTCCGCCGCCATCATTTCCCTTCCCCTACCATTCACGGTGAGAACTGGTGTTACATTATTTGATACGCGTGAAACAATATATTCCGGCAGTGCTGCTATCACAGTGTCGTTTGAAACCACAACCATCGATTCCTTAACTGAGTGACCAGAACTTGATGTACGATTTTGTAAAATTGCTTCATCAGGCAACCGTGAAAAATGTTCGAAATTCTGTAACCGATGTGTTAATTCACCCTCAGTACATCTCAATTGAGGTAAAATGGGCTGCGGAGACGACGATGTAATCGTTCCTATTGACTGCTGCAGCAGAGGCGGAGGCGGATGGATCTCCGCCGTTGAAGTATAAATTTCTTCCGGCGGCACGGCGGACGTGGAAGTCGGCGTAGAGTAGAGAAAATCGGCGTAGAGATCCCGCTCGAAGGAGGAATCGTCAAATGGAGACTGAAGCAAAGAGGCCATTTCATCCTCTTGCAAATACATTGGAGCTGAAGCTGCTACCATTTCTTCTCCAGCTGATTGCTCGGAAGAAAGGTCAGATTTCCTCATAGATCTTTGATTTTGGCTTTGCAGAATTACTTGACCATTTTGCCATATTAACTCCATGATTTCTTCATCTGCTCTGCGACAATCCAAAAAAAAAATCCAATCACAAATTCTACTTCTCCATGACGATTCAAGCAAATCAAAAATTTCACTTCGAATTTCGGACCAAAAACTACATGAACCTCAAATTCTACTTCTCCATGACAACTAAGAACACCTAAATAAAAAATTTCACTTCGAATTTCGAATCTCAAACATCCTGATACCCATGATGAGAAAAAAAAACTACTTGAAACCACAAATTCTACTTCTCCGTAATGACTAAGAACAGACAAATAAACAATTTCACTTTGAATTTCGAACCTCAGCATCCTGTTGCTGGTGATATTTCACATCAGTATTGAAAATAAACAAAAAAAAATCAACTCAAATATACAAATTAAACAACAAAAATCAGGTGTAAAACTTACATTGCGGACTTAATCTTTGATGTGGTGAAAATACCAGAAGGAATATGAGGATAATCATCATCCATTTTGAAATCAGGAACAACGCAGTGATTCATTTCATGTGATTCATCAATTTCATCATCAGAACTCATATAAATTTCTCAGGGAAAAATTCAGTTGAGATTATTGTTGTTTTTCGTCCTCTCAAGACAACTGTTTTTAGTATTTTTTGACTTAGCTACCGACTTAGGTAGCTCGAAATATTATTAATCTATTTATATTATTATGACAATACGAAATTTGTCAGAGTTATATTCAATGAACTTCATGTGGCGGTTTGAGTTCGAGGGAAAAAAAAATTTTGGGACCAATTTAGCAAGAAGTTATGAATTTATTTTAATATAATAAATTTTGAGGTAGAGATAAAAATTTAAAATTTATAAATTTTAAATATGTTATTGAATTTATAGTTAATTTTAATTTTTAATTTTGTTATTAAATTGTATATATATTTAATAAATTTTCTAATATAAAATATAGCGTCAAAAGCAAAAATTATTAGATATGTTTTAGTCCATACGTAGCTCCACTTCATATATATTACTCCTTTTATTTCGATTTTGTGACACTTTTCACTTATTAGGAGTAAGTAGATTAATTCTTAAAATTAAATTAAATTAATAGTTTCAAATTATAACAATAACGACATATGAGATATGTATTTTAAAATTAAAATTTAAAATATTTAAAAATTATATGATTAATATTATAAGTTATCGTTCTTTTTCACGTTAGTATAATAAAAATACTCTCATTATTTTTTTATTTTAATCTGACACAAAATTTAAAAAAAATAATAATAAAATTTTATGATCATAAATTAAAGATGAATAGAATATGTTAAATATTATTTAATTGTATAATTTTAAATATATATTAAATGAAAAATTAAAATGAATAAATTTAAACAGGAAAAAATCTTTTAAAATATTGATAAAAATTGGAGAGTGAGTGGAGCTATGACGAATGATTTGAGAGACAGGAGCAAAGTGACTGTCAATGAGTAGATTAATTGTTGTTAAAGAGCACACAGACTTCTTGTGTTTAATGTCTTTTAGCAGACGAGAGATAAGGTCTCATTTTTCCTGTATCTCTTAATTAATATCTAGTCACTTCGTTCACTTTTATTTATTATATTTTATTTTTTTTAAAATTAATATAACGAGTAAAAATAAATGAAAAAAAAATATGTGATTATTAAAATTATTATAGTAATATTTTAGTAAAATTATTAAAAATCATCAAATCTAATTAACTTTTGAGTGGATGAGTAATATATTTATTTATTAATTAAATTTAATTTAACCTGCTCAAATACAGCTTAACTCGCAATATGATGTCTTTACATATCCTTATACTACTTTTTGCGTGACTAAAGCGTGAACATGGAGGATGTTGGTTTAGTGCATTGATGTAGTAGAAAGATTTATATTTTGTTAAATATTTATATAAATTAATTCATAATTTATACATATTTTATTTATATAAAATAAGATTATAATATCATAAAAATATTATATTTAATATGCTAAATAAAATAATTTAAAAACTAATGAGTATAATATTTTTATATTAATTAATTTTAATATATAAATAACTTCCTTCCTGTCTGGACCATCCGGTAATTAGACAACTCCGTAAGTCCTTTGATTCACTTATCATTTTTTATTCGATATTCAATATTCGTGTTGAAATTTTGTTTAATTTGAATTGCACAATGTAGAAATTATTATTGTAGCTATGCTTTTTAATAAAAAATTTAATATTCATATCAAAATCCTATTTAATCTGAATCACGAGTTGCAGAAATTATTATAACACGAACTCAAAATCTCTGATTAAAAGAACAAAAAATTCATTAGGTGTGAAGTGTTTTTATGTATACATGATAAGGTACATATCCAAATCCCACTGACAAATCATTTGCTTTATTATTACACTACAAGAATTGTTGCAATTCTTTTTGTGGGGGGCCTTAAGGAGACAAGAATAAATTGGTATCTATCCATATCTGAATAATTCAATATATATTCATTTTGAAGTGTTAAAATAATAATAACCCCATATTTGGATAACAACAACAATAAATAATTTCATAAATGAAATAATAAAAAAAAATAGAATTATGCAGATTTCAGAGAGATTGCTTCGATAGACTCTCAATTTTAAAAAAAATTAATAAAAAAATAACAAAATATAAAGAAAATGAAATAAATGTGGGGGGGTTTCCAACTAATGTTCTTTATGTTACTAATGATTGGGACAATTCTGTATTCAATCAACTAATTAGTAAAAATAAATTAACCTGCAAAGTGCCAATTAGGAAGGATATCTTAGTATTTTATTTTTATTATTATTATTTTAAAAATATTAGTTAATTTGTTCAATCATAGTGATTGTACACGTGCTTAATATCGTGGCTTGTTCTAAATATTAATATAATAATGACAAAATTGTTTTATATTCGTTTAATCCTAAAATAACAATTAAGAAAAGTACTCGCTTCGTTTTAATTTATTTATCTTATTTTAAAAAAAAAAATATTTAAAAAAGTTTAGTTTTTTTTTCCTGGACAATTTTTTATTTTTAACTTATCACATGAGGAATTTTGGTATATTCTACGTATCTTTAGTTTAAGACCACAAGATTTAAACGTCTTATTTATTTTTTTAAACTCCGTGTCAAGTTAAAATCAGATACTACCGAAAATAGTGCAAAAATTGAGGGAGAAAAACCGACGAACTAAGGCAGTTTAAGGAAAAACAAATCAAAGCAATTCAGAAAAAGTACCAACGAGTAACGGGTGTGAAAGCATGACAAAGCATGCTATATAATATATAACTACATCAAAATAATATGATAATTAAAATACAAGAAATAATAGATAGCAATAAAAATTGAAAGACAAGAAACTACAAATGATCAGTAATACTGCTACTATTATGGCACAATTAGCTAGATAACGTTTTGCTAATCTACTACCCCGATTCGTGTCCTCCGTCATCTTTTATTTAAAGCCATGTCGTCGGTATATTAAAACTTGTGATATGTCTTATTTAATCATCTCTCCTCAATAATTATTCAATCTACCTCTCCCTATTTTGAAACAATCTATCGTCAACCTCTCATACCTCTGCATTCGAACATCTGTGCATCTCCTCTTCTCCAAAATGCAGTTAGCTAGAAATTAATCATACGTTTATTAGAGGAGGTTATTGATTCAATTATTTACTAAGCAGATATTCATTCACAAATATATCATAGTCTTCGTTGGAATCATTACAAGGGACAAGAGCTATATTTTCTTTCTTGATAGTTATGACGAATCGAATTAGCTTGTGAGTATATCGATTAATTTTACGGCATATTTGTTATATATATATCGATCGATTTCACTTACAATATTAACTAATTTAGTGAGCATTTGATATTTCTGATCAGCATAAATATAAAACTACATCCGTTATACCTTACTAATTATACCTTTAACTAAAATGAGATATAAATATAAAACTCATAAATTTTAAATTTTGACTCGGAATAATATAATAGTAATGATTTGACCACACCATAATTTTGTTCATTTAAGTCTCAAAGGAGGGGCCCTATTTTCCATTTTGCATGCAATGCAAGGGGGAAAGCATCTGCCCCAGGAAAATTCGAAGCGGCAAAGTGCAGCCACATGGGTGTTTATATTTTTGATGAAGACCCAAGTGGCAATCCCCCCCACCCCCCTATTTTGTTTATATATTTAAAATTGTGTTGGGAATCTATCTATAGGTATATATTAATATTACCACTATCAAACAATATAATGACATCAGTCAAGTTAGTTATGTACTGTGTGTGTTAATTTATTTGTCTGATTTTGATTTAATACGTAATTTAGAAAAATAAAGAAGACTTTTGAATCTTGTTATGTTAAACTAAAGATATGTAAAATGTATCAAAAGGTCCTTTGATCTTGTGATTTTAAACATGTCACGTGAAAAGTTGAAATTTAAGAGTTGTCAAAAAAGAAAATAGATATTCTTTTTAAAACATATTAAAGAAAGAAAAATAAGATAAATAATTTGAAATAAAGTGAGTATGTCCTAAACTAGACATTTATATTTGTTTCTTTCTTTTGTTTGGAATTTTGCTAAACTAATATTGAGCTTCCGTTTGATCATAAATATATGATTTACATTAAAATTATTGAGTTCGGATGAATTCGTAAAGTATACATTAACACCGCCCCTGATTATTACGTAACCATTTTTGAAATTATTAGAATACTAGTAATCAAATTTAGAACATTTTTAACCATAGATAAAAGGTAATTACTAGGTATAAGATATTTAGTTGGTAGTTTAAATAATGTATTCTCATAGCCATGAAAGAGTATTATTTTCCATTTGTCCAAATAATGTATTCTCATAGCCAAGAAAGAGTATTATTTTCCATTTGTCCATATCCTCGTACACATGAAATAGAACATGAAATCGTAGGTTTCTAAGTAGGGAGAGAAATTAGGGCTCTGACTACGTGCCTATTGATGAATGAGTCGGCGACTCATACATACATAGTGGCTTGGTTAGGAGAACCACCAAAGTGTAGTGAAAGTGATAAGTCTTTGTTGAACAATTATATTGTTCCCCATATTCTATTTCATTGACAACTAAAATAGATCTAAACTGATTGCTTGGTACGCAGGGCTTCAGGTTAGAAATCTCAAATTGAGAATTTAAGCATGAAGTTATCTTTCAGTCATCCAACATGATTCTAAGTGATTTCATACTTTACTACTCCCCTCCGTCACCCCTCTAAGCTCCTTTACCCGATGCCTTTAGTTTGGTTAATGCAAGAAATTTCTTAGAAAGAGCTGATCGAGCTCACTACATCTATTTCTTGAACTCAGCCGCCGCTGACAGCACTCTACTGCTATCGTCATGTACATGGTACAACAAGAAGAGAATTAGCATAAATCGGCTCTTCTTATCACATTAGCAGCAAACGGGCAGGTCGTGCTTGAATTCAGATCGGACCATACTTTGTTTAAGCTGCTCTCAGGCACACAAATCGAAAAATGAATTGAAAATAATACCGCTTTGCTTGACCTGATCATTGTTCCGGGCTGGTACATTACACATGTTGGTACATTAGCTTCATATTATCAAAAAGGGGGTTGGGTAAAGCAAATTCTCTCCGTCCTTATACCTAACACAAGTTAGCTCACAAATAATAATAATTTTTTTATGTATTTATGTTGGAGTTTGAACTCTAAATTACCAATGTTTTCCCACTCTATCGATCACTGAGTCACATTCTTAAATGTTTATCGGCTGAGAAATTTAAATCATGATTTCCTGAAGTATTAGGGTAAGATGGTTAGGCATGATACGATGTAACTTTAACTCATCGAGGACATGACCCTTGATAGGAGGGTGTAGATTGAAGGTTGAAAATTATGATAGAAAATTAGTAGAGAGTTGAGAGTACTTCTTTTCCTTTTTCTGAATATTAGTATTATTCTTGTTTCTCATTATTTTTAGGTTTCTACTACTACATGTTCCTTCCCTTATCTTATTATCTTGTTATTGTTTCTACTTGTTGCTACTGCACCTTTTTATCGTTCTTTGAGCTCAAAGACTATCGAAAAGAATCCCTCCACCTTCTCAACCTAGAAATAAGATCTGCGAGCACACATTCTACCCTCTTCAAACTCCACCTGTAACATTACACTGTATTTATTATTATTATTATTAATTTCTTGAAGTCGTTTCTATTTTATTGACCATCACACCGCACCTTACTTTGGGGATTCTTCTTTTGGAAGGGGAGCCTACTATAAATTGCATGTTATATTTCTTGCTATGTAACATGTTTATAGTTACATCTTTTGTTTCTAGAAGAGCCAGTATGTTATCATTATTTTATATCTAAGGAATGGCATGATCGTTCAATTTAGACCAGCCCGAATACATCGATATTATCTTAAATTTACTAGTAAATTTTACTTTGATATTTTTTTCAATTGAGTATTTAACACATGATAAAATATTATATGTTCAAGATTTAATATATATGAATGAAAAATAATTTTTGATTTATTTGTACTTTATATAATTTTTTATATATATAGTATAATTTTTCAATAAAAGGCTATACATGGGTAGGCCACTACTTCTGGGCATATTCTCAAGCGCCATTACATAAACAAATTAACCACTTAAAATGTCACTTAATTAAATCACGCGCATTAGACTCAACAAGTCATAAGACCTCAGTGTCGTAAATGCTAGTTAAATCTTTTGCTAAATATGAGTCTAAAATGTCTAACAAAAACAACAAACCCAACTTAAAGTAACGAGAAGGACCGCAAGATGATTATTATTTTTGTCTGAATTCGACATTACGTATGTAATCAAAAAGGAAGGACGATAGCAAAACACCTTGCACCCTATCAAGAAGGAACATGAGTTTAAGGATTGCTACTTTTGCTGGATTGTTGGTCCGCAGCCCCGCCCTATAGAATGAATAAGGAGAGGCTTATCAATGACCGAACCGCTTTTATACTACACCTGATCATGTGTTCAAGTGCTCAATATGAATGTCATAATTTGAATATCTAAATGAAATTTACTTAACAAATTCAACCTTCAATTTACTATGCTCAACACAGCCTATTTGTGCCATAATAAGTATAATAACTATATGAATGATCTCAAGTAATAACAAACTAAATAAAAGCCTCGAAATTATATTGTTTCAAGTTACAATGATCTACTTCAATGTATTATAAACAAAATCATCCAAAAACTGTAGATTTCGCTATGAGCAGAAAGCCCACCCACCAAAAAAAATACACATTCACACAGATATACAAAAGACTACAAATATTATGTAGGTAAATAACCATTTAAAGTATGTCATCTCATCAATTATGCACATAAAAAGACATAAACATGTGATTGACTTATCTATGTAATCTTTTCCGAAATGAGTCGGAAATGTATTATAGGACCACATGTCCAGATGCTCAATTGAAATATGTCATAATTCGAGTGTCTATTGGTGTCATCATAAATATAACTACATGAATGATACAAACTAAATAAAAGCTGTGAAATGGTATTGTTTCAAGTTACAATGATATACTTCAATGGATTATAAACAAAATCATCCAAAAACTGTAGATTTCACTATGAGCACAAAGTTCACTTGTGTACAAATATCACATTTGTTTTCCCACACACCTCTCTCTCCTTCAATTACCAACCAATTAGGTGAAAACAAAAAGAAAAAAAAAAGGATAATAAAATGAATACAAACCACCCACCCACCCCCAAAAAAAAATTACACATTCACACAGATGTACAAAAGACAACAAATATTAAATCACAAGATTCACAACTACACACACACACATCAACCTACAGAAATTCCCCCAAAAAAGAGCTAAAACAGCTAACTATGGCTTGCATCTACCGGAGTACCAGTTCTGGCCTGCGATATTCGGTTTGCATAAATAGTCACCAATCGTAACTGTGTGCTGTTCAGCCCTTCCAAGTATGGCATAAATGCTTTGCCCAGCATAATGTATATGTCAACCAAACAGAATACAACAGTCTGCCAGCCAAGAAAAATTATGCATGTCAAGATGAAGCTAAAGAGGAGATGTTAAAAACTATAAACATGAAAATAGTTTTGATTTGGTTTAGACATGGTTTTAATCGTAATTGCATTTCTCTTCACTGGTGTATGAACCACCATACAACTGAATAAGAGACGCAATGTAATGTGGTTAACTACAGCCTAGAAACTTGTGGAACTTTGGCTCGTATACAGCGACCACATTAAGAGCCTGTTTGGATTGGCTTATTTTAAATGCTTTTAAGCACTTTTGTAGTGTTTGGGTAAGTTTAAAAAGTGTTTTTAAGCACTTGTTTTTAAGCCAAAATAACAAAAATAAGACAAAAGCCATAAGTTAGAAATTCTAACTTATGGCTTTTGGCTTATAAGTCATAAGCCATAAGCTAAACCAAACAGGTCCTTAAGTCCATAAAAAGGAAACAGCTCTAGGAAACGCAACTCAACAATTTAATTGTTGGCTAACGTTTTTATCACATACATACAAATAAAAACAAAAATGAATTTCAGAAGAGAAGCATTGTTAAAGTGCTTTGTGAGGAACACTACAATCCAATTATTTACTAGGTTTAGAATCCCTGATTCTGGTCTCTAGGTATGCAGGACAACCATTGAACAAAATCGCTTTTGCTTTTCTTTACTATACACCACCCTGCAACCCATGATACACTAAGGGCAAACTGACAGGTAGAGGAGTAACTCTTCAGGCTATCTAGTTATCTCCACAAAATGTAAAGAAAATAGCAAGATATGCACATTGTGAGATACCTCAGAAGCTTCATATCACTTCCTACTTTCCTTCAACCTAAGATGTGAAGCAGATGAACAAATACTTAATATCTTTTAGTTCTGCTACTCCTTATAGGTTTCTAACTAAACATAACAGATGATAAACCGGGAAAACAGTGATTTTCACCTTGCGGACATCAGCACTCTGGTTTCCAAAAGCATCAAACAGGGAAGGCAAGAATGAAGGCAGCTGAGACATCAATTCCTCCTGAGAGAGCCTTCCAACAAGCTGAACAAAGAGATAACAAGTCCACATCAGAAACCATTTTAATGATAGCATTCCAAGCTTGGATATATTAGCAAACGACTTAACCTTTTTTATGATGAAATAAGACCCCAAGGTATAATTATACCTCGACACTGACAACTCTTTACACCAATAATTTCACGACATGCTAGAAAAGAAATGTTGTAAAGTTACAATGGTACCGCATGTGTTGTCATGTGTGCTTAGAACTACTAGTTGCATATCAACACGACAACTTTAATGTAATCTACCTTGCTTCAAGAATAAGGACAAATTCATAACTGCTAGGGACGAGATAAATGCTGAATGGCGCCTATCTATTGCAAAGAAGGGAAAAAAAGAAGAAAAATTCCCTCCTTTGACTGGATATCAACAAGATAGTATGCAGGCAAGAAAACATAACCCTTGCCAACCAACAGTCATGTATGGATGATTTCAACTCTAAGTTGGACGAAAAGGAATAAAGAGTCCAAACTTTAACGTAGCCAAGCAAGTGCCACTTAAGCAAGTTGGACAAGTTGAAACAAACTTAATCAGCAAATCACCTTCGTCAAACAGTTTATACAAGTTACAAGAGTCTTCTCGTCTTCGGTGACAAGCAAAGGAACAATAACCTGCAATACCAGAAAATATCAGACAATGCAAGAATGACTAGCCCATGACCGAAGGAAAGAGGTAATTCACTCAGCACACTCTAGCACTTACACTTAAGCATCTGAACGGGTCATACTGGGACAAAATTGTAGATAAACAATTCTCAGCTTCATTTGCAACCTGAACGATGTTGCAACACATTAAGCAAAGAGTGAAATGAAAAGTTTCAATATACTTAATATTTTCAGCCAAGAAGTTTACTTTTACAACATCATCCTTGGTCACATGGAGCAGCTTTTCAATTATGATCTCAACTGAATCCTCCATAGCATTTTTCTGGAACAACACAAGATTAAGCAAATTGATAATCGAAAAAGAAAAGGTAAGACGTGTTGAAAACAATTATTCCTCTTTATTTTAGAAAGGGAGGATCATAGAGACATCCACAAGTTGCCACTGCAAATACAGCCTACAAACCTGATTCTTCAGCATTTCAAGAATCAGAGATAGGGCAAGTTCCCTTGTCCATGACTCAGAATCATCTAACACCTCGAGCACAGCAGTTAATATCTGATTGAAATACTGCACAAAACCCAAAATGACACCTCATGAGATCCATATCCTTTTAAACTTTTATTAGAAGAACTAATTCCAAAGGACACAAATTAACCTCCAACTATTTGGAATATGATGCGGCTACTTGACAGAAAACCAGTGAAATCAGATTATGATTCTGAGCCTTATATTAAGAATCCAAAACTACATTAATTGACTAAATATCAGACAGATTTCGATGGAAATATACCTTACTCCAGATGGACTGATCATTAGCAACAGAAGCTTTGACCAATTGTTGAAGTGCATCACACTTATTAGCAGCAGGACTACCATCATCACCATTGCAAATCTACCAAAACGTGGAAGAAAAAGCAGGGTTAGAATACTTAAGGTTTTTATCCTCATATTCTTACAAAATTAGACTTGAATAATGATCTAAAAGATTCTTTATAATGGAATTGAAATGTGATAATATAGCACAACCTGAATGGCACGCACAGATGGACCACAAAAAAACTCACCAAATGAAGAATCTGAGGGATGCTTGGTCCAGTTTCTAGAGTTGGATTTATCTTGAGAGCAGAAGGTTTTAGGTGATTAAGCCCCGGGTCAGATGAAGACCCATTATCAGCTCCAGCATTAAGAGCAATCTGTAGATGGTCTGAATCAGCTAGCCCATTGATGTCCAGATGAGGAGTGGAGGTGTGTTCTATGTTTGAGCTGTTGTCCTTGCTTTCCAATGTAGTCCATAATCCATCATTCTCACTTGTGGTAAGGGCCTCAAATTTCAAATCCTTGGCTTTTGAAACAGAAATATCAGTGTTGGGACCAGTTTCCACACCATGATAGAAGTCCTGAGTACCATCAGACAACTGGCCAAGAGACCTAGTCATATAGGTTGGGTCTTGAGGAGAGTTCCACTTTCTGATGCTATCAGTATCAACCACACCACCAGAATACCTTCCAAATAGATTACTCTTCTTTGAAGTGCCAATATATCCCTCTTCAGATGATGTTCCAATAACATCAGATGGGTCATATGAAGACTTGGATCGTTGTCTTTCTTTCTTGCTCTGCACGAAATTCATCAAATCCACTTCTATACGAGGTGTGCGCTGCTTAAGAGCCCGTCTCAAGTAATTTTGTTCTTCAACTGATAAGCTAAGAATAAAATTCAGAACTGCTATCGAGTCGAAGTGTGTGTACATTGATATAATGCACGAAATAGCTGCTTCTTTCAGTTTGGTATTCTTATCATGGACCAACGGTGTCAGCTTAGCAAGCCATAACTTCAGGATGCCAAGGTTAGCAGCGCCTTCAGAATTTGAAGGATGCTTGTTAAATGAGCTAATTGCAAACTCAATTACAGCGAGCTTAGCCTTTGGGGAACGCTGCTCATCTAATGAACGGAGCAAAGCTGGCAAAAGGGAATCTATACCATATGACTTGCTAACTATTTCTAGGGTAGTTGAGCAGGGCTGCCTCACCAATTCTTTGGGATCAATTAACCGTGAGAAAACATGTGGCAAGATCCTCTCTATGTAACTTTCAAATAGCTTTCTGCAAGCAGGAATAAGATCTGCAAGAGTTGAAAGTGCTGCCTGTGCAACTTTATGATGGGGATCATCAAGATGCTGGAAAAACAATTTCATAACCTTCTCAAAACTCTGAGTGATTTCTTGAATACCTCTAGGGCCCTGCTGTAGCAAAGACCGGAGATAGCTGAAAGCAGCCACCCTGGCTTTCCAGTCTGAAGTAGAATTGAGACCCTCACTTAATGCATCATTTAGTGAAGCAGGACCATCCACATAACTAGATAGATCTCCTAGAGGAAGTTGACTGTCATCAAAGCTCCTCCTCCTGCTAGCTGACATTCTTCCTGCTGTATTTTTTCTTAAGAGAGGACGTTGAAAATTGGGAACGCGATTGTTGTGGGAATCCCTAATGGCATCTTTATATGGTGTCTCTAAGTACTGTCTGTCAACATGCGAGTTCATAAACCGCCTCATGTCCCTCAGCTCAGCGTTCTCTTCAACAAATCCTCTATCCTGTAGTTTTTCAGAAGCTCTTCTTGCAGTGTAGGAGTTGAGTGCCGAAAAAGACTCATGATCTGCACTACTTCGGTATGACGCTTTAGCGGAATCCTTTGAGGCCTGGATCTGAGTTATGATATCAGATAAAACCAACCCACCGTTGCGATTATTTCCTTTAGCAGATGGTGCATCAACCAGTAAAGCATTAGTAAAACTTGTTGATGCAGGAACAGCAAGAGGGAATGGTGGATCACGGGATGAGGGCGGGTCAACTCCTGCACTAGGGTACAATATAAAAACATTTTAAGCTGTTCAACAATACTCAAAAGTTATGGCAGTAGTTGAAACATACTTTTTTCTGAATCATAGAACTGCATGAAGACTACCTTTCACTATGTCAATAATTATTTAAACACATCGAGTTTTTCTTCATCAAATCATTAACTACTTAAAACACATCAAGTTTCAAGATGCAGAAGAACAATGGAAGAGGAAACAATCACCTAGATCCAAACTAGAGGAGCGACTTTTCTCAGATACATCTAGACCTTTGAGCAGGTTTTCTATAGCAGAAACTTTCTGTTTGCTGGCATGAAGTACACTCTCCAGGCTACGTTCCCCTCCCACAGGTTTTGCTTGTGGCAAAAGCAGCCCAGAGGACAGGGACGTTCCTGAAGGCAAATTGGCACTTCTATCCATGGCAACTATTGCAGATGTTCCATAACCAGGTAGATGTGAAGTAGATGTTTGAGAAGCAACTGAGAAGTGTGAACTCCTCTCTCGAACAGAGGGAGAAGTGTGTCGTTTATGAATACCACCATCTTCCTCATTTATGATCTGCAAAATAGTTCCACTTTAGTCCACAACATTGGCCTTAAAGACTATTTAGGAAAAGATGACATTATCTGTCTTGGAGGGATGCTGGGAGCAATTTATAAGAGAAAAGAGAGTACCCTTTGGATAGCAGGATCCAAGGACAAAAGCAAACGCCTAGAGCGTTCTGGCCAAGTTCTTGCAAACATTCTGTACAAAGTTCTTGCAGTTGATCGTACCTGTTGTTATAGCCAAGTGATGTGAATTGCCAACAAAAGATCTTGAATCGAGGTGGGTGGGGGATGGGGGGATGACTGTTGCAAACAACAAGGTATACATGCAGATAACTATGCAAAATATGATACTCGGCATTCAACAAACATACCTCACCCATTGCATCGGTGACACAACATTTTATAAGGTCCTCATAGAGCTCTGCTGAACGTTGTACCTCAGATGCATCAGGCCAATGTTCAAGGA